>OX393577.1:66755390-67355390 GCA_947652605.1 Elmis aenea
TGGTTTGGTGCATCTACCCTATACATATGAATACTCCACCCCGGGGCAGAGCGATGATATGAATTTTTTTATATAATTTAATTAATCTTTTTTTTTTGAAAAAAATTGATAACGCCATTAAGTCAAAATGATTTATATGGTGCATTATGTAGGATGGTTTGGTGCATCTACCCTATACATATGAATACTCCACCCCGGGGCAGAGCGATGATATGAATTTTTTTATATAATTTAATTAATAATTTTTTTTGAAAAAAATTGATAACGCCATTAAGTCAAAATGAATTATATGGTGCATTATGTAGGATGGTTTGGTGCATCTACCCTATACATATGAATACTCCACCCCGGGGCAGAGCGATGATATGAATTTTTTTATATAATTTAATTAATCTTTTTTTTTTGAAAAAAATTGATAACGCCATTAAGTCAAAATGATTTATATGGTGCATTATGTAGGATGGTTTGGTGCATCTACCCTATACATATGAATACTCCACCCCGGGGCAGAGCGATGATATGAATTTTTTTATATAATTTAATTAATAATTTTGTTTTGAAAAAAATTGATAACGCCATTAAGTCAAAATGATTTATATGGTGCATTATGTAGGATGGTTTGGTGCATCTACCCTATACATATGAATACTCCACCCCGGGGCAGAGCGATGATATGAATTTTTTTATATAATTTAATTAATCTTTTTTTTTTGAAAAAAATTGATAACGCCATTAAGTCAAAATGATTTATATGGTGCATTATGTAGGATGGTTTGGTGCATCTACCCTATACATATGAATACTCCACCCCGGGGCAGAGCGATGATATGAATTTTTTTATATAATTTAATTAATCTTTTTTTTTTGAAAAAAATTGATAACGCCATTAAGTCAAAATGATTTATATGGTGCATTATGTAGGATGGTTTGGTGCATCTACCCTATACATATGAATACTCCACCCCGGGGCAGAGCGATGATATGATTTTTTTTATATAATTTAATTATTCATTTTTTTTTGAAAAAAATTGATAACGCCATTAAGTCAAAATGATTTATATGGTGCATTATGTAGGATGGTTTGGTGCATCTACCCTATACATATGAATACTCCACCCCGGGGCAGAGCGATGATATGAATTTTTTTATATAATTTAATTAATAATTTTTTTTTGAAAAAAATTGATAACGCCATTAAGTCAAAATGATTTATATGGTGCATTATGTAGGATGGTTTGGTGCATCTACCCTATACATATGAATACTCCACCCCGGAGCAGAGCGATGATATGAATTTTTTTATATAATTTAATTAATAATTTTTTTTTGAAAAAAATTGATAACGCCATTAAGTCAAAATGATTTATATGGTGCATTATGTAGGATGGTTTGATGCATCTACCCTATACATATGAATACTCCACCCCGGGGCAGAGCGATGATATGAATTTTTTTATATAATTTAATTAATCTTTTTTTTTTGAAAAAAATTGATAACGCCATTAAGTCAAAATGATTTATATGGTGCATTATGTAGGATGGTTTGGTGCATCTACCCTATACATATGAATACTCCACCCCGGAGCAGAGCGATGATATGAATTTTTTTATATAATTTAATTAATAATTTTTTTTTGAAAAAAATTGATAACGCCATTAAGTCAAAATGATTTATATGGTGCATTATGTAGGATGGTTTGATGCATCTACCCTATACATATGAATACTCCACCCCGGGGCAGAGCGATGATATGAATTTTTTTATATAATTTAATTAATCTTTTTTTTTTGAAAAAAATTGATAACGCCATTAAGTCAAAATGATTTATATGGTGCATTATGTAGGATGGTTTGGTGCATCTACCCTATACATATGAATACTCCACCCCGGGGCAGAGCGATGATATGAATTTTTTTATATAATTTAATTAATAATTTTGTTTTGAAAAAAATTGATAACGCCATTAAGTCAAAATGATTTATATGGTGCATTATGTAGGATGGTTTGGTGCATCTACCCTATACATATGAATACTCCACCCCGGGGCAGAGCGATGATATGAATTTTTTTATATAATTTAATTAATCTTTTTTTTTTTTTAATTGATAACGCCATTAAGTCAAGATGATTTATATGGTGCATTATTTAGAATGGTTTGATGCATCTACCCCATAAATATGAATACTTCCCCCTGGGGCAGAGCGATGATATGAATTTTTTTATATAATTGATTTATTTACTCGGTTCATTTATATTAATATCCATTTTGTATTATAATTTGCTGTTGAGACGAGTTGCAAACGACTATTTTAGTCGGAAGTTAATATTTTTTGTCACCGACTTATTTTTATTCTCTGTTAAAGTAAAGTAAAGTTGCTACATTGCATGTACTATTACCCTTGAGGGAGAGGTATAGCCTGCGGGAACAATGGTGTATGGTATGCGACGCTCCGTTCACATACTGTGCCATAGCGTAGGGGCCCCTACTTTTAGGCCGCTAGAAAGGCCGCTAGATTCACTCCGGTTTTAGATTTCCGGGGTGTTTAAAATGTTTTCTTCTCCAGAACAGCCCATAGGCGTTTTATAAAACGATACAGAACAATATGTTTGTCTATTTCAGTGTCTCTCAAACTTTCCCTTAACCACTGACAACAAAAAATGATTTTATTTAATGACTTAAGAACCCTTCGTTCTAACTTGCTTATCGGTGTTTTGATGAAGTGCGTGAAATAAATGATTTGGGTGAGATTTTTTCTCAAAGGCATCTTCGCCTAAATTTGATTGCTTTGCAGACTTTGGACTGACGCAGTTCTGGGCGATCTGGAGGAGAAAAGCATCAAAAACTGGACAGAAAACGCAAACGACAGAAAGAAATCGCAAATATTTACTAGGTTTATTTTAATACTTTGATTAACATTTGTTGTAAAAACAATATACTGGAAAAGTAACAACATATGAATACTTGGTAGGTAAGCATAATAACAGAGGATGTTAAAATGTTTAAATGGTACATCTCTCTTTAAGACACAATAATCTAGTTAAAGTATAACACATTAGTAACTCTTGGTAAATAAGCAATTTCATTTGTTGTTATTGAAGTAACAAAATTTGACGCTCTGTTAAGATCTAACGGAGCTTTGTATAACCAGATCTTAATTCAGTGACGCGTTGATTTAAAAAAATATAAATATAAATTAATAATTACCTAATATTTCCACGGTGTGCGTTATTTCTCTTGGCTCTAATGTGCCAATTTGGCAAACGTAGTCTCCTGCGTCTTGCGGACCGGCGTCCTTGATTTCTAAGCTATAGCCGTTGACCAGGCTGAGCCGAGAATCAGGTGAGACCTTCACGTTGCCAGCAGACAGCACGGCGATGCCCCTCTTCCATGCGAGCACGTAATGACCTGAAAAAACACAACACAACGTAAGAAAAAAACGTGAAATCTAATCGTCCGCATCTCCAACCAACGTGCTCGACTCAAAAAAGAACATTTCACGTCCTTTCTTTATTGATAAAAGTCTCAAATACGCGGGATTTATATCGCAGTACTTTTAAAGTTAAGCGCTCGCTTTTTTTTTCGAGACGGTGAATTTATGAAGCTCATTATTTCGCAAACAAGTTGTTCTGGCATAAGTCTGTAAGCGAATACTAAAAAAGGGTGCCACAAACAATTAAAGTCATAAGTTATGTTCATATTCTTCGTAAATATACCTCGGTTATGCGATATTAAAAATCGCACTAAATTTGTAATTTATATTTAACCCTTAAATAAGACACAGTTTTAGTCAAACCAAATGGCGTAAAACTAAAAATCTCGGGGATAATAAAGAATCAGTTGATATAATAATCAGTACCGGCACTAGCGCTATTAAATTCATAAAAACTTATTTAAAAAAAGGAATTATTATCGAAGTTGAAGGGTAAAACGGGCCAGTCGACCTGGCTACACTGAACACCTGCCCCCTTGTAACGACAGAAATTCCAAGTAATAAAATTTATGAGAGGGTACCAACTGTTCAATAAAATTATGAAACATTTCATTTATTTTAGGCATTAAATTCCATGCAGTTTTAAACTCTATTGTAAAAGGGATTTTTCACTTCCGTTCTATTTCAAACATTTGCTTTGAGGTATAAATTCTTTTCTATATTAACCAATCGTCGCATAGCTATAACATTCGTCTAAGTATTTGTAAATGGAAATGTACAAAAGTTTCGAAGAGTGGTAAAGAGAACTTTCAAATCATAGAGCACTAGAAACAGACTAAACATTTTTCATAGTATAATTATTTTTGATAGGTTTTTTAGTTCGTGATAAAAATATTGGTCGTACGCGACTGGCGTATGTGATAATTAAAGCGATTTGACACGTACATAAAAACCCTTATCATTTATATTACACTTGGTTTATATTACACTTGGAGTCGAGTCTAGGCAAGGCAAAGTAAGGTGCCTTTGAAGAAATTCATAGTAATGTACGCTTTTTGATCATGAGCACTTTTAAGCTATTTAAACAAGCAACAAAAATATAAATTTATAGCATAAACTGACGTTTTCCGTTTTTTTTTTAAATCAAATTTTAGGCTGAAATAGGTATGTTGTTACTTTTTTAGAATGTATGTGAATTTTATGTTTATATTTATACCTATCTACAAAAAAGGGGATGTAAGTGACATAGGAAACTATAGGCCCATAGCCATACTCACAAACATCAGTAAGATATTTGAAAAAATAATCTACAACAGAATTGAAAATTACTTAGAACATTATGGCATAATAAACAACGCTCAAAATGGTTTCAGAAAAGGCAAGACAACTACCCGCGCTATTTACATGGCAATCCGAAATGTTCTTCAATCCCTCAACAAAGACAAACACACCATGGTCATGTGTGTTGATCTCTCAAAAGCTTTTGATAGTGTTAACCACGAGATACTGCTAACGAAATTAGAACACTATGGTATACGAGGGACCGCCCATAATCTTATAACATCTTATCTTTCGGAAAGAAACCAATACGTTGCCGGAAAAGACTCGTCAGGTAGATTTCTAAAATCCAACAAAAAGAAAATCAAAAAAGGAGTCCCGCAAGGATCAATCTTAGGCCCCCTCCTATACATACTGTACACAAATGATCTTCCAGATTTTGTCAAAACTTCCCTTATACAATTTGCCGATGACACATCTGCCATTATTAGTGACTCAGATTCCAAAAACTCTGAACAAAAACTCTTTGACTGTTTAGGCCAACTCCAACATTGGTTTACGTTAAATAACCTAACCTTAAACGTCAATAAAACGCAAGTTATAAAATTTTCACAAAGTAAAATAAACTCCGACTTAAAATTTCAAAATAATTCCACAAGTATAAATGTTGTTAATAAAATATCTTTTCTTGGTTTATGTATTGACTCTAGACTGGACTGGTCATACCACATCGAACGCCTGTCACAAAGCCTGTCACGGTACCCTTTTGCACTAAAAAACCTAAAAAAATTGGTCAATGCAAACGCGGCCAAAACTGCATATCATGCATATGTCGAATCTAGGTTACGCTATGCTGTAATTTTTTGGGGTAACGCTAGTGACTCAGAACGCCTCTTCATTATACAAAAGCGATGTATAAGAAATATATTTGGCCTGAACTACCGAGATCACTGTAAAGAAACTTTTCGTGACAACGAAATATTAACCTTTTATGGTGTATTTATTCTCGAAGCCATCCTGTTCGTAAAAAATAATGTAGATCTGTTCGAAGAGAATATAAGAAATCATGCAGCCAATACGCGACATAAAAAAAGCCTAAAACCCGATTGTTTCAAATATACCTATCTTCAAAAAAATGTTACCTCCACAATTATTGCTATATATAATAAATTTAACACATCACCTGAGAGTATAATAAATCTTCCCACCCGCGAATTGAAGAAGAAATTAAGAAAAGTTCTGATTTCCAAAGCTTACTATGGAGTAAGCGAATATTTAAATGATGCTGACTTTATAAAATGTTATATTTAAATATCATTTTTCTGTGTTTTTATTAACTATGTATATTATTTGTAATGTACGTAAATTATTATTGTGACAAGTTCTACACCTTTTTTGGGATATTCAGAACAAATAAAGATTATTATTATTATTATTATTACTACTTTTTTTGTAATTTTGGTAAATATATTATGTATGTGTTCCTTTACCTAAATGGAAACTATTAGTGAAAGTTTTTATCCTTATTAAAAATAATTTCGTGGAGGTGGGGGCGATCTGATTTTTAAAAAAAGGTTTTGCTGTAAAACTGTAATTTTGGATGATGGCAAAGTACTCTACATTATCTAACTTTGCATTATAACAAAATTTAAAAAAAACACCTGCGGCACATGTTATCTCCCCGTCCACTTTTTTGTGTCGATCTCTGCTTGCTTTAGGAAAAATCAAAGTTAGCAACCCTTATTTAGAGAGGCAGCAAATTCAGGGTACGCCCGGGCGGCACAAACTCTAGCTACACCACTGCCACTAAAAATTCAAATTATTTTAAAGAAAGTATTTAAACCTTCAAAAGTAGACATTAAAGACATACTGAGTCTTTAATGGAATTTCCTTATTCGCCAAAGTACCTGCCAATGAAACTGTTGACATATTAGAATATATCATGTCAGATAATCTTGCAAAATTTGCAGAGCTTTAACACAACATATTTTGTATATAAGAACAAACTTTATGTGCAAATTACTCGCGCAGCAGGGGGATCAACTTAAAAGCCCTGTAGCTGCAAGTATATTTATAGAATGTTTCAAAAACAAAGCCTTATAAAATAATTGGTATATACAAAAATTTTGCGCAGGATATGTCGTCATATGGCTTCATGGTTTATCCGAGTTGATGAATTCTGTATTATATAAATAACTTTCACTGAGATTTAAAATTTACAGAGCAGGATAATACAAATTTTCTTTTTTTTAGACCGGCTTTTATGACGTAAAAGATAAAAACCAACAGGTATTTGCATGCACGTTCAAATCATACAGCATTAAAAGAACAACAGTTTATTTAACATACGTTATTGTCAGAGCCTGTAAAATATGTGTCAACAATTTTATAAAAAAAAGAATTGTAATTTTAAGTTTTGGTCATACAACACACAAACATATTCACTCAAAGATATTGTTCGTCTTACCTCGAAAATATAATAATTACAATGCAAACAAAACTTAAATAACACAACACAAAAAAAGCTACACAACTATCAAAACTGCATTAGTGTTAAAGATAAAATTCCTTATGAAGGTGAAGGAATTTTCAAATTAATTGTACTTGTGAAATTTGCACAAAAAAAGGCATTTTATAAACTTTGGCAAAGTAAAAATATTAAGTAAAGGATGAACTACAACGAAAGAATTAATAGGGGTGACTGGACATTTTTAAACACTTAAATTCCTGTATTAATAGAGAAAAATACGGCATAATAATGTATAAAGAAATTGAGAAGGTTGGAGTTGACAATTACACGTCAAATAAACAAATATTTTAATAGTCAATACGGCAAATCGGTTTAAATATTTGAATGAGATTTAAATAAATATTTGTCAGTGATACGTGGGATTACACAGATGGAATTAAGCCACTCGCCATAAAAGCTTTTGACAAATTTGCAAACAAACGGTATTCAATTAAAGTAATTCGTTTTGATTATTGTGTGCGGTGATACGTAAAAATATACGTTTTAAGGTGAATGTTCATTTTGGTTTATTTATTGCTGTTTTAGGCTTGGACTATAATTGTTTTGTTGGCGAATGAATATTGTATTTACTTTTTACTTGATAAGAACTCAAATATTGGCGGTTTAAACCACTCAAGTCAACCAAGTGATACACTTGGTTGACAAAAATAAGTACACTTAAGATTATTTGTAGGAGTAATTGATTGCTTTTGGACTTAAATTTACGGTAAAATCATAATTATTTCTAGCAACAATGACCATTAGTGGCGCAACAATCGGGGGTGCAGCGCGTGCGGTGGACAAGGGACCGCGAGCCAAGGGGCCCATAGAATGCAAACAATAACTTGATTTTGAGTTATTGGAAGTCGCAACTTGTCAGCACCGGTAGGTCACAATCACAAGGTTAATATTGTTATTATTAAGTTTTACTTCTTGCACAAATACATAGTCCCTGATATAATTTCTGGACAATTACCCTGGTTTGATTCGTTAACACGTTTACTGCCGAGCTTATTTTGCTGGTATTGAATCCAACGCCGGTGAGAGTTTGTCCATATTGGAATCATGCCCAATATGAATTACATCCAATAAGAATGTTTAGTTCAAAATTATTATGCGTGGTGCATTACTCACGCTGCCGGTCATCTATGACCACCACGGCGTAGGAGCGTACCAAAAGTAATTTTACATCTAAAAATTATATAAGGTTAAAAAAAATAATTCACACGGTAAAACGGTTAATTTCACAGTAAATACATTAGAATTTCAACCCCCACAAGCAGTGGTGGAGTTGTGGGGGTACAGTTAAATAAATTTTATAAAAAACTAGTACGGCCCTGTTCAACATCAAACTCGAAATTGTTTTTGGGTAGAACATTTTATTCTAAACAAAAAGTGTCTCTAGACTTTTCTTCGTATCTACCACCGTTTGGCGCGAAATTTATTTTATTATTCTCGCGAAAAATTTGCTCATAAGTTCTATCTAAAAATATTGCGAAAAGCTGAAAATGGCAAATTGCAGAATAAATGCTCATTAATCGTTAATTTAGCGGAAATTATTTTCTCATGATTAGCATGTTATTAAAAACTGCAAAAATCGGTAATTACTTCTTTATTTCGAATATTAGCGATATTTTTAGATCGAATCTATGAGCAAATTTTTCGCGAGAATAGTAAAATAAATCGCGCCAAACGGTGGTAGATACAAAGAAAAATCGAAATACACTTTTTGTTTAAAATAAAATGTTACACCGAAAAACAATTTCAAGTTTGATTTTGAACAGGGCCGTACTAGTTTTTTATAAAATTTATTGAAACTGAACCCCCACAACTCTGCCACTGGTTGCTTGTGGGGCTTGATATTCCCACCGAATGTGGTAACATGTAAGGTGGTGCTGTATACCAAATTTGGTTTAAATATATCTACTGGTTGAGAAACGGTTAAACATTAGGTATCGTTATTTTTTCGAAAATTTCAACACCCTGTATTTTTAAAAAGGAGGCGTTTATGAACCCATGTTGATATGGAATATTCGTTTTAAAATAAGTTTTTGTATCGACTGTAAAAAGTCCTACAAAAAAAGTGGACTATCCTGTAGCGTACAAACGCAGGCAAAGCTGCCGTCGATTTATCTGATCAAATGTCTGCATATTGCAACCCACTGAGAAAAACTAAAATGGTACAGAATACTTGCACTTGAGCTTTTACTTAACACTGTATAAAAATAAGGAGTAACACGTAATAAATCTATTACAATTGTTGAATTTAGAAAAAAATGAATTACGCGTGTGACTCAGTGTCAAAATGAACCTCCTCGCCGGTTTCCTCCGTAGTTTTAAGGCCAAGACTGCGTCACGAAGGAGGGAGAAGCGTGTAAAGTCAGAAAATATTGCAAAAATTGTTACAAACATAATTTCAAAATACATGGTAGAACGGTAGCAAAAAATAGAACCAAAAAAGTGACAACATTTTGTGCCGATTGTGATGGCAAACCACACTTTTGTCTACCGTGTTTTAACAAATTACATCGCTTTATTTCTATTTGATTTGTAATACTAAAAGTAAAAATTTTGACATGTTCGTAGCTGCACCTATTGTTTTTAACCCCTATTTTCATATTAATTACATTTACAAAATCATAAACGCTATTATTTGCGTACTTTACGCATTTTTATTGAAGTCGGTTGCGCCGGTCATCTATGACCACCACGGCGCTACTGGAAGTTACAGTGCCGGTCATGTATGACTACCACGGCGGTAAACGTGTTAAGGACGTTGATGGTGTCATAACCAACGTACGTAACGAAACATCCCAAGGTAGTGATTGTTAGGAAATGTATAAACAAGTTTCAAAAGTGCCATTATAAACTTTGACGCAATTTAAGCAAAAAGGACTAGAGAAAAAGTTGTAAGGCTTTATTAAAATTTACGAAGTTCATTTCTTAACTCTTTTTATGTGAAGTTGCGTAAGGAATCCCTACAAAAATATTTGTCGAACTTGTTTTATTAAATAAATAAAGAGGAGAAAACGTGACAACAATCACTTTATATTATGTTACATAAATATGATCTCGGTTGGAATAAACAAGACCCTAGCCATTAAGAAAACCATATTTTAAGCCGAGGTGTACGTTTTGCACATGTGCAGAAACACTACTAGAAAGAGATTTTAATAATAAAAGAATCTTCATAGTGTCCGACAGCCGAGCAGCTCTTGGCTCGTCGGAAGTAAACTCAGGACTTGTTCTGAACTGCATCTGGGCACAACGTGCTAGGAAGCAGGAATAATGTTAAGCTGGTACGAGTCCTGTCTTTTTTACATGGCTAGGTAGTTTAGTAAACAATTTGCCCCCGTATAACGTCACTGCTACTTATTATACCATTCCGTTTTCGATTCGAAATAAAATAGGCAATAAATTTACACATGTTGATGGTTTTAGTGTAATTTAATGTTTTTATTACAAGTATAGACGACATTCGTACAAAAATAAGACAGGGAATGTTAAGAATTATGAGAATAAGGCACCAGTATAAAAGCGCAAAACGAAATGGCTACATGAAAAAGCTTTCCCAAGCTATGTTAAACATTTATCATACGACAAAGCTGTACGAAATATGAGCTTTTATCATAGACTTACAGCGTAAGGAAGCAAAATTATGCTGTTTTATTTGGCTTTCGCTGTGGCATCTTAAAAAGCCAAGACACAGTAAGTTAATTACTATGTTTACATAAGAAATAAAAGTTTAAAAAATATGAGATTAACTATTTCACTTTTTACTTGTGTAGTAGAAGTGTGAAATACTCTTTTTAAATAAGCCAATGTACCACTACCATTCCATAAAAAAAATTACTTTCTGTCAAAAAACTCGATTGTGCAACCTTCAAAACCGATTAAAGTAACCTAAATGTCAATTTAGGTTGACGCAACAAAATTTAATTTGTGCAGGTCATAGCAGCATAGCACACTAAATAAAAAATTACAATAGTCATGCATATCTGTCTTACTAAGCACATCGTTGCTAATTTAACCATTCACCTATTTCTAAGAGTTTCCAATGCCCTCATGTTTAACAGGTTAAAACATACACCATGTATATGACATTATCAGTCGGTAAACATTTATAACAAAAAAGCTTTATAAGGTTTAGATACAATATTTTAAGGTCACATAAAAGGTATAACTAACTGTAAAACATTTAAGTGATGTTTTTGGCAAAAATCAGTGAATGCAGGTTATTATTCATTTATTTAATTTAAGACAAACTTTTCTTAATAATCAATTAACGATGTTAACATAATTAAAATAAAAGTATGTACTTACAAATAATATTCGTTGATATAGAAACAATCATCTTAAAAATTTTCATAATGTTTTTAGAGTACTAATAATATTTTATTGTATTAATTAGTATGTAGAACTTTAGTATAAATTAATAATAAAAAAATTGGAACATTAGTCGTAATTGAAATACGATAAGACATTTTTTTAAACAACAAATTCGTTACTCTTTTTTAAAATTACCTGTAATATTGATAGAGTGTGGCACCGATGATCTAAAAATGCACATAAAATAACACATACATGATGATGTGCCATTAACAGCATCACTTAGTTTAAAGGTATTATTTTTAGTTATTTGTAAAGCACTATTAAGAATATTAACGTAGAAATGGAACCATTTAGAAAAATCTTGAAACCCGTTATAATAAAAGTACAATCCAAAATCGGTTGCCGTACTATCTATTTTTAATAAGATTACTTCGTTATTAATTTGAAAAAACACATTTTGATCACCACACATAAGAGACTTTAAAATTGCAAATTTAGAGTCTAACAATTCAAATTTGTGGTCTCTTATCAAGTGCAGCTTATAATTTTCAAATGTATTGGTATATTTACAATCTTCATAAAACACACATTTATAAATCCTCCTGATGCACATCATTTCATGAATTCTTATATCGTTATTTTTAAAATCCTGATGATTACACTGCTTCCATCTACATTTATAAACACATGACTCTGAAATTAGTTCCAATTCACTATTACGGGATAGTTTTAAATCATCTTTATCGCACGTCTTACAATAATCATTCTTATAAGTTGAACACTCCTCACATGTAATATGTCCTTCAGCACACTGATATATGGGTGGAACCATAAATATACGACAATGGGGACATTGGTTACGTTTCAAATTGTTGCTGTTAGTATTTGCATTATTACTGGCGTCGTTGGAACCATCATCATTATTAATAATCTCTTTTACGATATTTAAAGGCACTTTAATGTCCACAAGACACATAATTTGGTTGGGATTGTTTAAAAGTGAAAGCAACGAATTAATATCTACCGAATAAGAACTTTCTATGTGCATCGAAGTAAGGCCCAAATCGTTAAGGGTAGAAGCTTCCTTGACTTCAATTTTAAAATTTTTGTCTGTCCCCTCAAATGTAATTTTATGGTTAGTATCTTTCGCTTTTTTCGTTGGTCCCACGTACAATACACCAAACCAAGTTTTTCCTTCCTCAACCAAGCACTTGAACTGAATAATAAATATCAAGTGGTGCACAATATACAAGAAATAGTTTTCGATGTTTTCCTTGACGTTTATTTCGAATGTTGGTTCCTGCAAGACAAGTGCCTCGTGTTCCTGCTGGTAATGTTCGACCATCTGCTTTGCAGTTCCAGACCATTCGCACTTGCGTTTTGGATCAGCGGGACATTGGTATGTTCTAAACTGACACTCATTTTCGTGTTCGGCGCTGTTGTTAAACTCGACGTTTTCTGGACATCCTTCCTGGCGATAGCTGCATGGAAATAAGGACAATTTGGCGAGTTCTTCGTACGCTTCATTGCGCACAGGTTCTGGAGCACGGACGTCCGATTCAGAGTCTTCTACAGCCACACACCGACCACAAACATTACGCCCTTCTGCTGTTATCCTAACAGGAGTCACTGATAAGTAAGATTTACAATCAAAGCAAACTAATTTTGGTAAAACGGAATCTGGGATTATGCAACTCATCTTTTATCCTGTAAACGTACTTAACGTAACGAATCTACAGGAGCTACGAATAGAAACTGATTTATCTATTGTGTAGAGTGTAGAGTTACTTAAACTTTTACCTTATCTTGTATAAATTTCAGATAGTATTTATCACATGTCAATACGATTGTAAAAAGCCCTAGATACTAAGTTTATTTTTTACTAGGCAATTTTTGATCGAAGCCGACAATAATTAATTAAACTCTGTCACTCAATTGCAGTTGTCTACTGCAGCGATTCGTAACCTGCGGTACGCGAATCCTCAGGGTCCATTTTAATATCTAAGGGGGTACGCAAAAATAAAGTTGTTTAATTTTTTTCTATAAATTAATTTTGAGTTAGCCTTGATAAACTAAGTACCGGTAAGTTAAGTACCATGTTTATGTACAGTAATCGTTTTAAGTAGAATATCATCATGCCATGCTGTTTTTCGATTTTCATTGGATGTATCGCTTTATCAAACTCGGAAAATAATTGAAATAGTACTTTCGTTTAGCATTTTTATATCTTGAAAATGGGATCCCTAAGACTTGCACGACGGAAGGAACAACTTGGCGTTTTAATATTTGATAAATTATTGAAGTTATCTGTTGACCAAATAAAGTTAATGACGAAAATGTTGTAAAGAAGTTTAAAGAAAACCAGTATCCAATTATTTGGTTTTTACCTAAACAACCGAAATAGTTTTAACGAAGTGCCCTCAAGTTCTAAAATATAATATAACCGATAGAAAGGCCATAAAACGTTTACGTATTTGGAAAATGACGTTGCTTTTGATTTTAAATTGGAAAAGTGAATCGTAACTCGTATCTCATGTTTTGACGTTTGCCTGAAATTGGTTCTGAAATTGTGAATAACATTCTTTAGAAAACATGACTCGTTTCTCTTAGTTTAGTCTACATGCCGGCAATATTTGTATTATTATTTGCCAATCTGAGAGCGAAGGAGGCGTTCGACCGACTCCATCTGTTTTTTTTTTCTGTAAAGACACCCACGATGCGTCGAATTAATCACGATCACTTTTGCCAACATATACGAGGGGCAATCTAAATTATTGAAAATAAACAAAACCTATTAGGTACAAAACAAAACACAAACCTCTATAGTTCTTCACCTGTTATTTAAGGTTTAATGGTTAGAATCTGGTTTATCAATTTTTTAAAGTACCTAATGGGAGTTTCTCTAATTTTACAAATAAATTAAAAAATTAAACCAAAAAAATGGGAGCATGAAGAAAAAATAATGGAAAGATGGACACCATACTTTAAAGAGCTAGCGGAGACATGAAATAAACGAAAGATGCGAAGTAATAAATGTCAGAAGCGACAGAGGATATCAGGAGATAACAAAGATTACAATGGAAGGATTAGAAAAATCAATAGTAAAATTACAGATCGGAAAAGACGCATATAAAGATGGCTATACACCGGAAATGATTAAACACACCGAGAAAAACCTGGCAAGACGAAGTTAAAAAAGCAGCAACGGATAGAAAAATCAAATGGAAAGACATAAAAAAGCTAGCACAAGACAGAAAAACATGTAAAAAAAAGTCAGCACACCACAACTTAACTGTCCTACACCTAACAGTAGAAGGACTCATGACTAAATAAATAATTAAACCAATTTTCTTATTTTGTTCCATGAAGTTTTTACAAAGTTTTACATTTTTAGACGATGCCCTGACCACAGCTAAATCGAGGCTGTCAAATTTTGGTGGACAGTAATGTTAATCAATTAATTAACTTGTTCATGACGCAAATAATTACACAAAATCCCCACTGAACATTTCAAAAAGGGCTTACAAATCTGACTACTAAAGGAAGCGTACTTTAAAATTAATAAAGCTCAGTTTTAGAGGCAATCAAATCTTTTGAGATTCAAAATCCCTTGATTAAATTTGTTATCCAAATAATCGTCTTAGCCTAAAGAACTGTGAGAA
The DNA here is from genome assembly GCA_947652605.1 of Elmis aenea. NCBI lineage: Eukaryota > Metazoa > Arthropoda > Insecta > Coleoptera > Elmidae > Elmis > Elmis aenea. The sequence goes on from OX393577.1 coordinate 66,770,604, forward strand.
GTCAATCAATAAATCAGCTATTTAAATTGCTTCGTCTCTTGGATTTTCCGCCCCACTTAAACGCGTATTTTTACACATTTTAAACAACTGTTAAGCTGTCTTAGCCCGTCCAGCTTTATATTTCGTAAACGATTTTAAGGGCGTTGAATACTCTTCAAAGGTGTATACAGGGCGAATGTTTCAATATAACCAACACGGACATTTCCGAAAGCTTATGAGGATGGTTAAATTGGCAAAGAAGGTTGTTCAGTAGAAATAACTATAACCTAAAACTGTGCACACTTTACCCAGCTCCTGAAATACTCTGAAAATACTGATAATGTCAATTTTAGGTTTTAACTCTATTTTCCTTATAATTATTAAGAGCAATAAAAAAATTGTAGACTATATAATTGCATGGTGTTATTAAAAATGATGTAGTCTCCAATCTCCATAATTTTTGATAACGTTGAGAATAGGAAAGACACAGCATAATTAAAAAAACAACATATGAACATTTTCAAATTAGAGTTTACCAAGGACGTAAATAGAGTAAAGTGCCCTATATGGAACAGATACCTATTATGGAATACATCAGTTTTATGACAATGAATAAGCGATATCTGTTGATAAGTATATGTACCTACTTGTACATCAATCACACATTCCCAAATGTAATATAGTTAAAAAATATTCACTAGATTACATAACAGTTTCAAATATATTTTTGACGTGCTACTGAGTTTTTAGGCTAAATCTCTTAGTGCAAAATATTATATGCTAGGGTAAATGATATAAAATATTTTATTACATGTTTATTTAGCATGAGCCTTTACATTTCAATTAAATAGAACAAAATTTTGATTGGGGTCATTTCATGTTTTACATATACCAATTTTTGAAATGTCACATTGATGCCTAATATGGAATACATAGAGGTGCCTTTTAATGAATATGATTATGGTCACTAAGTACAGCAATATGGGTTCAGTGTCAAAAGTGTCAGAAATGGGCAGACGAAAAATGTGCAAAATACCCAAAAAAACAATTCTCTTGTCTACCTGTAAAAAATAAATAAATAATCAACATTAGTTCGAATGACCCTTGAATTATAATTTAATTTACATAAATAACAGAGTTTTGGTTTCGTTTAAGTAATAATGTAAATCAAAAAGAAATAAAAGATTAATCTATGAGCAGTTGTTTATTTTAATGTATATTTCCTATATAATTTTATATTCCATATTAAGAACCCCTAGTATTCCATATTAGGTTCCCCGGGAGCTTAATATGAAATAGTAGTAACATTTGAAAAAAAATAGCTATATAAGAAATATCTACTGTAATATCGTACCAGAATTCGATTAATGTGTTGCGTATTCATTACAAATTCCTTACAAATTTTTTTTGCAAAATTTTTTTGAATAAATGTGAATATTATTGCCGAATACAAAAAAATATTCCATATTAGGGCACTTTACTCTACACTTTTCTTGCCTAATTTAACCACCGTTTGATCTCCAAGTTGTACAATTCCCATGCTCTTCAAGTTGATACATACACCCTGTAGGTTGTCTGAATAAAATGTCTGAAAACGAGGATAATTTCGATTGTCAACTGATGTAGAAATGAATTTGTGCGGACTTAGATCATTAGCGTGCGTTTTTGAGAGTTAGCGATCGGGACTTGCATCGGTGGGTATCGATCACTAACTTCCGACGGAAGTGGGTCGACGGAGCCATCGGATTATTATCTCACTTACCGACTGAGCGGAACTCTATATTTTATTCAGGATATTCTAGTTATTTCCAGTTCGCAATTGCTCTGCTATCTCCGAGGACGCTAGGCGCTGATTTAGAATTGAGATTTCGCTAGGGAGTAGTTCAACTGCATCATTAATTTTTATACTATTTTGAAAAACGGGGACGCAAGAAACGGTCTAATTGTTAAAAATTTAACCGCTGCCCGACTTGCAGCAATTTTATCGGTTTAATACCGGAGACACTATGATGTTATTGTCGGTGACAATCATGGGTATATCAGAATGCTTATAATACAGGGTTGTTTTTTCCAAGAGAAGGATTTTTCTGTTATTAAACTTAAACTATACATTTTGATACAGCCAAAATTACTATACAAAATAGCCATTTATTGGACCATAAAAAACCGCTCAAATGGTGTATTGAAGCATAGTTTTTACAGTATTTTACTGGATGTAAAAATTTAACTAAAGAATCACTATCAAAATAGGTTTCTGCTCCGTTTGATCATGCTTAATATTGACTGTTGCATGGTAACTTTAACATATTACCATTCATATTATTTAATTCTTTGGCACTCACCTGGATTACTAACTTCACAGGGCAGGATAACAGAATCCTTTTCCGTGACCTTAAATACTTGGCTGGATGTCAAAAATGTTGGCAGGTCTGCAGGATTAACTTTGATCTGGCTTGCTTGCCAAGAGTCTGCAAAAAAAAAAACAATTATGTGGTTAAAGTCTGCAACTGTTGGCTACAAAACGTTATTTTCGTTAATTGTGAATAATACGGTGGTAAAAAACGGCAACGTGTGAAGTTTTCTCGCTATTATATCAGGAATAAGTGGCTCAAGGTGTTAATTTCAGCGCTCCAGCCATACTTTTTCAGGTGGTTGGTATAATTAAAGAATATTGGCATACAGTTAAAAGAACGGTGTTAGTTTTAAGACCACAATGAGACGGTATTGAGACTAACAGGGCAACTTAAAAATAATGTTGTTTTGTCTAAGGATAAATTAGGCATTAGTTGTCTTATTGTGTACAAAATTTTCACCTTTTTGAAACGTACCTCTTGATTAAAATTTCGAATTTTTTACGACAAACTTATTGATTTGTGTGTTGCATCTCATAGTTATACATACGTTTGATAACTGCTGCACGCCATTTTGCAAGAAATGTTTGATTTCATTGTTAAACTTTGTTGATTGGAGGATGACTTTTATTTTATTAATTAATAAACCCAAAGCACAATTTTTTCAGCAGTTTAGTTTGCCAAAGGTTCTGTCTCACATAACAAAGTGTTTCTATCTTGAATTTATCATGCAGTATCAGTTATGATAATGTGCTAGAAAGCAGGAATAATGTTAAAATGTTAAACTCGTATGGTGCCCAAGGCACACCAATATACCAGGGAACGAGAAGGCTGATCGCCTAGCCAAAATTGGCAGCGAGACACCTTTCTTCGGACCAGAACCCGCAGTTGGTACATCCTATGGAACAGCCAAGCGGTGTCTTAATGACATATTAATACAGGGGCATAATGGTCATTGGAATAAAGCTGCAGGACAAGCCCATTCTAAAGCTATCCTGTCAATGGTCTCCAAAGAAAAGACAGAAGAAATGATCAGGATGAGCAGAGTAGAAAACTGAGCAGCCACAGGACTCGTCACAGGACACTGTGGGCCAAACAAACACTTCTACACAATAGGGCTCTCAGAAACCGATATATGCAGAGGATGTGGTGAAGAAGAAGAAACTCCCCTTCACGTAATATGCCAGTGTGAAGCATTCACACATTATCGGCGTAGACTTCTGGGGATGAAAAAAAAAACAACCAAGAAGAGTAAAGAAATACACTCTTAAAGAAAATCCTGGATTTTTTTAAAAACACAGGACTTCCTTAAGGGGCTATCACCAAAGGGTACAATAAACCAATAGGTCGCAGTACAGAAACCCAAAAGAGGACCACCTCCGCGAAAATAATAAAAAAAAATCAGTTCTGATATGGTGAAGAGTGTTACGCTGAAGTCGTGAATTTTTGCGAAAAAGGGGTGTGTTATAATTTAAAACAAGTTTATAACTTTGGACTTCCCAAATATATTTGATCCCTGCACACACGGCCAAAACAGCCCAGCGCTGGTTTTAAGAAAACGCACCTGGCTTCTTCGCGGCAGAAGACTGGTTTTCCGGAAGACCCGATTCTAATACGTTGGGCTATTAAATGTAGTCGGTGCTCGAGTAGATGGCCATCGGTATCCAACACAAAAATATCAAACACTTAAAGAGCGATTTGGTTAGGACAGCGGCATCAATATTGCGTGTGGGGATGGACGAATGGTCAATGAAATTAAAAGATTGTGTAATAGCAAAAGCGAATACAGTTTTAATATAATCCATTAAATAATATTACTAAAGAATGTAAATCATATAAAGAATTTTTGTTATTAATATCTCAAATTAACAATACTAATTTGGGACACATACATAGTAGTACCTACATGTTGCGGACAAATTTTCGGATTCAAATTATTCATTGAACAAGAAACAATATGTGACGTAGACGGTGTAACAAGATAAAGACTGGTTTAAAATAAAGAGTTTATCTAAGAGGGCCGTGCGACTGTAACAAGTGTGAAATGCTCAGCCAAATTGGTGGAGAGGACCTAATTAAATCCCCAGTTCGTTCTCGCTGCTCAGACTATTTGATTTTATTTCGTGCTGAAAATTTCTTCGTGGAATACTGTAATCACATACTTTAAGGCGAAACTTCGGGCTGCTTAATTGGTTCCTAATTTGGTAGAAAACATTGTGTTTTATGCATGAATAATGGACGTTATGTTGATGAATAAATAATTATGGGAAAAATAACGTGGTAAAGAATTTATCTGTTTTTCATTACCGTGCGGTTATAATGAAGGACTCGAGTTTCCAAAATTGTATGAATTATTGCTGTCATGTACACCAAGAATTCTAAATTAACATCCATTATTATTGTTATTACAATATTTCATGTATTGGATGTACAACACGAATGATATTAGTATGAAGAATTGTCTATTAAAATTAAAACCACGTCGACTATATTATACATATTTAAGAACCATTGTATTCATCGTCGTTAGACTCAATTGTGAGCAAAACGCATTTGATTGCATATATTCTTTTAACAGTTTCGTATTAGCTGCAAAGTATTATAAAGTTTTCTAATTCTATCATCACACCATAATTTTTTCCACGTTACACGACAAATATGATTTTTAAAATAACTTTAGGGTTTCCAGTAAATACCTTGTACCGATATTCATCAATTCAAAATACTTTAAGCCGTTATATTTTTTTAAATTCTTTTTTACCTTCATCTGCCAATGCAGGCAATAAGCTTTCCCGTTGTCAAAGAACTACTGACATGTGCAGAATGCTCCAGTGAGCATTCTGCTTACACCTATACACTCAAACTGGTAGTCCGGAAGCCGGACTTTATTATTACCTATTTTTTTAATTAAATCCCTTTAATAGTAATTTCATGCGGTTTACTTACGTGCTTCCTAGGAAAAATGGACAAAGGCAATCATTTACTATGCCGATTAGGATTTGTTTTAAATAAAATATTGGTTTTTGCCATTTTTAACAACAATTGTTTCAAAAAAGTCTTAAGTGTTATACATTGCCGAATTCAGAAAAAAATGCTCTACAAATTGGCGTTAAAATCAGATATAGCGTCCATAAGAAAAAATTAGCCTGATGATGGTTTTAAAAAAACGAAACGTCGCACGGAAAATATAATTGGGGAATTTGATTCCTTGCAAAAAGTGACCAGAAAAAGTTTTAACAGAAATGAAATTCGACATCAAATGAAAAAGTTACGGGCAAAAAACAAAAATCCACGTTTTTACTTTTTCCCCTATATCTCAAAAACTAAAAAAGCTAGATAAGTTCTGTTTGCGTCGAATTATTAAGCACTTGAATATACGACTTTGCCCTAATTTAACTGAAGTCGTAACTCTTACCGTTTACGAGATCCCCATAGTGGCCCTCGAAAAACGAAAGCTCTGTATATGTAATTATTTTAATAAACATTACTACCAAGTGATATAATTTAAAAAATTTAAAAATGTTAACTATCGTACTACTAGTTCATTTCCATCGCCTATATCGTAGAAGAGTCATTTTTCATAATTTTCTATGACTCGGATCTATAAAAAAGTAAAACTTTATCTAACACCTGCCAGAGTTTTATTAATAACATACGATATGCCCATGTTAGATACATTACCAATACTTATATCGTACTCTGTATATGATGAAGTTCAAAGTATACTTTATAATTCATCCCATAAATCCAAGGTCTTTATGTTAACTGAACTAATGGTAATAAAACAATGGTAAGAGTGATGGGAGCATAAAAAATAAAACTTTGTTTTCACACAACTTGCTGGTCCCTAAAGAATAACCTGCGAACCCCAAGGGTCCGCGGATCCCGGGTTTCGAAACACCAAGTTTCATACATGTGCAGTTCCTCCAGTTTACAAGTATTCCACAATGGCTTAAAGGTTTAGCAAATCTAAGCTAATAGCAGTTAATACTTGGCTTAAACTTAGGTTTAAGCGCATGCAAAGTTTAAACTGAAAGGGTTGGCAGAAAATAATTCTATAAAATATCTGAGTTGTTTGCACTTAATCAGGATAAACAACATTTAAGAAATGTACCAAACGTAAAGCGAATTCCTTTATCATGTCTTCCTTAAATCAACAATTATAGTAAAAAAATGGTGTACATAAAGATCATCTTGGAATTATGTAAATCGTTTAATTCTAAGCGTAATTTCTGTCTGCCCTGGGGATGGAGTGAGTAAAACAATGTTAAAATTATTGGTAATATTAGCTAGTCTATGTACATGTATCAATTATTTAGAATAAATTGTTGGGCGCAGTTAACCATCAGTATTTTCCTATATCAATGGTTTTAGCAGATTCTTTATTCCTTCCACGAGGCCACAAATAAACTGACCTTTTCCAAATAAGATCGGGACGGCATGCAGTCGTATCGTAGTGTTAAAACTTGGGTTCGAAGCGTAAATTTCAATTGCAACGGCCATCAGCTCTCTAGCACTCTTTATACGTCTTTTCCCTCCATTCCTGCGATATTTTCGTACGATAGCACACCCGTTCCTTTCTTTTATTAGTGTAAACCACGCGATAGCTAGCGGGACACGTACGTAGAACGCCGTGTAACAGAATTTCACTTCGTGGGTTATTTCTGCTAGCATTTCCACTCCGCTTTCCCGCTAATCCTCGATTTTCGATATTCTCGTATTATTTCTTGAGCCGCAGATACTTTTGTTTACACGAAGTTTGGGAAATAGGAGCTGTAACAATTTTTTTCGTAATCCGGCGTTTAATACGACAGGCCATTGAACAAATGCCACGTATATTCTGACTTGTAAGCGGGAATTCGATGGTTGTTCAACTCACATGCATACGTCAATGTATTTGAGAGGATATAGTTGCAGCACGTAGCACAGAAAATGGTCGAGTGCTTGATAAGAACCCTTCAGTTGCTAGTAGGTTCGTTCTGTTACTATAAAAGTCGACCGAAGTCCTTTAAAACACATTTTGTTAACTAAAAATATTATCTAAAGCTTCTGTAAAGAGCATTCACTTGAAGATTTACATGTTGTATTTTTTATTCATGACCAAAATCACATTAGTTAATTTTATATTCTAACACGACATAATAATTATACAGGGTGGTCCACATTTTTATATCAGGACTTTAACAGTCGATACAAAAGATACAGGGTGTTGAAATTTTCGAAAAAATATCGAAAATTTTTAACCGTTTCGCAACCAGTAGATATATTTAAACCAAATTTGGTATACAGCACCACCTTACATGTTTACACATTCGGAAAGAATGTCAACCCCCACCAGCGACCAGTGGCGGAGTTGTGGGGGATCAGTTTTAATAAATTTTATAAAAAACTAGTACGGCCCTGTTCAAAATCAAACTCAAAATTGTTTTTGGGTGGAACATTTTATTCTAAACTAAAAGTGTCTCCTGACTTTTCTTCGTATCTGCCACCGTTTGGCGGGGAATTTGATCTATTTTACTATTCTCGCGAAAAGTGTTTGTAAGCACACTCATTGTAACAAAAATGGAGCATAAATATAAAATAACGCAAATTAAATTAAAGTTTGAGTTATTATGTTATTAAAGAGTAAATAAATATATATCAAAACTCTTTGCAAGTGTTTCTTGAATAAAACAAATCGAATTACGTGGCCAGATCTTCAATTAATTATTAACCTCAAACCTTAAATTGCAAATTAATGCCTAACCATGTCTCTCAATTATTCATACACTGTACTCTATTACATTCTAATTAACCATTAAATTAAGGAGTGTACAATCTCATATATCAAACCGACTAGGACGCCCTAGAGGCCGGTATTATAATTTATAATCTAAAAATTACAACACTACAAAACTAACTTGTCCGTGAATATAAAAAACCGTGGTGCCACTTTACAACGTTAAATAAAATCTTGATAAGAGCAATTGCATAGGTCTTTATCAGTTAAACAAAGAAATTTTCATTAAGTGTTTCTGCGAAACATTATTAAAATAAATTTAAGTACCTACATTAACTTTGAAACTGATTAAAATATAATGCCATGTTTGTCAATTAATAACTATCAATTTCGAAAGCCTTACACCTTACAGGATCACAAAACCAACTTATAAAAAACCGTGGTGCCATTTTTAAACGTTATTGACAATTTTGTTAAGAGCATTTGCATAAGCCTTTATCAGTTTAACAAACAATTTTTATTAAGTGTTTGTGCAAAACATTTTTAAAAGATAAACTTAAGTACAGTAATTTTAAAACTGATAATGCCATGTTTTTCAATTTATAATGTTATCAATTTCGAAAGCATTAACTTCAAGAGTGTAATTAAATACTTGCTTTTAAGATTTTTAACAACATTATAAAATTTATCGTTTATTTGAAGGTGTTTTAAACAAGATTATATCAAAAATTGTTTTGAGCCAAAAATTAAATCTCATGCTGTGAATCAAATTTTTTGTTGTATCAATGTTATCGTTTATAAATTATAAAATATGTAAATTGTATAACACTTTAATAAAACAGTTAAAAGAAGATACAATGACCTAAAAATCAAATTTTGAGCACATTTTGTAAATGGTATTTAATGAACTTTAAAAAACTGTAAAGTGCCCTAATATGGAATACTTTTTTGTATTCGGCAATAATATTCACATTAATTCAACAAAATTTTGCAAAAAAAATTGTAAGGAATTTGTAACCAATACGCAACACATTACTCGAATTCTGGTACGATTTACGGTAGATATTTCTTATATAGCTATTTTTTCAAAATGTTACTACTATTTCATATTAAGCTCCCGGGTAACCTAATATGGAATACTAGGGGTTCTTAATATGGAATATAGAATTATATAGGAAATATAAATTAAAATAAACAACTGCTCATAGATTAATCTTTCATTTCTTTCTGATTTGCATTATTACTTAAACCAAACCAAAACTCTGTTATTTATGTAAATTAAATTATAATTCAAGTGTCATTCGAACTAAATGTTGATAATTTATTTGTTTTTTACAGGTAGGACAAAAGAATTTTTTTTTTTTGGTATTTTGCACATTTTTCGTCTGCTCATTTCCGACACTTTTGACACTGAACCCATATTGCTGTACTTAGTGACCATAATCATATTCATTAAAAGGCGCCTCTATGTATTCCATATTAGGCAACAATGTGACATTTCAAAAATCGGTATATGTAAAACGTGAAATGGCCCCAATCAAAAGTTTGTTCTATTTAATTGAAATGTAAAGGCTCATGCTAAATAAACATGCAATGAAATATTTTATATCATTTACCCTAGCATATAATATTTTGCACTGAAAGATTTAGCCTAAAAACTCAGTAGCACGTCAAAACTATATTTGAATCTGTTATGTAATCTAGTGAATATTTTTTAAGTATTTTACATTTGGGAATGTGTGATCAATGTACAAATAGGTACATATACTTTTCAACAGATATCGCTTAATCATTGTCATAAAACTGATGTATTCCATAATAGGTAACTGTTCCATATTAGGGCACTTTACTCTACACTTTTGTAAATCAGCAATTTTTTATCTTTAATAATGACCAAGACCTTAACTCGTTCTGGTGGCTACAAATTTCTAGTTAAATAAAAATTTAGTTTTTATCGTTTAATAGTGCAATATGAGGTTGAAACAGTGTACAGGAAAAATGCAAGACCGTATAGTTTGTTTTTCAGGTATTCAAAGCTTAGCATAACAAGAGCTCTGAGGTCTTCTTTATATGTGATGCATAAGAACAGCCACTCTAGCTAAGCTGCAGAACAAACATCAGCCAGAGAGACAGATGCTGCACAAATAGTAAGGATAACATGGTTTGAAAAGCGGTCTCTATCTATTTCACCACAGAAATTGTTGATTTTCGCAGAGGACTTCTAGGTTTTTTTTAAAATCGTCAGAGTAACGACTTAAAAACACAAAAAAAAACTTAGACATTTGTAAAGAATAGAATGAACCGTTTTCGGTCTAGAGAGGGCACATATTCAATTTGGCCTTGATATCTGGAAGTAAAGTTACTTAAAATTAAAATTACTTCTGGGAAGCCAAGCCAAAAAACTTCCATTTTATATTTCGCTCAAGAAATATCTTTCGTTAAATACAACAAACAGTACCAACATGGACCACTTGACTGTAAAACTGAATCCTGTTAATGCAATTACAATAGCGTCGGCGGAAAACTCGCGGATTAATGGAATATTAAAAAGTAGTTAAGGAATTTAAAACGTCGGAGATACAGACAAATATATCTAGCTTTACGAAGTCTTGCTAGGAAATTTGAATTATGGCCATTATCTTCCCCACTATTTTATATGTTAAGAGAATTATTATTAATAAATCAGCTTAAATGCGAAGAATTTTTGTAGCTTTTACATTTTTCGAGGATTTTAAACAACTCTTAATTATAATTGCGGTTAATTAATAGAGGTAATAAAAACCTTAATTAAAATGCAAATGGCTGTTTTGTTATTTCTTTATCTACTTTTTATTCCATTTCTTTAAAGTAAGTTTAAAGTTCAACTTTGTCTTCTTCTTAATCGGTTCCTCTCGTACCTTTCGGTGTCGAAGTATGTGTTTGTACTTCTTGATTATGTTTCTCCATCTTTGTCGATCATTGGCTAACTATGGCTCATCTCCACAGCTGACCCCTTTTTCTTCTGGTTTATGTCTTACTTCGTTTCTCCATTTTGTTCTTTGTCTTCTTCTACTTCTTTTTCCCTCAAACTTCGTTTTCTGTTCCATTTTTGCGTACCTGCTTTCTGGCATGTATACAGGGTGTGTATAAATTGGCGATGTTCTTCGTAAAATTCTAAGTCGAAAATCTTGATACAAAAATGTTGTACCATGCTTTTCCCATGGCCTCAGGAACCATTTAAAGAAAAAAAAAATGTGGCAACATTGCATACATTAATTTGCGTTTGGACATTTTTTTTATCAGCAATTTTTACTTAGGTATTTACAATTTTTGTTCGAACTGAAAGCCTTCAGTTCGTAAACATAACTGCAAACTTTTGGGTATCGTAAAACACGAACTAGAAATAATTACGAGAAAAACAGAGATGACAGCTAATGACAATGTTGCTATATGTGTTATTTTCATTCAAATCAGTGATTTACATATTTTCAACACCAATTTTTGAAAGGAAGAACACAATATCTACGAAAAAATACTATTCGAAATTTATTTTTATTCCAAATTGCAGCTTTTTCATTTGCAAGTATTAAATAATAACGCTTATTAAAGGACTAAATGTCAAAACTTTGAGGACCTCTTGCAGACACAGCAATGGTACAATATTTTCGTATTAAGATTTTCGTCTTAGAATTTTACGAAGAACATCGCCACGTGTAGCGCTTCCGCCAATTTTTACACACCCTGTATAGTAGATGTCCCAGCCATCTTAATTGGTTTGTCTCCATATTTTTCTCTATGTCTTGGCTTTATTTAATTTTATCGTTGCTAATCTCAATTTATCCTTCTATTCTTCTCAAAAATCTCATCTCTTGCGTTTGGACCATATATCCAAAAATATATTTACAGCAGAATGAGAGCAAATATGACGAGATACAACTGAACACAAACGACATGTGGTATGAGCATATGCAAGAATGCCAGAAGAAAGACGGGCAGAGAAAATATACAACTGAACTTTTCATTTAAAAAGAAGAGGGAAACCTGAAACAATATGGACACAAGATTTTTTTTCCAACAAGTCCACGGACCATGCGACTTACTGTCAGTATTCTGCGCAGTATCAATATCGCGTTCCAGCAGTTCACCGGACGGTAAGTCATTCGTTCCAATCATATTCAAATCAATTCATGTACTGGTTTGCGGACGATCAAAACAGTCCATGAACGAAGGGACGAACTGCCACTGGGATTTTTGCACGCATGCGCTATTCATAACTAACTTGAGCTCAGGTAGCTTAAGCATCGCCTCTGTTGCTTTCTAAAAAGATATTTGCGCTTTGGATTATTAGTCAAACAATAGATGCAAAGGTCATTTACTGTTAGGCCAGTCGTAAAAGCGTTCCAACAACGGCTAATACTGGCCAATACATTTATTAGTACATAGTTCAGGCATGCGAATAAACCAGTTCATGTACTTATCCATGAATTGATTTTAAATCGCTTGTTGGAACAAACTTAAGGAGTAAGAAAAGCCATGGATGCAAGAATTGAAAGATGAAGATGTTACGGCATGGCTTGGCGTCCGTAGAGGAACCGAAAAACGTCGTCTGATGTTGAACTTGGAATATATACAAGCAAAAAATTCTTACTGAACACCATGATCTTTTTCAACAGAAGCTTCAAGCTTAAAAAAAGCTTGTACCGATTTTGCGAACAGTATGTTTTCATCTAGTTTATTTAGTTTTTTATGAGGTGGCGCGGCCGCTTGTTGGTAAAACGTAGGAGCATTAATGCGTACCCTTTTACCAACTTGCAGTCTACATGTAGGACATATACGTATAGTAACACGGTTTCCCAGGGGTCGCCAGGTTATAATTTCATTTGGCTAATGAAGCCATGCCGGTAAATACATTATTATATGCAAATAGAGTGCGCTAAGCTGAATAATTCCACCTCTGTGGAACGTTACTCGGTGAACAGCCATCGTACACGAAACATTACATCAACTACAATAACTATTATCACTTAGGAAGAAAAAACAACTAATAATAAAACAGTCTGTGTTGGAAGAGCAGATTTTGGTGGAAATCGCAACAATAAAACTAAATTTAAAAAAAATAAAGCATTTAGTACTAGGGATTGTAAATTTACCGACTTTTTGAATTACCGGTAATTCGGTAAAACTGCCAATCAAAACCGGTTTACCGGTAATTTACCAGTAAATTATATTATTATATATATTTATATGATACTGTTTCTTTTTAGATTTTTTGCGGTTACTAACATTTTTAATGTAGTTTTCGGAGTTTATCCGCGTCTCCCCTATAGTGAGAGCTTGCCGAAACGTCGAGCCAATTTAAATATTACCCGGATAAACTCCGAAAACCATATTAAAAATAAATATATTTATATACATTGAAGCCTAAACTATCCCAATTAGTTTCATACAATATATTAGTTAACAGCCATTAACGTATCTAATATATTTTTATGTAATATTAATATAACACTATATAAAATGACAATATATAATATATAAAATAAAACTATTACAAAAAATATAATCCAGCATTACAAAAAACACATGAAAATAAAACTATCTGAACATAAAATATAAAATAATTTAACATAATATAGCCTACCTATGTTGTCAAACTATTAACAATATTTTATATTTTAAACTTTTCTTAAAAATTAACCACGTAGAAAATATAATTTATTTTAACTATCGTCTCCTAATTGCGACCTAATTTTTGTACAAAATAATCCAGCCGCGGAAAAAGCTTTTTCGGATTCTACTACACTTGTTGGTCGAGTAGTGAGTAAACAATCAAACAATCATATGCCATTTGTATGCTTTCCCCTTATTTTTTCTCTTTGAAAATACGTTAATTTTTTTTCGATTATTTGATTTAGATTTTATTCATGATTAGAAAGATATTGTAAAATTACCGGAATTACCGGTAAAAAACTGGCAAATTATCGGTTAAATTTGAAGAGCATTTTTTGCGATGTATTACAATCCCTAGTCGTGTAGTTTTTTTTCTCTTTGAAAACACGTCAATTTTTTTTCGATTATTTGATTTAGATTTTTATCGTGATTAGAAAGATATTGTAAAATTACCGGAATTACCGGTAAAAATGTGGCAAATTACCGGTAAAATTTGAAGAGTATTTTTTGCCGGTTTACCGGTTTACCGGTATTACAATCCCTATTTAGTACCCTAAAAATTATGAATTTAGAAAAGCATATAAGTATATTTTAATTTCTTGTTATCTTTTATTACTTTCTTGATAGTAGCAATGTTGTTTCGCGAACACCCGCTCTGTAGCAAATCTCTAAAGAAATATGGCAATTAAATTTCACCAGCGCATGAGTCACCTAGACTAAGCTCTTATTTTATTGTCAACTTATAATGAAAGTAGTTTGATTACTTTTGTCTTGCCATCTGCATCGTACTACGGAACAGTATCGTTCTAAAATACTTCTAAAAAACCAACAAAGAAATAAATTTTAATGATTGCACATTGCGGAGCGTCTATAGAAACATCTCATCGGCTAGAGTTATTTATTATTATGGAATATAGATATAAAACCCGAGAGATATAAAATGTATTTGATCGCTTTTAAATTGAGTAATCGCTTGCAGCTAAACGCGGTATAAAGGAAAAAGCCTTACACATCTTCTTTGAAGGAAAATCATTAAAAAAGTTCAATAATTCAGCATAACTTTTAAAATGTCGTATATATTTAAACCTCATGATATTCTATTAAAAATGAATATAAGAAAGACATATTTGTTAATGTTTTATAATAAATTAGTAAGCTATTTCAACTACAGATAAATATTAAGCAAATAAGGTATAAAGGCTCCCCAGACAGACGCGATATGCCTGCCGCTCGGTACGATACAGTCGGTACATAACTCGGTATGATTATCGCTGCTTACCGCAATGAGTGCCCACACAAGTGCGACACTCGGGACGTTCGGAAACATATGCAAGTGACAGTATTTCATATACCGAAATGTTATTAGATATCGTACCGAATCGTACCGAGCGGCGCATATCGCGTCTGTCTGGGGGAGCCTTAAGACTTTTCGGTCGATTTTAGAGTTTAAGAGAAATTCAAATAGATTTGAAAATTTTAGTTTTAGTAGTTTAGTATAAGTAATTTATATAACGTACTTCATATAAAACTTTATTTATGCATTTAATCATTGTATACAAACGTAATTATAAAGATTTTTGTTAAATTTTTGTACTGAATTTCTAAATTTAGTATTGCTCTTTTTACTAAAACCCTTCGTCTTAAACAAATTTACATTGATGTTAAGACCCATACAATTTTGCACATAAATACGTTCAAGTTTTCGTCTGTCGGAGAATAACATCCGAAATTTGTGGACTTAACTTAATATTACTCTTCTGTAAATTTGTTAAACCGTTAAATTAGCTTGGAAATGAATTAAACAACCTTAAGTTCGTTATACCAGTATTAAAAATCTTAATTCCTAAAAGTTTATGTATAATAGCTCGGGATAACAAAGGCGTTTGTTTACATCGTAAAACAAGTGCTTAGCGTTCCTTTTGACGACAAAATTCGGCATTCAGTATTCTACTTTAAGGCTGGCTCGAACACTTCCCTGTAAAAAACAATGGTCCCGCAAACTCCAGATCCTCGATAATTAAAGCATTCTGGGTTTTATTTACGTCCTGTTTTATAATATCCGTTTTAAGATTACATGCAGTTTTGAGCCACAATAAAAACGTCGCTTTTGTTCTGGAATACAATCCCATAAAGGAGATCTTTAGAGCGATGGATTGAAATGATTATTTTATCAGATCCGGGATATTTTTTTGGTGGTACCTACAGGCAGATATAGTTTTATTGTTGATTGAATAGTAGGCAACCGTCCAGAATACCAGAATACGAGTACCAAGCAGAATTTATTAAAAAGGAACAACGCGTTGGATTCGGATGAAGATGCGCCTTTCGAGACATGTTTAGGCTTTAGAAAAAATATATAGATATACTTCTTGTTTTATGAAAAACTTAATTGCTGTCCAATAGGTAAATAATCCATTATCAATTCAAAACCGAATGGCTATAAAGTTTTGGCGAATAACGTCGAACCGTTGACAAACAACTACACGTTCACTTGTTTTATTTCGGTCACAGGCTACTGAGATGGGCGAAATTTTTCTCTGTCCCCTCGTAAGACATACATTTGAAAGAAATATCTTTATTATCGCGTGACATTTATTTCAATCATCTAGAATAGGAGGAGAACGCAGCACATTGAGAGCTCCCTCAAGTATCGAAATAAATTGGTGGAAGTGGGGTTGTCAAATACAAGGATTCTCGATTAAACGTCGTTTTAAGCTCTTCAACCCGACCTGAACATCTGTATCTCTAAGGTACTCCCTGAACGCAGTGCGTTAAAAATTCAAACGCACTTACGCACCAAAACAGTTACAATCGGTGCTAAAGGGATTTCGGCATTACTCCAGACGTCCTTATTAATAAATCACGGAATAAATTTCATGCTTCAGAAACATTTAAAACGACGATAAGTTCTTTAAAATAATTGTTGGCCTAAATAATATGTGAGAAAAGTTCATAAATGCTTTGCTATGTAATTTAAGCGAAAAATATTGGGTATTAGGTTAGGTGTAATAGAGTACTAATTCAAACTATTCCATATATTTCGGACTTTAATTAAGTCCTTCTTCAGTGGATACTACAATACATAAAAATGTGTTATAGAAAAAACTAATAGCTGAAGGCAAGTGAAAACTTACAGTTTATATAGGTTATACCATGAGGTGGAAAAAATGTTGATTGTACCATAGCAATATATAAGCCATTCATAGATGGTGGAGTAAAACAAGTCACAAAACAATATTACATGAAGATTCACAGTTTATAAACAGATTAAAAGCATCAAAAGATGTATGTATAAAACAAAACTTAATTGAACAAACAACAGGAACAAAGTCAAAAAATTTTTGATCTATGACAAGCAGACTGCCAACAGCAGTAAGTTAATATTACTAAAAACGGAAGTATTATTTTTGGCGGGAATAATGAAACCCAAAAATTGTTGAAGAAAATGGAAATACAAGCCAGTGTAATTCAAATAATTACCTGGGTAAATGTATACCAAAAAATTATACAAAACTAAATATGAATCAGATTGAAGTTATACAAGGGATGTAAAAAGACCATTAAACCAAACCTAATATAAATGAAAAATCTAATTACAATTGAACAGACAAGGACTCACTCGATGAATTAACAGTAGTACTGGGATTAATTTTTGAATTCTTATGGTAATGAAGTAGTAAAGTGTAGATATTACTTAAATCTTGAACATCAGTTTTGTAATTAAGGGTAGAACTATGAGTTTGAATGTGGCACATTTCTAAAAATAAGCGTTTCTTGTAATTTGATTCAAAACAAAGGATTTTTGGATGGTCAAAATTAATACGATGGTCATCATTAGTGAAATGTTGGCTGAGGGCCGTAGCATTAGGATTATTAAAAATGTCCCTTTTGTGTTGATACACTCTCATACCTAATTGTTGGGAAGTTTGACCCACATATACAGAATCACAAAAAGAGCAAGGAATTAAATAAACCAAGTCAGATTTTTTCAACAAAGGAACACTGTCTTTCAACCTGCTAAAAAGATTTTGAACTGTTAAAGGGTACGTTTAGCAATAAATAATTGTTTGTAGTCTTTAAAAATATGTATGATTTTTGGGGTAAGGCACTCTATATTCGGAAGGACTCTATAAATATTATTTAGAAGGGGAGGATCTGAAACAGTATGGGTTCTCATGTCAGAGACATTGAAAATAAGTTTTTTTAAAAAAGTTGAAGGATAAGAGTTGTATAAAAGCAAATTGTAAAGTTTAACAAGATTCCTTTGCAACAGTGAGGGATGTGAAATTTTTTTAATACGGTTTTTTAGACCAAGGATGACATTGGTTTTGATTCTGAGGGGATGATTAGATAAATAGTTGATGTATCTCCCAGACGCAGTAGGTTTTTGGTACCAGTCGAGGATAATGAGGTTGTTAAGACCTCTGATAAGTAACGTGTCCAAAAAAGGAACACTGTTATTAGTTTCTTCTTCAATAGTGAACTGTATGTTCACATTATAACTATTAAAGGTATCCAAAACCATTTTAATTAAATTAGCAGGGACAGAACATATGATATCATCAACATATTTTTTAATGAAAGGGAAGGTAAATGGAAGTAAAGGAATAACGGAGTCAAGTAAAGCATCCATAACAATTTGTGCTAGGATGGGACTTAAATTGGAGCCCATCGGGCAACCAAATTTTTGTTTATAAAATTGATGATCAAATGAAAAGTAATTGGATTCAAATAAGAGGGTAATACATTTAAGGAAGGAGTCTAGAGGAATATCAGTATGGGGGCTAATAAGCTCCCATTAATTGGTGATGTTATCCAACACTAATTGCAAAGGGATGTTGGTAAACAAGGACACAACATCTAAGCTAATTAAAACAAAACCATCAGGTAGTGTGAAATTATTAATAAATTCGGCAAAATCAAAAGAGTCTTTGACAAAATAATCAAAATTAGGCAATTCCGCAACTGATAAGACATTGGCAATAAATTTAGAAAATTTTTCCGTAGGGGAACCCATAGAGGCAACAATTGGTCTAACAGGGCAATCAGGTTTATGGACTTTAGGTAAAGCATAAAGTTTAGGTGAAAGGCCTTTATAACAACAAAGCTTTTTAGCAGTGTGATCATCCAGGTAACCAAGTCTATTGAAATCCTTGATTAGACAATTGAATTTGCGTTGAATGGAATTAGTGGGGTCTTTATTTAACTTCTGGTATGTGTTGGTATCAGCCAAAAGGGCATGAACCTTAGAAATATAGTCATTCTTAGACAACAGAACAGAAACATTACCTTTGTCGGATCTAATTAGCAAGATATCAGGGTTAAGTTTAAGAAATTTCTTAGTTTTGTTAAACAATTGTAAAAATTGAGAGTCTTTAATAGGAGATTGAATATAATTAGTAATGATATTAGAAATTCTGGATCTAAACAAATTACGATCAGAGGGTTGTACTACTTCAAGTATAGATTCAACATCAGCAAGTAATGAAGGTAACGATAAGTATTTTTTAGGAGGTGCTAAACTAAATTTAGGACCAAGAGCAATGAAGTTACTAATGTCCTCAGGGATAGTTACCTGGCTTAAATTTTTAATCCAATTAACTTTGACGCCAACTGATTTGGCATTATTAAAAAGTGAGGTTAATTTGTTAAATTTAATGATATTATTATATTTAATCTTATGGAAAATGTAATTGAAACGAGAAGATTGACGGTGTTTTGCTATGGTTTACGATACCGTCAAAGTTTTTCTCGTGTATGAGACATTATGATAGCGCGGGATTAGTTTTCTCAGTTAAAAAAAAGCGTATCTAATTCAAAAACATGTGATTCAGTTTATATTACATGTCACAGCGCTAGGGAATTATTAAATTAAGTCCTGGCGTACGTGCATGCCATCCAAAAAAGCAGATTATACAGTATACGGTTACAAAAGTACATACGCAAGCATTCTACTGTTTCTATTTGTACAATGAATATGAGTTATTAAAAAAATTCTGATTAAACCCATAAATAATGCGTTAAAAAAACGTAACATTTAATGAAAATGCGACACCAAGCTTAGACCATGAAAATGTACATTAATTTTTTAAATAATTTATAGGTACCTATAAATTTGCACATTTGGCTAAATTTAATAAACTTTAGACGTTAAAAACTCTGGATTGATAATACAGTAATCTTGATTATTCGGCAAACCTCGGAAAAACAAAATCTAATACACATTTGGTAAACAATTATAAAATTAATTAGAATTGAAATGCCAAAGAACTTTGACAACAATGGAATAGTAGTCAAATTATTTAACAAGATTTGGGACGAAGAAGGGATACCCATAGACTGGGAAGTAGGAGTACACATATACAAACCAATTCTGACATACGGATGCGAAAGCTGGGTGTTAGGCAGCCGAATTAAAAGCAAAATACAGGCGCTAGAAATGAAGTATTTAAGAGGCGTCAAAGCTATTACCCGAAGAGATAAAACATGAAATGAGACAATTAGATCAGAACTCAATGTTAAACCAGTTTTGGAAAACATAGAAAAACAACATCTAAAGTGGTTTGGGCATCTAGTGAGGATGTAGGTTGGAAGACAAACGAAAAGACTATGGCTGGTCAAATCCACACAGAAAAGACAAAGAGGAAGACCGAGTAAAGCATGGAACCAAGTGGTGGCTGAAGGTCTGAAGGATAGAAGAATTACCTGGAGTGAGGGGATGAGAAAGGCAAGCAACAGGAGAGAGTGGACAGTGTTTATTCATAAAACTGGTTGATGTTTTGTAACGTACCCTAACACCTTCGGGTATTATAAGGATAGGATTAATAAAAAATAAATAAACTAAATTAGAGTTGAATCGATAATCAGGATGATGTACATTCTATTTTCAGGTTAAACCTACTTACAGAATATAATGATGGTGTAAATAAAAACTTACTTAATGACAAATTAAAATAAGATCCAACTTGTAATTCAGCTGTTTGTTTCGAAAATGATTACTTAACTAAAAAAATGTATTCGCTACTGCGGTGTTAGTCTTTTTTGTGATGGAAAATTCGTTGAAACAACTTATATTTGTAGAATTCTGAGTCAGCAATCAGACTTAAAAGTGTTGAAAGCATCAAACTTGCAGTTGTAGACCGGCATTGTTATTCCCATTGCGCCAGTGCTGGCATAAACTTTTTGTAGAACAACAATTTGTGGTTATGTAACTTAGTACTCAAGGTTCAAAATGACCACACTATAGCGAACGGAGTAATTTTAGTTGGGAAATGTCAGATATAATACAACAAAACGTTATCATCCGTGCTTTGTCTTTTCATATGTGGAGCGAAGAAATAATACAGAATGATAGCAACTTTATATGCTGTGTATTACGCGTCCGTGCTACATAATACTTTGTGTTGGAAATAATTCTAGATCATTTACAGAAATGGTAATTATCCGCTGATGTGTAAACTTTTGTTGAGCTGCTGTAGTTTGTTGAACATTAACTAAACCTGGAAAACACTATATTTATGTTTAACTTACACCTACTCTTTGGGATTCATTATTAAACTGTGTGTTATGAGTGTTTGAATGTCGAAATGAAAATTGTATCGATAATTATATTTCGATAAACAGAAATAACGATAGGGATAATTTAGACAATTTTTTGTGGACCAATGTGAACGATGTATGTTATTTGCAAATGTGTTTAAGACTGTAAATTGTTTGTATATTAGCTACCTAAAAGTAATTTTTAGCTGTCAGAATATTAACGGATTTTCTTATTTCCTTGAAACTGGATCCCAATTTTTTTAATGAACCGAATTCGCTAGTAAACTGTTTCAAAATAAATTGTATAAGTAGGAAGAAGTCTGCTTACTAGAAGGTTTGCAAAAAGTTGAAGGTATTATCTGCGGAATATGGGGAGCAGCACAGAGACAATGCACATCTGTAAGCCTTGGACAGTATGCAATCATATTTCAAGCCGAGGTGTACGCTATACGATTATGTGCAGATACACTATTGGAAAAAGGTTTTAATAATAAGAGTATCTTCATAGTGTCCGACAGCGAAGCAGCGTTAAAAGCTCTTGGCTCGTCGGAAGTACCCTCAGGACTTGTTCTGAACTGCATCCAGGACTCAACGTGCTAGGAAGCAGGAATAACCCTAAACTGGTATTGTGTCTAGGGCACACCAATATACCAGGGAACGAGAAGGCAGATCGCCTACTCAACATTGGCAGGTTAACCCGCAGTTAGTACATCCTATGGAACAGCGAAGCGGTGTCTTAGTGACATATTAATACAGGGGCACTATGCTCATTGAAAAAAAGTTGCAGGATAAGCCCATTCTAAAGCTATCCTGTCAATGGTCTACAAAGAAAAGACAGAAGAAATGCTCAGGATAAGCAGAGCAGACATTAGAGCAGCCACAGGATTAGTTACAGGACACAGTGGGCTAAACAAACACTTCTACATGGTAGGGCTCTCGGAGACCGATATAAGCAGAGGATGTGGTGAAGAAGAAGAAACTCCTCTTCACGTACTATGCCAGTGTGAAGGATCCACACCCTATCGGCGTAGTTTTCTGGGGATGGAAAAAGCCAACCAAGAAGAACCACCGGTGGCCACGCGGTTCCTGATTCAAGTCACAAAATGTCCACCGGTGGCCCATGCGACGCTCAACGTGTTAAAAACCTCACTTCCATACTTCCAGTTCGACTTTTTTGATTTTTGGCCATGGTCTATCCGTTACACACAAATTGCACGAAATCAGGTTTTGAATTGAAAGTTTTAATCGAATATTTGAAGACATCGAGGTCATAATTCACGTGTAACGTTCGCGTAATCCGTTTTCGCATAACCAATATCCATTGGATACGACCAACCGCCACAATTAAAGTTTTAATCTGTAAACTATTATTTCAGTACGGACATGCATTTTTATCTCGTATAAATTTCCGATAACTCTTCATGAACGTCGACAATAAATCAAATGCAAAATAGGTAAATGATTAGGCCGCGTTCTGTGTGATCGAGGTGCTCTCTCGTTGGTCCAATTATGTTGGACGATATTGCAATTGTTCTGCATTAAAGTTCATCAACCACTTATCGGTATCATAACAATTAATGCTCAAAGGTATTTGGTTGTTGGTAATTACTGTATTGAGTGTTTCGGGCTAATATAGAGCAGAGGCGTGGCTAAAGGGGTACTCAAAAACGACATGTTTTGATAGAAAACGGAAACTGGGCTTTGATAGTTTTTTATTTTATTGAACATCATTAAATTTGGTGATTAACTTTCGATAACCAAGCAAAATGTTGAGTTCTTTTTAGGTACATACGACATATTGTAAGCTTTAAGCTCTAAAAATCAGCACAAAATATGTAGTGAATGTACTGACAATGACACCTACTTAACAATAAAAATTATAAAATAAAGTAACGCAATAAAACTAGTAATAATAATTTATCTTCACATAATTTCAGTAATTTAAAATTTGTAATTTGCAATCGTACATTAGGGTTTGTTTGGCAATCGCTGACTAATCATTCATGCCAAAGAGACTTTACGGAAATTCGGAACACCAGTCAAAATTTTAATTGACACGTTGTGTTTCACACTGTGATTTGCATGAATTGCAAAACATTGACTGGTTTTTGATATTACCGTCATTAAAATAAAGATGGTGTACATAGTTTTGAAAAACGGAACTGCTTTTGGTTACCAGAATAATAAACAAACATTTTATGATTAACACATATCGGACCGACCCCGTTAATCTACGTTTCTCTGGGCCATGCACAATGGACCACTCACGTTAATTAACGCCACTTAATCTTTTACCTGAGGACCGGGTAGTTACTATCTGACCTAGCGGGTTCCCGCATTTCTAGCAAGTATAAATTTAGAATATATGCAAAAGAAACACATTTTGAAAATAATTGGCATTATATTATTACATTATAAATACATATATATACAATAATTAGGTATATATTATACATACATGCAACATTACAACTATAAAATATATCACTATAAAGTAACATTACAAATAATTTTTGATTTAACATAGGAAAGTGTTACTCTATTATTTTTTAGAATGATATTTATAAAAACACAACCCCTTGTGTAAAGGTACCTTACAACCACCACATACGTATCTAGTGTCTTTTCTTAAATTGTTTGCTTTGCAAACTAGGCATCGTTTTTGTGGATATTTTTTTTTGCTATTTTCTTTAATTGTTTCAAAAATGTGAATTCGCAAATCGTCGGAACGATTTGGTGGATTAACAATAAATGATGATGTGTTATCCAAAGGTAAATTTTGGCAATTAACTTTTACAGATATCCAAATTTTTGCAACTTCTTTTAAAAAAGATTTATATTTTAATAATTTTTGGGGATTTAAGATTTTATACACCTTATATGCATTCACTAGAGCACAATTCATTAAAAACAACACAACTTTTTTCGTCCACTTTTTTGTATGTCTCAATATTGAACCATATGCTAGATATTGGTCCGATCTGTCAACTCCCTTCATGTATTTATTATAGTCTAAAATACATTTAGGTTTTATGACGTCTTCTCCGTTTCTGTTTTGTCTTACATAAACCATTGTAGAATCGTGAATCGTGGATATCATATTGACTAAATGTTTATCTCTCCATGCTTGTAATAATACATCACCTTTTCTGGTGAAAGCAAATTCACCTTTTTTTAACAATTTTCCTTTTGCTTTGAAAGCAACTGGTAAACCTCTGTTAGTCCGTATTGTCCCACACACTCTTACTTTCTTATTTTTCATAGCTTCTGCGATATGTACACTATTGTAATAGTTGTCTTGGTAAACATGATGCCACACGCATGGTTGTAATAAAGAAAATATCGTTTCTTCTAATTTTTTGCCAGTTCCAGAATATATTTCCAAATTTATTATATAGCCTGTATTGCTTTCGGAAAGCATTCACACTAACAGGCCATATTTATTCAATTTTCCGGGATTGTACGTCCTAAACGATAGTCGACCTCTCCATGGAATCATTGGCTCATCTAAAGAAATATGTTGTTTGGTTTTGTAGACTTGTGTAAATTTGTTTTTAAAATATTCCAACACTGGTTGTATTTTTACTAATCTTTCGCTGTCAATATAAGTTGCTCTGATATGTTAACATATCAAAAAAATCTTCTCCGATAAACAAATTGAGTATACTTTCCACACTACTTGGATTATCTGGTATAATTTTTACTCCACAATCGCCGGCAAAAGATTCTACTGTTGGAAATTCGTCTATATCTAACCATGTATCTTCCTCTTTAATTTTATCTAAATAATTAAGCTAAGAATATCAGCAAAAAATACGTTAACTTGGCAATATGATGTATATCAGGCCAAACGTAAACTAACAATGACAACAGTATTATTTTAACACAATTAACGCGCGTAACCGGTCCAATATGCATGGCAGGTATAAAGTTAATCTACGTCACCGGTCCCAACCTAAAAGTCCATTAAATTTACCGGTCCTTTGCACATATTTCAGGTAATTGCTGCCGGTCCGATATATGAATAAGAACTTATGGAGAATTTTAGATTCTTAAAGCTATGATTTATAGTTAAAAATAATGAAATATATTACAAATTTACTTAAATATTGCATGCTCACAAGGGAGGTTCACGATATATTGTCGCTAGAATCTGATCAAAATTTAGCAACTTTTCCAAACTTTAACCTATACTCTAGCTATTATAATGAGCGAGATCCCCATGCTTAAACTCGAATTTCAAACACCCTGTATGTAAGAGTGGCCGTCAATTTCTTGATTTAATTTAAAAAAAATTAAACTATCCCGATAGATTGACGATTATAAAAAAAATTAGATCAACACACATAGCCATAAAGTTTCTTTTATAGAGCTTGTTTTCCGGTATATTTAAAAATATTGGAAATTTAAAAAAAATATTTTTTCAAGCTTTCTTGCACATTTTCAACCAAAAAGTATGTAGTAAGTTTGTTTTTGGATATTACTTCAACATAAAATTACACAGTTTTTCATTGCTTTAACCGACCTTGTAACTCTAAAGATAAGCGAATTTAGAACACTCCGTATTTCATTTATCTTTTTCATATCGG
Source organism: Elmis aenea (assembly GCA_947652605.1). Taxonomy (NCBI): domain Eukaryota; kingdom Metazoa; phylum Arthropoda; class Insecta; order Coleoptera; family Elmidae; genus Elmis; species Elmis aenea. Next base: position 66,796,430 of record OX393577.1, read on the forward strand.
AAAAATGATGTGAAAGCTTTTTTAAAACCAATAATTACTGACACCGTGTCAGGATATATTTTCAAATTTACATTCAAAATCGCGTTATAACTAATTTAAAAATAACGAGAGCTCCGACCAATACATCCATGAATATTTAATCGATCACAATTTAAATTTCATAAATACAGATTACGTGTTAATTCCGGCTGTTTAATAATTACCTCGTAAATGGGTGCAAGGGATTAATTTAAAAATTCGACATTTGAACGTTGAAATGAGCTCTCAAACATATGCAGATGCCGACGGCTCAGTTAATTTGTCGCACAGTTCGGCCCAGTTTTTGCGAAGCAATAAAGGGTTTGATATGATAAAAGCCGTCCTACGCCTGCTAAAATTTCACGTTCCGTAAGAAGCTTTAGCGATGTCTTGGATTTCAGGTTGATGTAAAGTCAACTCACGTCTCCTTATTTGTCAGCGTTGTAAGAACAAGAAATTGAACTGATTATTTCTGTTGTTTATTTTGGACCAATTCCATTTTGCTACTGAATCATAACAAGCAATTTATGATCATGCGAGTATTTTTTTTAACCCCAAAGAACTATTTACGCACATTATTTGTTTATCTAAATTAATTTTTTTTCACACCTTACAATTTGGATTACCATCACAAGAACTTTACAGTAAATCGATACGTCAGTAATAGTTTAACGGCTATTTTAATTAACACTGAGTTTTTTTTACTTCCCTATTGCATGATACTAATTTAGGGTGGTTTTTCAATTGAGTACACTTGTGGCAATAACATTAACAGCATGGTAAGCAAATTAAACACTGGCCTATGTTGAATCGCAGCGTGATTAAAGGCTAACAAAGTAAAAGACGTAAGCTTAAAAAGTTGTTTGGGAAATGTTTTTTACACATTTGAAATATTTCATATCCCAAAGGAGTCATAAACGATTTTCAAAAATCGTATTTTCCGGTTTTTCTTAATTTTCTTGGATACCGTTTGAGATATTTGCAATTTCTCTTTGGATTATTAATAAGCACGAAATTTAGCAACTTTGCCAAATTTAAACCTATACTTTAGCTCAGCGGTGGGCAAACTTTTTTTGAAGAGGGCCAGTTTGCGCAAATAGTGTGACTAAAAGGGCAGCACAAAAAAATTAATTATAATAACAACTTATTAATTATGTGTAAGTTGGAAGCGACAAAAAAATTAGGGTATAAAAAAAGATATATACATATATTATAGAAGTTTTTACTAATATAGTAATTCATGAAGGGCCGCATGTAAAACTATCAAGGGCCGCATGCGGCCCGCGGGCCGCGGTTTGCCCACCACTGCTCTAGCTATTATAATAAGCGAGATCCCCATGCTTAAACTCGAATTTGAATCACCCTGTATGCATTTTTTGGTTGTAAATGTAGGACAAAACGTACAATTAAAAATGTTATGACAAAAAAAAGAGTTACAAAAAGTAATTAACCAAACATTTGCATAGTACTTTAAAGTAAAAAAAAAAACGATCTTATAGCCTATGAAACAATATATCGGGTTTCATTTGTTTTTTTTAGCGTATTCAAATTTTTCTTGTTTTTATAATATTTAAGAGTGCTATCCCATACTACGAAGACAAAACCCTGAAAATTGCAATAAGCTAGCGGTAATAACTTCAAAGATATTACTGTATAAAAATCCTGAATTTTTTCTCGATTTTTTCAGGAACTTTCAGCACATGTTTCTCGTGAAATATTTACTTTGGGTAAGTCTAGTTTGGACTTGATTTTTTTCTGTTACCATGATTACCTTTTTATATTATTTTAGTTGTTTTACAAATTGTTGTTTTGATTTAAGATTTGAAATAAAAACATCCCTATTTTGCAAGGAAAATTCATCAACTTTGCGAATACAAAATTAATTCAATTTCTTGTCTAATCTACGAGATATTTTCATGAATTTTAGTGATTTCTTGAATTTTCCTTCTATTAAATCTTCACGCGCTCGAAGTCAATACAACCATGCATTGAGAAACTACTATGGGGATAGTCAGGTTTAAAATTTTTTTTTTGTTGGTAATAATTTATAGCTTTTTTAGGTGAAAACGAATTAAAAATTGATAAATGTAAATGTAAATACATTAATGCTGCTTAAAAGTTGCATCGTCAAAACACGGGCTAAATGTCGTACGTCTTAAAATGTGGAAACCTCACGTAGACGCTTCTATCTGGTTGCTTTACAACTTTAATACCCAACGCTCTTTGTTTTAAAATTCAAAATTTATACACCTTTCACTTAACTCCAATTCATGCACCTTTCACTTGTCTCCTAAAGTTCAGTAGAGCTTCACGAAGTGCAGTATTTTAAAACAGTGGATTTGTTATCAATTGCCTGCCTGACTGAGTACAAGCAACACGTTCCATTTGAGTTGAGGGAAGACAATGCACGTCGCTAAGCCAGTGTGCAACGTTTTTGATGTGACACCGACAGTCTCCGCTGCAGCTCCGTATACATGTTGTGCATTAGCGTCCATGTAGTTGCTTCCACGAGATTTATCCCGAGATGAAATGGCAACTGTCAGTTTATTTATTAATTGTTCGCGGTTATACAAATATGAAATGCAAACATGAAAGTCCGTCTCCTGATTAAACAAAGAGGGTGGCCTAATTGACTTAATTGGGGCTAAATTGACGCTGGCGGATTATTTGCTCTCCGATTGAAGTGTGGAGTGTTAGGTTCGTTTAGTCAATGTTATGTCCACATAACCAGAGCTTTTCCGATTTACTGAACGCGATATAAACGCCAACATTTAATTATTCACAAGTATATTTTCACGCTCTGTTTTAACGTATATCACAGTTCTTATCTCCCGGTTTTACTGTAGATTATCTGATACTGTATTTCAGTTGCTTTGATCACGTTTACACAGTACATAAATTAACGGATTTACTTCGGTTAGTTTGAAATTAACTTACCGAGTGTATTAGGGAATTTGCATTCTGAATATATTGTTGCAATGCACACGTACGTACTATCGGAAGTTTAGTTGCATTTGCAATGTATCTATCGGTGGTTGATACAAAAATAACCATTTCTATAAACTGAAAACACTAGCTTTTTAGTGGGCCTTAAACACAAGCTTTTAATTTTCACTTTATTTAGTTTCTATCAGTCATTTCTTTATGTTTTGGTTGGTAAAAAAAACGAAAACTATAATCGTTACAGCAGAGAACAAACGGCAAAACATCACTTTAAATGGGCTAAGGTTGGAACAGGTAGAAAGCTTAAAATATTTAGGAGTGATCATAGAGAAAAATGGAGGAATGGACAAGGAAATAAGCGAAAGGACAGGAAATGTGGGACGAATATTAAAAGTCCCAAAACGAACAAAAGTGGAGGTGGTCAAAAAGGTAGTAACTACGGCACTTTTATACGGAAGTGAAACGTGGACACTCACAAATAAATATAGTAGCAGAGTAAATGCAGCAGAAATGGGGTTTCTGAGAAAAATCCAAGGAAAAAACAAGAAAGATTGAATCAAAAATGAAACATATAGAGCACAATTAAAGATAAAATCAGTTGAAACAAAAATACAAGAAAGACAGCTAGGATGGTTGGGTCACATTTATAGAATAAAAGAAGGAAGGTTAATCAGAAAAGTCTATGAAGCAAGATCACAGGGAAAAAACAAAAGAGGCAGACCGAGAAAAATCTGGCAAAACAAAGTTAAAAATGCAGCAACGGATAGAAACATCAAATGGAAAGACTTAAAAAAGCTGGCACAAGACAGAAAAACGTGAAAAAAGTCAGCACAATACAACTTAACAGTCCTACGCCTAACAGTAGGACTTATGACTACATAAAAAAAAAGATTTTCTTTGTATTACAGGCAATGGCAAAACTCTGTAATTTTGCAATCCCTAGCTAGATGGACAGAAGACAGTTATAGCAAAATACTACATAAAAATTGTGCTTATATTCAGTAAAATTACAAACTATTGTTTGATTAAGCAATTTTTAACCCCAATGTGTGTGTACTGGCGAAAGAAACAATTTTTAGATCAAAACGCACGAGTTTAACTAAAGAATCGTCTATTGTGTTTCATTTCTACTCCGTCAGTCGTATAAATCTGTTTCAAATTTCACTTTACCTCGGTCGTAAACTATAATCCCCTCCGTACTAGAAATTAAAATTCGAAAAAAAACCTGCGAAATGCGGGGAATTTATTTACAAGCGTTGTTGAGTTTTTAATTAAGTCCAGGATAGCCATGAACGTGCTGACTCAAAATTAACGAGGGTGTCGATCGTAATGAAATATGACTGGAAATGCCAAACATTAATTTTAATTTAACTAATCGGTATTTATATTAAACACACGTAATATTTTTCTCGTAAAATTGGTGAGCGCTTTTTAAGGTTAAGGTTTTATGTGATTCTTGAAACGTGGACTATTTTAATTGGTGAGTTAGCTACCTCATTAACAAATGTTTTTAATTTTCCCTTTGATAGTAATACAGGGGAACACAAAATATTTACTATTTGTTAGTTCCACATAAAACTGCAACGCTTTTAACTATAAGGCGCATGAAACATGAAAAATAAATTTTAAATTGATGCGACTGTTCGATTCGTGTTTAGCGCAAATTAAGTTAATCAAAATTAATTAAGGCCTGGCAAATTTATTCAAATACTTGCAAATTACGAAATTGTTTTCAACTTTGCAAAACTGACTCAAAACATTTCAATTTGTTCTTGTTAAAATGGAAAGAAATGAACGATAAAATAACGTTTGGGTTGTATTGGTTTTAAGTTATAAGCCACAACACAGTTTATAGAAAAATCATATATATCAGGGAAAAAAAATAAAAAATTATGCATTATACTCATAAAATTAAGTTTATGAAGTTGAAGTAAAACAGTTCGGTTTCTTTTTTGAAGAAAGCGAATAGCAACGACTTTAAATTCGTCGATCATTGACCAAATTTCCCGATTTGGTCCTCTTGGGCTGACATCTATTTTCAGAGCTTAAAAGAGTTTCAAGAGGACAAAGATTTAGGGATGGTGATCGTCGCTGTAGGAATCTCGTTTGTAGACTAAACAAGGGCAATTTTTCCCAAATGGTTAGAGTTTATTTATATATAATCTATTTCCTTTTTACACATAGGGTGTAAGGGTAGACTTTTATCATACATCTAAAATTATTTATTTATAACATTATTCCATTCCTTTTTATTATGTGCTAGATTCTTTGATTCTACCCTACTTTTATCTTTATTCTTTAGGATTTTTCCAATTAAGTTGTCCCAAGTTTCCTTTGGTCTTCCTCTTTTTCTTTTACCTGGCATTTTACTTTCCCATATTCTTTTAACTGGTATTGAGCTGTCCAATCTTTGTAAGTGTCCCCGCCACCCAAGTTGTCTTTGTTGTATGAACTCTTCTATGGATTCTATCTTTAACTCTTCACTTATTTGGACATTTTTAATTACATCTTTTTTTTTACTCCTTCCCCCTTCTTAAGTATTTTTCATCTCGGCTGCTCTAATTTTACTCTTGTCTTTTTTGATAATAGGTACCCATGTTTCGCAGCCATTTGTGAGAATTGGTCTGTAGATTGATTTATATACTTTCATTTTTGTTTCTTTTGGGATTTATCTTTTGTTTATGAGTCCTTCACTCAGTGCATAATATACTCTATTAGCCTTTTGTATTCTATTATTCAGTTCAATGTCTTGTTTTCCTGTTTCTTCCAACATAATGCCCAAGTATTGAAAGATGCTGGCTTGTTCTATTAGTTCTCCATCCACTCTAATTTGTATTACATCTTTTTCGTTTGATACTATCATGATTTTAGTTTTATTGTTGTCCACTTCCATTCCATTTTCTGTTAATACTTGGTTCCAGATATTCAAGTTTTCTTCTAGGTCCCTTTGACTTCCTGCTATGATAGCTATATCATCTGTGAAGGCGTATTCTGATATATTAATACGTTCTAGTTGTCTGTATCATATACAGGGTGCGCCATTAGTGCGATAAAGTCCATTATTGCCCTTAATGTCAACTTAATAAAAAAAAGTTTTTCATGAAACTTATAGTATTTCTACACGTGCATGTTTTAAAATTAGTTTCAAGTATACAGGGTGTTTCATAAAAGTGGGGCGTCACTAAAGGTATTTTTTTTAAATTGAACACCCAGTATATTTTTGCATAATCGAATTCAGCAAGAAAATCTCCATATGACGGTATTTTGTTTTTTTCATTTTTTTGCGACGTTGCCAATTTATCTCAAAAAATCTTTGAATTTCCAGAAAAACAGGGTACAATACTTGTCAAGAGCACAACGTTATGAGTAATAATTGGCAAATGATATTTTGCACATACAAAGTCAAAAGGTGTAGTCACAGTCTAAATACATCAAAATTAATTTATATTATACAGGGTGTTTCTTATAGATGTGCCAACTTCCCAATTTTCAAACATCAATAACTTTATTTTTTCAAACGGAACACCCTGTATATTATTACGCCATTTTGTTGCATTTTTGTTTTTCTTCAACTTTTCTTAATACTTACCTATACCTAAAATGAATATTTTCTGAGATATTTACATTTTACTTATTCTTATAAGCGTTGTGTAGGAATTTCCTAGTTTTCTCGGAGTAGGCCCCGACTTTGACAATAGAAACAATAATTTCTGTAGTAACAAATGTCAGAGTAAATTGCTGTCAATTGTTAAAACATAAATAAATGAGTATAACATATGCAATATGAATTTTCCAAAAAAAGAATTGATTGATACGGTCTATGTTGAGGGTGGCGTATTTTCGATGCCCATACAGGGGGGGTATCTCGTTAATTTTCAAAGATTAAAAAATAACTATATTTCGAAAATTAAAAAAGATATCAAAAATCTGTTTACGACAATAAATTCCTCTCGAAAAAAGAAATCGAGATTATGTACTTAGTTTTTTTAAATCTCTGATAACCGAGATACCCCCCCTGTATGGGCATCGAAAATACGCCACCCTCAACATAGACCGTATGAATCAATTCTTTTTTTGGAAAATTCATATTGCATATGTTATACTCATTTATTTATGTTTTAACAATTGACAGCAATTTACTCTGACATTTGTTACTACAGAAATTATTGTTTCTATTGTCAAAGTCGGGGCCTACTCCGAGAAAACTAGGAAATTTCTACACAACGCTTATAAGAATAAGTAAAATGTAAATATCTCAGAAAATATTCATTTTAGGTATAGGTAAGTATTAAGAAAAGTTGAAGAAAAACAAAAATGCAACAAAATGACCTAATAATATACAGGGTGTTCCATTTGAAAAAATTAAGTTATTGATGTTTGAAAATTGGGAAGTTGGCACATCTATAAGAAACACCCTGTATAATATAAATTAATTTTGATGTATTTAGACTATGACTACACCTTTTGACTTTGTATGTGCAAAATATCATTTGCCAATTATTACTCTTAACGTTGTGCTCTTGACAAGTATTGTACCCTGTTTTTCTGGAAATTCAAAGATTTTTTAAGATAAATTGGCAACGTCGCAAAAAAATGAAAAAAACAAAATACCGTCATATGGAGATTTTCTTGCTGAATTCGATTATGCAAAAATATACTGGGTGTTCAATTTAAAAAAAATACCTTTAGTGACGCCCCACTTTTATGAAACACCCTGTATACTTGAAACTAATTTTAAAACATGCACGTGTAGAAATACTATAAGTTTCATTAAAAACTTTTTTTTATTAAGTTGACATTAAGGGCAATAATGGACTTTATCGCACTAATGGCGCACCCTGTATAGATGGGTTTTGTTCTCTGTTTTGTTTCTCTACTTAGTTCATCCATATAAGTAATAAATAGCAATGGGCTCAAGCTTCCTCCTTGTCTCTCTCCTTTTCGTGTTGTAAAATCCTCCGACTTCATGTTCTTACGTATTATACCGTTTCTGGTTTCTTTGTATAGGCATTTAGTGACTGATTAGTTTGCTGCTAACATTTCTTTTTTGTAGAGTTTATTATTATTATTGCCGCGGAGGTGGTCTCCTTTTCGGGTTTCTTTACTGCAACCTGTTGGTCTATTGTACTCTTTTATAATAAAGCCCATATAGAAGCCCTGTGTTTTTGAAAAACTCCACGATTTTCTTTGTGTTCTTTTTTTATTCTTCATGGTTGCTAGTTGGTTTTTTCCATCCCGAAAAATCTACGCTGATAGGTTGTGAATCCTTTGCACAAGCATAGTATGCGAAGAGGAGTTTCATCTTCTGCACCACATTCTCTGCATATATCGTTCTCTGAGAGCCCACCCCACTGTGTAGAAGTGTTTATTTAGCTGACAGTATCCTGTGATGAGTTCTGTGGCTGCTCTGATTTCTACTCTGCTCATCCTGAGCATTACTTTTGTTTTTTCCTCAGATACATTAGACACGATGGTAACCCTATAAATGTTGTATTAACTGCATAAGTTGAAGGGTGATTGTCTTGAATAAAACAATATTACAGCAGATTTGTAGTTTCTCTTTACGCTAGACCAGAGCTTTATCGATATCTCCTCGTACTTAAATAAATCATCGAAATACCAGAAGTGTTTAAATCTAAAGGGGGTGCGCGAAGATCGTCCGATTAAAACTTTGTACTTCGCTGCGTTGTTTCTAATGCATGTACGCAACATTACAAAGAAACAAAATTCCGGCGTACCAACATAAATACACGCATTTTTGTGTCAAATTGTTACGACGCAAGAATAATAAATTGAAAACAGTAAGCCCTTAGTTAAGACCGGTATTTTTATGAGTAATTAACATAAAAAGTCATTGCGAAAAACGGTAACGTGACTGTTAAGTATCGTGTTAGGCAGTCATAAATAACACAGTCATTCCGTTTGAGTCCCACACCATAAATTTGAGCGATAAACGAAAGCATGTTTAATATATCGCCATATTTATTTCTTAAATTCACGAATGAGTTCTCCGGCTATAAATGCGCCCGGTTTTATTAATGTCCCAGCGCGTGGCCATTATTAATAGCGATTCGATTATTACGATAGCGTAGTGGCGGGTCAGGTCTGTCCCCCAAAAGAATAATTGCGATGTTTTGCGTAGGATAAGCTCCTGTTAAACCATTCGCATACGTAATATTTGACCGCAGGATAATTTTTATCGCTGCCTTAACGATTTTCAGGAAGCTAAGACACGAAATGTTTTAACTAGGCGACATTATGTGTAGAGCAGGGGCCAAAATAACATGTCATTAGTATGGGCAACCTTGTCCAACCCAGGCTACCATTTTTAATCTCTTGTTTCACAAAAGATTAACTATTCAATTATAGTTATATGAATACAGGGTGTTACTTAAATATTGCGAAAAAAATCGAAAATCAAAGGGGTCTTTTGTATAAAAATTTTATCTTCGACGTCTCCTTTCGGTGTTACACCCCCCTAAAGGGGAGCGGTAAAATTAGGTTTTTATTTTATTTCTCAAATTTGGATAAATGTAGGAGAATGATATTTGTTAGATGTTTTATACTCATTAAAAGGTTTCCATAGTAATATTTTTAATCGTTTCCCTCCTTCACAGGGGACTAAAAATGCAACTCCTATTGGTTTTTTAATCAGAACTTTTTGGTGGGTTGAAATTATTGCTGTATAGTGTCAGTTCCGTTTTATTTTGCTGTTAAAATTAACAATTTGGACAAAGACTCTAGAAGTCTATAACATGAGGGTTGAAACCGCGTTGAAGCAGGTTTCATCCGCCTTTATTGGAGACATTTTCAGGGTTTGGTATTTCTGTTAAAAATAATTTATCATATAAAAATTTTATTTGGCAAAAAATACGCCATTAAAGTATAGTTTAAAAGTTGAAAAGTGTCTGAAAATACTTACAACTTGGAAAGTTTTTAAACAATTCCCAATTTTTTTCTAAATTTTCAAACCGTCTCTGAAGCAATTTATATTTATTTGACTTTTGTTCCAACCTGATGGCTATAAACATACGTTTTTCGCTTGGTCGTTTCATTGTTCGGTATATTCCTTATTCACTGTCCCTCGTAAATGCTTTTATGCTGTTAGCATGAAGCTGATGTGTAGTGAATGTCGGTATGGACCACGAACATAATCTAGGAAGTCACAAAAGAAGATTTATTAGCGTCCCACAGTCAAGTAATTGCCATTTAATACTTAAGGGTCTCTAGGTATTCGACCGCCAACCCTTACATCCATTTCCGTCGGTTACATTTCGAGCATTATTTCAATTACATCTCCCTCATTGTAAACATAAACGAAATTATTTTAATAAAGGGCTCTTTACGGTTTTTATGTGAAATACTTTTTAGTACGTTCGGTTTTGTTCTTTTAACGGAACTGTGTTTTACAAGTACATAACCGGAATTTAACTATGCAGTTTCTATAAAATTATGTGTACCATTCCTGTACCCCGTGGGCTTGTTCGATGGAGTACATCGTATGGCAATTTAGTTTATTCTATATTTCCTGTTTGAGAAGTATAACTGTATTTTAATCCGCCTATTTTTATACAGCCGTTACTTTTATTTATGCCATTTTTGTGTAGTGATGCAGGAATATACATGGACCAGTATTTATTAATTTTTGCACTAGTGTACCAAAAAGTCTGCATAGAGTTTGTAAATTGGGAATTAAATCGCTAGTATCTCGTCAACCATTCTAATAAATATAATTTTGAGATTGCTAAAATGACGTTTAAAATTCTAAATTTACACTAACTGTCTAGATGACATTAAGCACCTGTCAGTTTGTTATTATTGACTTAGCAACCACACTCAGTTCTTAGCAGTCTTCATGTTAGTTACAAAAGTTGCGATAATTTTTTTTTCTTTAGAATAAATCAAGTAGAAAATGTTATTACGTAAAATAAATAATATGTACCCAGAAATAATTGAAAAAAACTTAATAAATACTAATCGGTTAAGCTCATATAATTAAAACTGTTTAAAGTAAAAATGAAATCATTTAAAAAAACTCACGTGTTTGAACACCGCATAAATAATGGACAATTTACCTGAAACAAAAAAAGGCATTTAGTATATACATTTATATCAACATTTATCAATGTAAATAAGAAACACTTAAATTTCATAATTACATAAACATTACTAGTTATGTACTTAAAAATCAAATCAAATATCGTAGATTAAGTTTCTTTTAATGGAATATTACATAACAAGAGTTGTAAGAAGCATTTTGCGTAATTGCTTTACAACTCGTGTTATGTAGCTTACTTTTTCTACGATCACATATAACCTACGATTTTTCCGGCTTTTTGGCTAAAATTCTGAGGTTCTAAATAAAAATAAATTATGACAAAAAGTGATACCCAAGCCACTTACTTAAAGTTTTAGCAAAATTCTTTAATATCTTGTAATACTACAAATAAACCTGTTATGTTCTAAATTCTACAGTTTGCATCTATCATAACTTAACATAGTTTTAGCAAGAGATCCTTAGCAAAAGGATGAAGTGCTTTTTAATTAAACTATTTACATAAACTGTATTTGCTGGTTTATTTAAATTTCATAGCAATACTCAGTGTTATTTTCCAAGTTATTACTTACAAATCGTTCTTCGATACGCACCTGCTCGTTCGAGAAATGATGAATAATATTGCAGTGTCGTTTTCAGAGCAAAGCTTCATACAAATGGAGTTACATTTTCAATAAAACTGAGCCCATAAATATAAGTCAATATTAAAAAGAGCCTAAGAGACCGTATCTTGATGTATTTTCGAAGCGGAAATGTTTTTCAATATTGAGTACGTTCGGTTGGATGGTTTTTATTCATGAGATGTGAGGTGGCCCCGCGTTGACAGCGACGGTAACCCGATCTTCTGGGGCCTATGAAAACCTAACAAATCCTTATCAAGACAAACATCTCGTTCCTAATTCGTTCGTTTTCATGCAACCTTAAACGTTCTTGTGACACAAATTACACGTTATTGTCCCTACGGCAGCGCTACGGTGTCCCGTTTCAACAGATGTAGAAACGTCGACGACAATCGTATTCACGGACCGATTTAATCCCCGGTATTGTCAACAAATGTCTCACAATGGATACCACTTATGCAATTGTGCGGACCCACCCAGCGATTTTGCCATTGGCAGGTAATAATCGTGGTACCGCATTTTGTATTTGTTGTGACATTTGTGAGGAACTAGCGAACCCCACTGCGTTTGCTAAAGATTATAGGGAGTAATGCAGCTACAATTGACGAGTGAATGAATACATTCGAGTACAGGAAGGACGCAAAAAAGCGGATATACTAAATGGCATGTTGTGACTTGGACCTTTGTTGGACAATTTGTTCAGTTTTGGTCCAAGCGACAAGACAGTTTACGTAACGCATAATGGCCACTTCAGAAAACAGCTAAAAATATTATTTATAGCTATTTAAAATTTCAAAAATTTGCGAAATGTAAGTTATACTTATACTCTTAGGTACAACTTTTTTGGTCAAAAATTTAAAACTTTATTAATTGGTTTTATCGTTTGTACAGATGCTAAACAACACATAAGCAATGCGTACCCGACTATGTATCAACCAGAAAGCGATAAAAAATATTTTTGAAATCTTTTGGCCGAGTATACCATTGGAATTACGGTTGACAACATTTTTAAAATTTTGCGATTTGCTTTATAATTAAATTTTGTTTAAATCCCTTTAAAAATTTCCGAAATTTGTCTAGTGTATAACCTTACAACTATTTTTGCCAAAAATGTAAGAAAAATATCGGAATAGCTTCTTTTTCTTCTTAATCGGGTCCTCTTGTATCTTTCGGGGTCGAGGTATTTCTCCTAGTTCGTGATTATGTTTCTCCAACCCTGTCTATCATTGGTTAACTCTCCAGTCGACTCCTTTTTCTTCTGGTCTATGTCTCACTTCGTTTTCTCCTTTTGTTGTTGGTCTTCCTCTACTTCTTTTTTCCTCATCTTCATTTTCCATTCCATTTTTGTATACCTCTTTCTGACACGCTTAGTCCCAGCCAACTTGATTGGTTTGTCTCATCTTTATCATTATGTATTTCACTGCTAGGGTTTTTCTGATTTTATCGTTGCTAATCTTATCACTTAGTCTAGCTAGAGCGTTCCCTTCTTCTCAAAAATCTCATCTCCTTAGATCATCTTCTTACTTATTAGGCATTTGTTAGTGACTAATATGTTATTCGGATGTTTTTCCAATTTACCGTTCTCTGCAATTGTTGTTCCTAAATATTTAAAATTTAATACCTCCTATCCTTTCTTGATCGAGCATAATTGAAACCGTTTTTGGGATATCAAAATTATCTTTCTAAGAAAACACCCTGGTTTACTATTGCTTCAAATAACCCCAGCAAACTTTACATATTTATTGCCGGCAAAATCTGTTTAAAAAAACTAAACATATGCTTAAATTTTTGCAAACTATTTAAACAGACTTTTTTATTCCAATGGCACTAATTTTAAAACGAAATTAAACAGTAAATACATCTTTTATTTTCAGTTAGGCAAACAGTTTAATGTTTTTGATAATACATCTATTTACTATCTAAACATATTTTAATTACATCGTCAGCTTTAGTTAAACTTTCATCTATGCTTTATTATAATACATGAATCAACATCATAATGTATTTGCGTTGTATGAAATCCGTTTTATTTGCAACTTGTAATGAGGCCATGATTGTTTGTCGGAAATAAATAAACGAATATTGCTTGTATAGCACGTTTGAATCCAGCCAGGCATTGTGTTCTCCGGCACTACAATTCACAACTGAACAAAATGATTAACTTTTAACCAGAAATTAATTTGTTTGTCGGTGGGTGTTAACCACATCTCATCTATCAATCAATCTAGGAATAGCGATAATTAACAGTAGTTGATAACGCTGACCTTCCGGCAATCATAATTAGTGGAAATGATTCGAGTTTATAACTGAAAACTGTAATTGGGTTACATGAAAAATTCACTAAAATCATTTAGCACTTTGAATCAACTGCTGTGATGAATTTTCTTTTGCTAATTAGAATTTAGGAGTCGTACTGGATATTTAAGTAAACTTCTTCACTAATTTTGGAGCCTCATTTTCTCTTCTTGTCTGCTTCACCAGCTAGTAAAATCTTTGTTATTCTTGCATCTTACAATCTGTTGATATGCCTTGGCTAGCGTAATCTTTGTATTCTTGCCATAGTTGTAATTTTTTGTTTATCATACATTTCCATGATTGCTTGATTCGTTATTTACTCCAACTTTTATGCCACTATATATTTTCCCAAGCATCCTTTTTTCCCATTCTTCCAGATGGAGAAGTTGAACGCAGCCAACTGGTCAATTCTAATTTTTGCTTTCTTGGACACTCTCTTTGGCTTAAGCATCGTTTTTAAAACTCCAGCATTTTTACTAGTTTTTGCAGTCGCTTGCTAACCTATTCTTCTCCCGGATTTTTGCTTGTGAACGACACTCCTAGGTTTCGAAGCTTCTATTTCAAAATTATGTTCCTTGCCTTTTTTAGATGTTTTCTTGTAAACATCTCCAATGTTATCTTCATTTGCCCCTCATCCCCAGGTTTCTAATTTTATTACAAAATTTTTAAACTAATAGAGTTATCGTATACTCGTTTTTAGATCTCTATTCAACTTGACCAACTTGGTAGCTCTGTTTTGAGGTAATCAAGCTTGCGCAATGCTTCACCCCGCAGAAAAAGCGTCGGTTGTCGATGCCTCCAAAAAGCCGATATTATGTAATTCTCTTTAAATTATGCAATCGCTCTACCGTACAAAAACATTTTCAGTTCACGTGTACTTTATTTATGTGCACGTGTTCACGTGTACGATGTTTCGTCGAAACTGTATTCATAAATAGCTTTTGCGCTTTTGCTTTGAACTCTAATTGTAAATCCGCCATATAAACGCCATTTAGACAGGACGAAACACAGTCTGTATTATTAAATTGTTGTAGTTGAGAATATTTGTTTGCAAAACAAAAGTCTGACAACCGCAAGTGGATTAAATAATGCGCACTTATTCTTTGATAAAAAAGGCTTATTTGCACCAAGACAAAATGTGCAACTAAAAAACTGGAACGCAAAATTCTGCTTCGTCGTTTTTTCTAGTAGAGGGTGATTAAAGAAACAGAAAAAAATGTATTTCAACTATTTTCTAAATAAAATCGTATCATATGGAGCAGAAGTTTGGACGATGTTTAAATATTTAGAAAAAAGCAATGGTAATGATCAGAAATAAAACAAAGAGAACAATTAACGATAAAATCAGTTGTAACAAAAATACAAGAAAGACAGCTGAGATGGTTGGGACACATTTATAGAATGAAAGAAGAAAGGTTAAACAGAAAAGCCCATGAAGCAAGATCACAGGGAAAAAACAAAAGAGGTAGACCGAGAAAAACCTGGCGAGACGAAGTTAAAAAAGCAGCAACATCAAATGGAAAGACATAAAAAAGCTAGCACAAGACAGAAAAACATGGAAAAAAGTCAGCACAACACAACTCAACAGTCCTACACCTAACAGTAGAAGGACTCATGACTAAATAAAATAAAAGAACAAAAAAAATGGGGAAAAATAACTATTTAAATTCTTCCTAACGTTACTTAAAAATCGCTTATATTATTCTTCATTTTATATATTCCTTTTTTATGCTATACCTATGTGTAAATAAATATATCTTCATCAACAATCCTAATGCGTTTTTATTGAAATTATAATTGATGTTATCAGCACTATACAATGGAACTGCTCAATAATATCGCGTAGTTGTAATTACACTTAATCTAAATCAGATAACATAAACAAGTTCTGATTTAATGCACTTTTTATTGTTATAAAAAGATTAATTACTACTCGATTCTCTAAGTACAGATTTGAAGATATTTATTTACTTGCTTATTTTTATGATTCAATGTCACTATTACTGATAATAATTTAGCTTATACTCTAGTCTAGACTCTAGACTCTAGAACTCTAGACTCTAGAGCTAGACTATAGACTCTAAGAAAGTAGGTACCTAATAGAGATAAAAAATAAAACCCCCAGAATATATAGAACTTTTGATGATTAATGATTAACTTTTTTTTTATATAGTTGAGATAATTAAAGGAAATTTAAATTGGTTCAATATAACATATAACAACGTGAGGGATTGTATTTTAAATTTGTACCAGCGAATCAACTGTATATTTTTAACCAATCTAGTCTATATTTGCACCACAATTTGAATGTAATAATGAAACAACAAAATTAGCTGCATCTTGTATCTTGTACTTTGTAACCTAAAAATAGAAAAATATTGAGGTTCTACCCTTATTTATTTTAAAAGCTATTGTGCTCCTTTTCGATTTGAAAAGGTAAGTCCTTTAAAAGGGCCAAATCTGTTCCATTCCGTAGACCCGATATTTAATCAGTTTAGTGAATATATTCAAATGTAAGGTAGACAATGCAATTTTCTATAAAATTCTTTCCTGCCTGGGAAATGGCCTGAAAAATGTAGTACGTCTAACAACGAAAAGGGAAGCATGCCGGAATTGAGCAAGAAACTCCAAGACGTCGAACTGAGGCCTTCCTCTTCTTACATGCAATCGTTTGATGTTTGACTGAGAAGAATGGCGGATACTTTTTGCGATGGAGAGGAAACTACGAGACATCGGCTGGACACAATGGGCCACGACTTGAAAGGACAAAGCAGCCGCAATTACGGCTAGAATAATCAAAGTCTGCGTCCTGTAATGGGCCGAAGAGTGGAATTGTTCCTCTCATATCCCGCCGAGGTTGCGTTCACTTTTGAGATGAAAGAGCTGCTATTAAAGTTTCATTAGACGTCTAAAGATTGGATGTAAAGCAGAGCGAATTAAGAAGTATTATCCTAACAGCGAACTGCTACAAATATTTATTAAAAGAGTATGAAAGGGCAAACAGTATAACAATGGCGATACTGAAGTACTTGATTAAAAAATAAAGAAAAATAATTGTTCTGAACTGTAATGAGAAATTCTGCGACTTTTAAATGATTTTTATTGGGAGAACAACATTGAGATCTTGCTTATTAATGAAGATATACGTGGGCGGATTGAAAAATTCGCGGCCTGGCGTAGATAAGGCACTCAAATAGGCGTATATTTGTGTCACGTTGATGCTTAGTGCATTATTTAATATAACTTTAAATTTCAGACATGTCTGTGTGATAGTTCTTAAGTTATAGCTAGTCAAAGCAAAATTTTTCAGTAGTATTACACAGTGTGTACAAAAAATAACGTTTCGTGTCCATATCTCGTCTTGTAATAACTTTACAAAAAAAATGCAAAAAGTTGTTTATGGTTATTTACTACATGACGTTAAATTGTTTAGGTACATAAAATGTTTTAGATTTTTGAAAGATAATTTATTTTGCACCTATAAAGTACAAAATATACAGGGTGTTTTAATTAAGCAAACAAAGTAACGTATCGGTGCGCAAAAACAAAACACTGTGTATAGTTGAAAACAGTTTAAGGTCATGTAGTAAACTACCGCAAACAACTTTTTTTGCAAAATTTGTTTTGTAAAGTTATTACAAGACGATATATCGACCCTTTACGTTGTTTTTGTACACTTTGTATACAGGGTGCCCCTTTTTCTAACCTGTTGTGAGGCTAACTCCGTTAATATCTATAAAAGATACAGAAACGTTTAGATTAGCAAATTTGTGCAGAATTTAAAGGGAAATCTGATGCTATTTTAAAATTTGACCTACGTCATCAACTTTTTGAAATATTTTGAAAAAATTGAAAAAGGACGATTTTTTTCAAATTTGAATAATTCCGTAAGCATATGAGCCAGGACAAAAATAAAAATTGGACTTTATAGATGTTTTTACGTAGATTTTATATAAGTTAACGAAATTTCCATAGCATTCTAGATTTCCGACTTGTATAACGCAAACTTGCATTTTATAAATGGAAATCATAGTCGGCTGTGGCCTTATTAAAAAGGTTATTTTTTTCTCGTTTTAACGATATAAGGTTTATTATGCTTTTCTCTTGCAGTTTTTTTTTAAATAACCAAAAATCATTTTGCATGTTCACTGCCTACTAATAGATGGGAGTTATTCTCTGTTGATGTTTTTCTTTAAGATGTAACATTGCAGAGTTGTCTTTAATTGTTAGTGTAGCAGTTATTAGCTAGTTACAAATTTAAAAAAAAAAACTTCAGAGTTTGTCAAATACAATTTATTGTTTGTTATAGGTACGTATAAATCTCTGTCTCGTGTTGTGCTACATTTTTGATTGAATTTATTATATATACATATTTCAAAAACAATGTTTTCCAATGAAAAATAATTAATTTAAATAAAAAGTACAAAAGGAAAGTATAAAAACCATAATTGTTTCTATTTTTTTTTCAGTTCACTAGATTGTTTTGCTATTTTTAAAAACTTTAATAAATTTTTGGGTCAAATTTCATATTAGATGTATCGAGTGATATATCATTAAAACGAGAAAAAAATAACCTTTTTAATGAAGCCACGGCCAACTATGACTTACGTTTAAAAAATGCAAGTTTGTGTTATAACTCGGAAATCGAGAGTGCTATGAAAATTTCGTTAACATATTTGAAATCTACGTAAAAATATCTATAAAAGCCAATTTGTATTTTTGTTCTAGCTCATATGCTTACGGAATTATTCTAGTTTAAAAAAAATCGTCCTTCATTTTTTTTTTTAATATTTCAAAAAGTTGGTGACGTAGGTCAAATTTGAAAATGGCATCAGATTTCCCTTTTAATTCAAACGTTTCTGTATCTTTAATATTAACGGAGTTACCCGTACAACAGGTTAGAAAAATGGGCACCCTGTATAGTGTCAGTTCCGTTTTATTTTGCTGTTAAAATTAAAAATTTGGACAAAGGCTCTAGAAGTCTATAACATGAGAGTTAAAACCGTGTCGAAGCAGGTTTCATCCACCTTTATTGGAGACATTTTCAGGGTTTGGTATTTCGGTAGGTCAAATTTAAAAATGACATCAAATTTCCCTTTAAATTCTGCACAAATTTGCCCATTTTTAACGTTTACGTATCTTTAATATTACCGGAGTTACCCGTACAACAGGTTAGAAAAATTTTTGCTTATAAGTATATGTTTTACTTACAAATTATTATTTAGTGTTAACAGATGTGTGTTACCAAACCAGCGCTTGTAAAATATCCCACACGAGAAGTTTTTTCATTTTCCATCTTATTTACATATGAATAAAAAAAAGGATAAGCGAAGGCGCTATTAGAATTTTGTTATTCCAAACGTCGTCCGGCGATCCCCTTATGTACATGCACGAGTACGTTTTTATGGCGCAAAATTTATTCCATGGAAACATAAAACTAAATGTACGAAATCCATAAACATAAATTTGGTTGACCGTAAGAAAGCTGAAATATTAAGACGACCAACTATACATCCACAGTAACACATTTGCAAGGGAGACGTTTCAACTATCGTCTGTCTGCCTCGTCGATACTTCGTTGTGCTTGCAGATAATTAGACCAATCGGTCAGACGAGCGTTTCGAACGGATCTTTAAAAGCAAGATCATTATTTAGAAAAACGAACGCTTTCCTTTGTAATGTGTATTTTATTATTTCTCGAAAATGCTTTACACCGCCTTGAATAAGTCGATACACGTTAATAACACTGCTTCGTGTGGTCGTAGAACAAAATTTTATGACGGATTTTCACAGAGTGTAACCACTTAAGGCTTCTACAGGGTCTTCAGAAACAAAAGATCAACATATCAAATCGACGATTTTCCATATAAAGTAATGACTATATTATTTATTGGTGGTACACAGTGGATGGTCAAATTAAAAAAATTTATCTGATATCTGTTTGTGTAATTTTTTCATGCGAATGCTGTACCATTTACTGTGGATTATTTATCCTGTAAATTTATTGATTCTTGGCCTATACGTTTTTAAATATAACAACTGTAATCAAAATTAAAATGCAACACAACAGGCTTACTTTCAGACAGGGTTGAGCAGATTTAAATCAATTGATTTAAATCACGATTTAAATCATGATTTAAATCAAGTGATTTTTTTTTTTTTAAATTATCAATTTAAATCACAGATTATATGAGTACAATATAATATTATTTTATAATAAAATAAAATTGTATTACTATTAGTAATTAAATACACGAAATGGTGAATAAACCATATCAATTTGCTCTTGTAAAGTAATATTCATTGTGGAAATGCAATAATTCAAAATATAAATGACAAGTTTTTGACGTTAGCGTAGTGAACAGTCAGTTTTTTCAATTTCCACGGCACTCTATTGCTTCAATAACGATTTGAAAAAAAAAATTCGAATATCTCGAAAAGTATGAGTTTTGGGTATAGGACATACTTAACAAAATATGAAGCTCTTTTAAAGATGAATTCGATGACATAAAAAATACAGGGGTTCGCATTTGAAAAAATCGAGTTACGAGCTTTTGAAAATCATGGAAGTTGCCACCTATTTATAAACACCCCTGTAGCCCTGTATGTGTGATTCAAATTTTTTCATATCGAGCGAACAGAGAAATGCATGTCCATACCAAATTACAACTCTGTATTTCAAAATAACTTCAGGAGAATTTTTTAAATAAAGACTTACAACATTGAATAATTTAGAAAATATTTTTTTTTTTATAACGCCGTATAAAAACTTGTAGTATTTTATATTGATGCAAAGCTAAAATTAAGGCGATCAAAAATAATAAATAAAAAATTGGGTGTATTTGAAATATAAAAGTTGCTATTAGTTCCAGAAAGGTGACTCACCCTGTATATTTGAAAATATTTTTATTGTGTTGTTTAGAAAAAACTGTATAAAATAGCATTTGAATCAACTTCATATCTCAAGCCATTTAGCCACAATCGACCGATCCCGCACTAATGACTCACCCTGTATATAATTAATTAAACCTCACCATTTAGCACTGATTTTTTCAAAATGCTTTGGTGAATTTTTGTCAAAATGAAAAATTAAATATAATGATTAATAAATATATTAGCACAAAACAGAAATAGCATGTGAATATGTCACTAAACTAGATAATACGGTACATTTGATTTAAATCAAAAAAATCTGATTTAAATCAAAAAAATCTGATTTAAATCAAATAAATCGATTTTTTTGATTTAAAAAAAAAAATCATGATTTTTATCCACCCTGCTTTCAGAACTGATGTCCATAACTTAAACGTTGCATTCCGTTCAGTGCACACAAATTGCCGAGTTCCTTAAAAAATCATCTTCTTCCAACTTGTATAAGATGTACAACTATATTCCTGACAACTTGAAAAATTGTGGCTCACACTCATTTAACGAAAATGTTCATCACCTAATTGTTGCAAATAAACTTTAATAATTCTTATATAAACTAGGATCGTTGGAACAGAGAACAAAGGGCATAATATCACTTTAGATGGGCTTAGGTTGGTACAGGTAGATTGCTTTAAATATTTAGGAATGATCATAGAGAAAAATGGAGGAATAAGCGAAAGGGCAGGAAATGTGACAAGAATATTTAACAGTTTAAGAACAACATTTTTTGGAAATAGAGAAGTCGCAAAACTAACAAAAGTGGAAGTGGTCAAAAAGGTAGTAACTCCGGCACTTTAATACGGAAATGAAACGTGGACACTCACAAATAAAAACAGTAGCCGAGTGAATGCAGCAGAAATGAGATTTCTAAGAAAAATTTAAGGAAAAACCAAAAAAGATAGAATCAGAAATGAACCATAGAGAGAACAATTAATAATAAAATCAGTTGAAACAAAAATACAAGAAAGACAGTTATTGGGATGGTTGGGTCACATTTATAGAATGAAAGAAGAAAGGTTAACCAGAAAAGCCTATGAAGCAAGATCACAGGGAAAAAACAAAGGAGGTAGACCGAGAAAAACCTGGCTAGACGAAGTTAAAAAGCAGCAACAGAAAGAAAAGGCAAATGAGAGGAGATGAAAATGCTAGCACAAGACAGAAAAACGTGGAAAAAGTCTGCACAACAACTCAACAGTCCTACACCTAACAGTAGAAGGACATATGACTAAATAAATAAATAAATACCCTATTTGTTGTTCGTCAATTTTAAAATTATATTGGAACATCATAAATTTTGGTACCTAGTGGCTATCAAAAATAATGAAAATGTTATTTCGTGTGTATAACATTTTGTATTTTAAGAACCTCTGTTACGTTTGCACAAGTCAAGTTCAAATTAAAATATTTATATAATTTTACCGTTAATAAATTCCGGACAGGTAAACTATTGTCATTTTTTATTTCTGATTCAGAGCTGATCGCCCGTGCATAGTCTAAAAGAAACATTAGAAAAAAGAATTAAAGGTAACCTGGGAACTCACTTGGTATGTATTGATCTAAAAGGCTTATGACAGTGTTCTTTTAATTAAACAGCTGATGGACACAGAAATTTAATAAAAAAGTATACTTAGGTATACTTAGTATACCTATCAGACGACGGCCAAGAAATATATGGCAGAATTGCATAAGGTAACGCGGCCATACGGCAGCTGCATGATATACTCTGGACACTCTGGAGTAAGAACATAACCAGAATCACAAAAATTAGAATGTACTCGTCCATAGCCATTGTAGAAAGTATTGTTATTTATGGATCCGAGCTATGGATAATGGATAAAAACGACGCTTATAAAATACAGGCGATCAAAATGAACTATTGGAGAAGGTGCTGCCGACTCACTAGCAGAGCAGTGATAGGGTTGGAAAAATTGAAATAAGAGAAAAAATGGAAATTGATGTTTTAATATAATACAGACCATTGAAGCAAAATATTAAAATGATACGGGCATGTGCAGAGAATGGATGAAACACGATGGCCAAGTAAAAGATTAAAGTTGTTCGGACAAAGAACGAAAGACCAAAAAGAACATGGAAAGACGAGCTGGAATAAGCAATGGAAAGTAAAGGCCTCCCAGTAGAAGGCAGGATGGACCTCAAGAAATAGAAACTAAGCTGCGAAAAACGGGTATTGCTGCAACAAATTTAGATTTACATATACGTAAATATAATTTTCAAGTTTTATGGACATAAAAATGAATAGATTTGGGCACTGCAGTACGGCATTTCCGACAAAACATAATAAATTTCCTGATTTGCGCAACAATATCTGCGCATACCGATAACAACTGCCTATTATGTACCTACTTCTTTCTTTTCCCTATTCCATTTCACCTTTCAATTATTGCCGTATTCGTTAATGCCATGTAAACACGTAATACACATTATTTAGGCCACATAACTTACTTGTGACGTGCATGCTTTCTTAATGGCTTATTCTGAAATACTAATTTGTATATTTCATTACAACATGCAAGACGAAAAAATGTTCAAGTCGATTTTTACACGAATTTATTTCACATTTATGAACGAAAATTCTCGGATACGAAATAAAAAAGTTTTACATACGTGGTGGACTGTTTTTTAATTAAATAATCTTGCGAAACAACATATTTAAAGCAACACGCAATTATTTGTAAGAAAATATTGCGACGCCAAGAAAATCGCCACAAAGATTTTAAAGAATTCATATTTTCATGCATGGAACAAAATTTATTGTACTTATATTATCCTAAGCTGAAATTAGGTATCTAAAACAAATTACTTAACATTTTTCAAGCAGTAATTTTGAGCTGTATGAAGCAGACTTTGTTGTATTTCTCGAAACATTAAAAGCTCTTTAAACTAGCCACGTGAAATATTAAATTACACCGCTTCACTTGCTTTTCATGAATATTAAAGTAGATTGTGCAGTTTAAGAACACTCTGAGCCTAATAAGGCCACATAGCAACTTTTAGCTTGAGTTTTATGTCGATTTTATACACTAATAATAACGTTTTTCACGTTACAAATTGCTTTAGCCAGGTTTATAAACACTGTTTTGATGGCCTACTTAATTATGCAGCTATTGTGGGAAACACTTTACTTGGGAGGTGAAGGTATATGATTTTGTTGGACTAATTTATAGCAGAACGTTACGTGTTTTAAATGCGTTTGCCTAATGAAATATGGCATTAAAATTACATTGGAGTCTTTGCATAATTGTTCTCCAAAAAATATGCAATAAATAATAAAAATACTATTTAGTTAATGTGAATTTCTTTGTACCAAATCGACTTTTTTTCACAGTTTACGGGTTAATAGGCAGAAATAAGTAAAGTTGTATGTTATGTTATCAATATTTTTGTGAAATAATAAACATTATTTAAGTGACTAATCTTAGACTAAATATCTTGCTCCACACACTTTAAAATGAGCTTTAAATAATCTTAGTTTTACTTAAATTGTAAGCAATTAAAAATTGTTCCAGCGTTAATCCCTTAGATAATTATCTCCATCAAAAAATCATGTAAAAATAAATCTTGCACCGACTTTCGTTGATGGACATAGTACCCCACTCGCCCGGTTGTGCAAAAATAAGGGGCGCGCCCGCTCAAGGGTTAAAAATTGTAGTATATTGAAAGTAGTGGTAAAAAGAATTATTAATTAATTAAGTTAAAAAAACAACCATTAAAAAAAAGTCTTTACACTCTATGGACCCAAAAATTGTAATTGTATTGCATATCTCCTAAATGAAATTCCACAAAATGAATTTCTTCTCGTAAAATGCTGCGAAAAACAATGGATTTTTGATATTCCTCTAAGGATTTTCTGTAGGTACTAGGGTTTCTCATATTTGACCATTTTGCTTGTCCCGGGATTCCGGGAAGAAATCGGCCTTTGTCCCGGGATTTCCCGGGATCCCGGGATGTAATAAATTATGTCAATATTTTTAAATAAATAACCCAAAAAATTAAGGGAGCGGTTTATTACTTAAAAACAACTCCAAGTCATATAAATGTAATACATTTTGCTCTATGATTATTACAAATAATTCAATAATATTGGTGAGAGAAACATACATTTGGGAATTATAACCTTTCTATTGCAATTTCATATTTATGAATACAATAATATAATTTTTACAATGAATTTTTGTAATGTGATTTAAGAAAACGAAGGTGATCTGTGCTTCAGTCAATTAGTCTTTTTCTTAATTTATTAACAAAAAGTCCTGCTGCATAAAATGCTCTCTGTCTCTATTGATGTAGGTGAATTGTCTTGAGCGCATCTAGCAGCAAAGAAACATCGTTATTATCAATAAAATTTCATTTATAAGCTATTTTGCTTTGAATTATCAGGGTGGTACACAAAAATAAAACTGTAAAAGTATTTTGAAGATATTAACTTTGTAATGGAGACCGGGCTTCTTTGCGCCATACTAAAAGAGAATTTTTTTTTTTAAGTTTTTCCATAATTTACTGTTAGTAAAGACATTTTAAGCATAACATTCTGATAAGTTATAATAGTATTACAAAGATCTTAGCACAAAATAAACGAAAACAACACTTTTTTAAAATCCCGGGAATTCCCGGGACAAAAAGCATTTCCCGGGAAATATAAAATAGCTTAAAATGGACCGGGATCCCGGGTTCCCGGAAAAGAAACCCTAGTAGGTACCTTCTAAATTATTAAAGAACTTAAATTACATTATTATGTTTTATATAAACCTTAAAATTCTAACGAAACCTAAAAGCGAATGTCACAGCAAATTTCATAATATATTTTGACAAGAGAAATGTTAATATTAAGTTCTGAATAACAATTTGTCTGTGAAATTTCCAGCTTTAAAAACTTTTGCTAAAGGAGATTTAATATTTAAATAATAATATTAAACATTGATGACCCAATTAAAGATTTAAGATAAAATTTCGCGATGGAAGCGGAGAAAGGAGAAACATCTCGACGAAAAAAATCGTGCCGTATAAAAAAATGAGCGTCCCGGCGACTTGAAGCGACGAAGTTTTGCATTTATGAAGCGGCCTGCATTATTTCGTGCTGAAATTAGATTTTATCGTCGCTGTTGGACTATTATAAGAGTTTTTATAGGTGGGTGAAGGTTTATGCCGCAGTTCTTACAAGACAAATTCCTCCCTTGTTCTATTAACGAGAGGATATTGACTGCAGGGAGTCAAAAGGTTTAAAAACAGCCTTCCTAGTGGTGCTGATTGTTCCCAGTGTGTCGTCTTCTATCGCTCTGCTGGCAACCAACAGGCTCAAGCTGTGCCCGCATCGTCATTAATTTACAGCACCCTCAGGTGCTTAACATACATATCACATCGTCCGCTCTCCTTTTTTCCACATGAATTTTTCACGCAAAAACGAGGAAAGAGAACAACTGCCGCATGCAAGTATATCATTCCGAAGTAAAAAGTTGGTTAAATGATCCTCAACTACATATACACGCAAGTCATCATTCAGAAAGACGCCGCTACATCTTCCGGAGGAAATAGAGAGGGACGGGGCGATATCGGGCAGATGTTTGCCAACAAAGAATATGAAATAAACACGCACCGATCTCGTCATGTTGTAAATTATGATAAATTATGGATATTTAACGAAGTATTTAAAGTACAAATATTTTCCCGGCGGGGCTCTGCTTGTTTTGAATTGGAATATTTATTTGGTTCGTTATTAATGGTTACACAGAATTAGGGTGTTTATTCGGTGTACGGAAATTATTGTAAGCGAGCAACGAATTTTGTAGACGGTTTGTTTGTCTACAACTGGACGTAACGTTTTTAATACAAGGGTCAACCTGAATTTTTTGAGAATAAAAGACACCAATATTGTTTCCTGAGATTTTGTTCTAACTTAGTTTTTTTATGTCTTTCATTTTGATGTTGTTGTCCGTTGCTGTTTTTTTAAATTGGTCTTGCCAGGTTTTTCTCAGTCTACCTCTTTTGTATTTTCCCTGTGATCTTGCTTCATAGGCTTTTTTGGTTAATCTTTCTTCTTTCATCCCATAAATGTGACCCAACCATCACATCTGTCTGTCTTGTATTTTTGTCTCAACTGATTTTATCTTTAATTGTTCTCTATATGTTTCGTTTCTGATTCTATCATTTTTTGTTTTTCCTTGGATTTTTCTTAGAAATCTCATTTCTGCTGCATTCACTCGGCTACTATTTTTATTTGTGAGTGTCCTCCTTTAACTTCCGTATAAAAGTGCTGGAGTTACTACCTTTTTTACCACTTCCAATTTTGTTCGTTTTGGGACTTCTGTTTCCAAAAAAAAATGTTGTTCTTAAACTGTTAATCTTCTTCCCACATTTCCCGTCCATTCGCTTATTTCCTTGGCCATTCCTCTATTTTTCTCCATGATCACTCCTAAAGGTTTAAGGCTTCTACTTGTTCCAACCTAAGCCCATTTAAAGTGATGGTTTGCCTTTTGTTCTTTGTTGCAAAGATCATAGTTTTTTTTTTGGTATTTATTTTCATGTTGATTTTTTCCAATTTCTGGTTTGAAGATTCTATATAACCACGCATGCCAAAAAGCAGGTACCTACGCAAATATGGGACGGAAAACGAAGTTTGAGGCAAAAAGAAATAGAGAAAGACTAGAAACAAAATGGGAAAACAAAGTAGGACATATACTAGAAGAAAAAGAATTAATCAAGAACTAGAAAAAATATCTCGACACCAAAAGGTACAAAAGGACCCGATCCAAAAGAAGAAAGAAGAAAAACAAGTGTAATCCCGAAGAAAACTGCATAAATAACAGTTTAACTGCTCGCTGTTGGTATTTGCTCATTTTCGTAAATCTTGGTGGGAAGGTACATCAAAAAAGGAAAGGTAAATTTCATCTACTGTTACCATTTTGGAAAAAAAAGGTGTGGCTATTAGCGAGAAGATTCAAAGACTCATGGCAAATTCCTACAAGCTCTTTTTTTTTGAAGGCCAGAGCTTATCCGGCATAAAAACAACTGACAACTTTTGTTAAATGCAGGTGATTGTAGAGAATTGTTTTAACACCAGAGGAGCCTATGTTTAATTGATGCTGTATTACAGCGTAGGTGTACAGTATTCTAAAAATTAGTAAAGTAGTTTTAAATTAGTTACATTTTGACAATAATTAAACCTCAAATGAGAGGAAAAGAACTAACAATAAGTATAAGAAGGTGCCGATTTAATCTTTCACGATCCACAAGTTTTTCCTTTGTTTTCTCACTAAATACAGCTTGGGCCTTCTATTATAAAAAATTTACTGTTCAATATTAAATGTTATACTTAAACAAAATTGGAGCGTTAATGAAGTGTGTAGAAATAAGTACTAAAGAACAACTTTTTTAGAAGTTGTTTTCTTTGCCTATAAGAGATCGTAACGTTTTCCACATTATTTCATGATCAAAAATAATTCCACAGCGGAAATTTTTCATCCCCATTCATCGGAATGACAGAGCGTCGGTGTTCAAACATACAGCACAATATCGATTGCTTTTAGAGTAAATTACCTGAAAGGAAAAACAACCGCATCACCATTAAAACAAACAAAACAATTACGTCCGGACAATAAATAGAACGGCGGGAGCTGCGAAGATTGGCTTAAACTATAAATATTATTACGATTTCACGGCAGAATTAAAAGTTTTTGCAAACTCCGTGCAGATGAGACGACAGATTTATGTGCATATATTTATGGAACGCGAATAAAGTTCACTTATACGTTCGCGATGAAATGGGAATTTTATAACTTTACGTTATAGTTGAGAGTCTTTATGGAATCATTATATGAAGAGCTATTTCCGGAGTTTTATTAATTTGTAAATTAGCATAGCAAAACAGAGCCCAGGTACGTTTGAATGTAATTTGAATGCATTCAAAACGCAGTTAAAATGTCCTGCAATATTTCTTATAACAAATTTAAGTGTCATCACCTACAATTCTCGTTGGTTGTATTTATTTAAAAAAAACTTGCATACATATGTGCCAACATTTAAACCAATATTGTGGAATAACTGAACCACCTAACCAACTCAAATAGACGCCAAGGTAAGACTTATTGATGCCATTTATCTTTCAAGAACTTTCAATCAAAAAACTCGGGTTGAAGGGTAACGGAACGTTATAATATTAAAAGTGGTTTCCTTAACGTAATATTAGATCGACTAGAACAGATTAAATTCGTTTGCAGACCTGGGCTAGATGAGATCTATGAAATTGCCAGCTGCGTTCGACGAATCCTTTATTCAATTATTTCCTGTTGTTCAAGGAATCTATAATTCTCTCCATAATTTTAACAAAAAAGTTTCTCGCGGCTACATACTGAGCTAACGTTCGCGTTAATGTTAAATGTGCCAAGTTAATTATTATGTCCTCAATGAACAAAAAGTGAAAACTTAACGATAAGTCACTACTAATGTCCTTTGTCCTTTTACGGACCCGGAATGTAATGGCCGAGACAAAAACCATACGGAAATAATTGTGCTAGTGGATTATATGGGGCGATCGATAGAGTTTTTGGCGAATTTTGTTAGGCCACTTGACGTTTGTAATAAGAGGGGCAAAGCCGAATTTCATGAGAATAAAAAGACTGGTATTATTTTATTACTCGTCCAATATCCAATTATCTGATAACACATCTTGATGTACACTAATGTTTCTTTCTGTTTATTTACCCTGCACACAAATTAAACTAATGCTACTGAATTGTTTTCAATAACGCAGTTCGCTTATTTTATTTTGATCACGGCATTAGTTCGTATACCCGGCATGTTATAAATTTGGTTATATTAAGGAAAAAGTTTCATCTGCAGGGGAGAAAATTAAATTTAAGTTTGTTTTCCAAAAAACTCGTGACTTACGTGTTGGTTACAAACAACATAAAAAGGAACGTTACAGGTCCTTCGAATTGACGAAAAGAAAAGTTGGTGAAGGAATAATGATGCATAATATCAAGTTAGAGTTAGATTTTATAATATTTCACTCAATTACAGTACCTTCAGCATTAAACACGTTTACAATAGAACTTCAAACAATGTTGCACAAGTTTTTGGTCGACAATTGGTTGTTGTTAAGATAAATAAGTAAAACCAGTTTACTGGAATTTTTAAACTAACAAATTTTTTGTAATTACATAAATATTTGGTAACATTTATTTAGGGTTACGACCTTTTACATTCTGGCTGTTCTATATTTGAACGCTTTTAATAATCTACAGGGAGAGTCACGACGGACGCCACGGAGTTTTATGGCGAAACGGTATATATTTTCAAACTTCTGTCGCGATTAGATGATGTAAGTCAATAGGGCTGCATTTTAAAAATATTTTCAAACGTACAGGGTGCTCCAGAAAAAAGTGACATATCAAAGTTATACTTTTTCTTATGGAACACCCTGTATATTTTTACATTTTTGGATTCCTCTTTAAATTTACTTCAAAAATTCATAGGAAAAAGTTATTAAGAACATAACAAAAAAAGGCTAAATTTAAATTTTGACGGTCAAATTCCAATTTTTATTTAATAAGAAATTTTAAGCACTTTAATCTTGCGAATATTTCAAAAATCTAGTGTTCTATGACTTTTTATTGAACTTGTTTTTATCTTAAAATTAGTTTTAGACAATGCACCAACTTTTATCACAAATAAAAGTTTCTGAGAAATCGATAACAAAAAACTTTTCCATTTGTTGCAGACTTTTTGAATGTTAAAATTTCTTAAAAAATAAAATTTGAAATTCGACCGTCAAAATTAAAATCTAGCCTGATTTTAAGATTCTAAATAACTTTTTCTTTTAAAAGTTTTTTGTATCTCTTAAAATAAGGGCACTTTACTCCTGCAAATATTTCGAAAATCGTTAAAATCTAGTGTCCTATGACTTTTTGTTCATCTTAAGATTAGTTTTAGACCATGCACCAACTTTTATCAAGAGTAAAATTTTCTGACAAATCGATAATAAAAATTTTTCCGATTTGTGGCAGACTTTTTGAATGACGCTGTAGATTTATTTGTATCAGTATTCCTGAAAATTTTCAAAATTCTTTCTTGCTGGAGGTAAATATGTAAATACAATGCAATCAAAGTCTTCCCTTCGAGCAGTTTTTGCTTGACAATTTGTGAAACAACTAATTCAAATATGAGAATGTCCATCGATTGCTCACTTCCAAATTATGTTATCAATTAAAATGCCACAATTTTCTTTTTGATAATGGAAGCAGATAATACATCCGTGGTGCATTGTTATTTTCAAGGCCCGTTATTGAATTTAGAATTTGGCCGTTTTTGTTTGATATAATATAACAGAATTAAGCCCTTAATATTGAAATTATGTTTACAGCTCATATTAAATTTGACCCAAACACAAATGCGAATGCCCGAATGGGTGAATGATTATCTTACAACCAGATATTTACATGGCCTCGGGGAATTTTGTAGGGCGTTCATTCTCTTGTTTAACAAATCAAAGTAAATAACTGTTGGATTACATTTTGATTTTATAACTTTTCAAAACATTTTGCTTCCTACAACATGTATTGTATGTTAATATTGTTAATAAAATTGTGCAACTAGGGTGGGCTTTCATAAGTTCATTGTGTTACCAGTCGCCACTGACTGGCAACTTATTTCATGCAACAGAGCACTTAAAATACAAGTTTGGTCTGTGAGAGTCATAATATTATTTCAGTAACGTATCTCTTTACCATTCTTCGTAGGCACTTATATTTATTTTGTCGAAGTTTCATCTGTCTGCCAATTTTATGGTGTAGTTAGCATCACTTGTTTATATTTAAAACAAATTTTGAAAGGATACGAGTAGATAATCAATAATATTAAAAATATTGTTACGTGCATTTACTGGATTAACAACACGTTAAAACAACTGTTTTTGATTGTCGTGCATATCCTGCGCATTAAAAATGAAACGTACAATCAGTTTCGTATTGTGACATTTGCTGGTATTCGCTCAATGAAAGTTTACATTAAAGGCCATAAAATATTAATCAGTGCCGTAACAACGATTTCACAAAGTTGAAAAAAAAGCCTCTCGATTATTGGTTGCCGAACCAATTGGCCTCATGCCAGACGTCCCAGAGGAATTAAAGAGGGTGCAATTTTAAAGCCGTGTAATGTTATTTATCACAGAAGTTCAATGTCAATTTGAAAATTGTGAATGCAGGGAACGACCCGAATTTGCGATTAAATTTCGAGCATCTCAATGCGATCAAATTTCAACCACAAAGCTTATTTACTGCTAAAATTAAATTTGAGCAGAAACTTATCACAAATTACAATCCTTTTTCCTTTTGTTTTAAATGAAAGACTTGATTTTTGTATTATTCGAACAGTACGGAGACAGAGACGAAGAGAACAAATGGTTTACTATACCGGTATCATATTATTTAACAATAAAACCTCAAACAATATCATCACTAATTTAGGCGTTCCTTAAGGTAGTGCCTTGAGCTTTTGTTGTTCATATTGTATATGAATGACAGACATAAACATTGCAGAAAACAGTGTAATAACAGTATAATATATAACAGCATCTAGTGTGTTGATAATTTTCTCTGATTCTATATTGTTAAATTTAGTTTTTTAATAGCGATTTGTTAGACAATCTTTGTTCCAGATTTTTAATCAGCCAATTTTATCTATGGTTTGAAATGCTCTATTGAAGTCTAAAAATACCCCCACAATGTATTTGTTGTTTTCAATTTGCTGCTTTCAATCAGCTAGCACAAAATTTAATGATGTTTCACAGGATTGTTAGGCTCTAAAACCGGATTGAGCGTCTGATAGTATTTTGTTGTGTTCTATAAACTGTAATATTTGCCGTTTGATAACAGACTCTAAATTTGTTCATATTTAGGTAGAATGTTTATTGGTCTAAATTCTTCGCATTTTTTGGTTCGTCTTACTTTTGGTATGGGGCACAACTGTGAGGTGAAAAACTAATCGCAAAATTTATAATTTACGATATCATTTAATCAGTATTCGAATAATTAGTAATATTGTACTACAATGTGTTTATTTCCACCGTGTGTGGAAAATATATTATGTAATACATTGTATGATAATTACAGAAGTCTCGGAAACAGCAATAAGATGTGCAATCTTGTACTCAAACAGTATTAAGTAAGGTGGAAGTGTCACTAACGGCTGTAAAGGGCCCCAATATTGGCAAATCTAGACGACGTCCAATGTACGGCTGCAACAGCGTTTCCATTCAGGTCGGGTGCTAACCGTAATAACAATCAAATGAACGTAACTTTGTCAACAGGGTTATGGTCGACACTTGGCCGCTCTATTGGAAAACTGGCAGTTAGTAACTTCTTATTTCTTTAAATACAGTTTGCGGAATTGCTCGGAACGACGTCGACGGAATACACTTACGGGCCATTCTACAAATAGTTCTATTCGAGCCAGTATTTGCTCAATTCGGAATTTCCCCGATACCCAACCAACCCATGATTCATTTTAAATACCGTTCTTTAAATAAAATCGTCGTAAAATTTCACGGCTCATAATCAGGCGCGGAGCATAACCTGTGAACTTTCGGTAAAGCTGTACTATAAGCTTCCATAGAGTCGTAGAAAAGTTTCCAACAACCAACTCCAATAAATCTGTTGTCGTTAATGGCATCCCATTGCATACAGAATAGAGTTTGATTTTTTATTTGTTGGCTACCCGCAGCCAAGGTCAATTTGATGTTTGAAAGTTACGAGGGGGTATTGATAAGTTTCTGACATGACCTAGAACAAATACAAAAATCTGCAAAGCAATGCCACAAGGGGGTTCAAATGAAAACCGCAAATTTGTTAATAAACATTGCAGACTTTGCAGATCGGAGTAGTTACGTGGGACAGTAGTCTCCGAAATGCGGCGGTACTAGAACATCTATTAGATCCTGCAACCCTGCCCCGAATCAGTCCCGAAGAACTGTTAAAGATGACCGCCCGTTTGACAGTGTGCGCAAAAGAAGAGTAACTTTCTGGCGTCAGATTTTTGACCGTTGATATGGTGCAAGTAATCGGTGAAGATTATTCCATGTCCCATCCTTATTCCAGAAAACGGAGGTGAGAAAATTTTCTGTAGCATTCTGTTTGTACTTGCTTCGATGTTAACGCTTTTGTTTATTAGAATTGAAAAGAGACTACTTATCAACATCCCCTCGTATAGCTATTTTTTGCGCGATGTGTATGGAAGCCTATAAAATTGGGGGATTGTGCCAGGAGTCCATGAGGTGGAATCACCCGCAATAATACGTACAACTTTTTTTTATCGTATCAAAACCCAAATACGATATATTGTGTTATAAATCAAGCATTCAAAACCAAACCAGTGAATACGGTATTGTTTACGTTCGGCTGCAAAGTTATCCTTTGCTCGAATCTGGCTTCCCTTAACCCTTAACGGGTAAAAGGCAATTTCGTGTACATTTACATGTTATTAAAATTGAATGTTGACAACGTCTTGACGCGTATGGGATGTCAAGCGATGATACGGATATTTAAGAACTTGCAAGAGTGCGGAATGAAAACTTTTTTTATGTTGGTAAGCTAGGTGCATAACGGTCCAAGGATAACGAAACTGTTAAAAAAATGTATAAACTGGGGTCGCCTGAAACTTGCAAATACCTTTCACGGCTTGTCGTATTTTATACAGGATGTTTCTTAGATATTGTCAAAAAATTACAGGAGGTACGTAATTCCTGACCGAAAATTTAGGGGGGCTTTTATATAAATTTTTTTTTGCGTATACGTCTCCTTTCGGAGTTACACCCCCCTAAAGAGGAGCGGTAAACTTAGGTTTTTATTTTATTTCTTAAATTTGGATACATGTAGGGGAATGATATTTAGTATATATTTTGTACTTATTAAAAGGTTTCTAATAGTTATATTTTAAATCATCTCCCATCTCCACAAGGGAGGAAAAGTCAATTCTACTCAAAATGAACATTAACAAGCCATGGTTAACCACCAAAATAAATCGTTTTATGTTAGAATATTTGATGGTTGATGGTTTTACTTAAAAACTGTAGGTTTTACAGGAAAACTTAAAGAATAAAAAAAGTTTTTAAATGAATCAAGCTTTCAAATTGCAATATTTCAACCCTCCAAAAAGTTCTGATAAAAAAACCAACAGGGGTTGTAATGTTTAGCCTCTTGTGAAGAGATGATTAAAAATATAACTACAGAAAACTTTTAATAAGTATAAAACATCTACCAAATGTTATTCTCCTACACATCTCCAAATTTGAGGAATAAAATAAAAACCTAATTTTAACGCTTCTCTTTAGGGAGGTGTAACTACAAAAGAGACGTCTAAGGAAAAAATTATATAAAAGTCTCCTTTAATTTTCGACCAGGAATTACCTCCTGATTTTTTTGCTATCATACATATAAAAGTCCAGGCTGACTCTGTGACTCTGTGATTCTGTGACTCTGTGACTCTGAAACGCATGAATATAGCTACAAAATATCTGTTAAAATTATTAAATTAATAAACTAGAAGTCCATTTTAAATACAAAAATTCACTGTACTAAATAACAAATATCCATCGTGTTGTAGGAAGCGATGAGAGGGTTTTATACATTTTTTATGCTTAAGACTTTATTGCCCATGTTTGTGGCGATAAAATAGCAACAAGGACATTTTATATTTCATGTAAGTTTATTGGATTATTTATACATTTTATGTTACCAAATTGATAAATTCTTTATTGGCCCACTTGCCATACAAAGGCCGGAGGAAATTCCCCCGGGTTTTATTTTTAGTACAAAAGTTTTGAATGACTGGGAGATATTTTTCATGATTTAGTAGTTTAAGACGTCGAACTTTCGGCAAATCACCATTAAAATGATTTAAGGATATTTTGTGTTCGACGTTAATTAGGATTATATCCGCTAGGTCAAGGATTAGGTTATTTATTGATAAAAAAAAGTTTGATATGCCCGATATTGTATTATTTTTTATATCGACCGTAATATATTTGAAACTGCAACTGGATCGCTTTTTATTATCTCAAAAATATGCGTGTTTTATTGAATGAACTCCGGGTTATCACAAATTAGGACCAAATGGCAGATCTTTACAGACCGACCACCTTCTTAAAGTTGATAAAATCTTGCCAACACAACTAGAATATTTTTTGTTAAAGGTTAAAAAAAATTGCTTCTGGCTTAATGTTTGTAGGAATTTCAAAGAACACCTAATGCGGTCAGTAACCGTTTAAAAATATTATTTAATGCCTTCAAAATAAAAAATTTAACTTTTAATAGCATATTTTAAAGTATTCAAATCCTATAATAAGTAATCAAAATTTTGTATTAATTCTGATTCTAATAAGTGAAATATTAAAATTGCTTTTTTATTAACAAATTTCCGGCGAAAATCTTTTGGCTTTCATTGATTTTGCTAAACTTAGCGACGATGATTTATTTTGCTATTCATTTACTTCGGGATAGGTCAACACAATCTTACAAGATAATCTCCAACCAAACCCTAACAAGAACTTCAATGCGTTCTATCGGAAAAGTCGTTGGAGGTACAATTGATTCGTAAAGTTTTGCCTGTTTGCGCCTAACTGCAGTTTTTAAGTGAAATTGCCTACATTCAAATAGTTTTCAGTTAAGAGTTTACCATTTTAAGTATTATTATTGTGCAAAACAAAATAAAAACTTGCTTCAGTCACAAGCGGAAGTAAAACTGCTGAACAAGTCTATCACTCTGCAAATGTTCTTAAAACTTTTATACTGCCTTTCAATGTATAACTGCACATATTTATTGGTAAAGTTTCATTTCAACTGCGTACATTATTTTAATATTTATTGGTTTAAAACGATTAAAACTAACGATTTGGTAGTAAGCAAATGATGTTAT
Organism: Elmis aenea; assembly: GCA_947652605.1. Lineage (NCBI taxonomy): Eukaryota > Metazoa > Arthropoda > Insecta > Coleoptera > Elmidae > Elmis > Elmis aenea. The sequence continues at coordinate 66,833,213 of OX393577.1, forward strand.
ATTTCTTACAAAGTCACTACTTGCAGTGGTTGGCCAAAATAATCAAAGGTTTGTACAACTTTTTTGCACATGTATTCACAGGTATTGAGTAGAGTTTATTAAAAAAACCTTTAAATTAAATTTCATGTCAAGTTTTATTTCCTTGTTTTGTTTTGTTACGTTGGAATAAGGTTTAACGAAACTTTGTTTCCTTTATCATGACAAGGTTTCTGTATCTGAACACGTTCAGGCCTTTGTAACAAAGGCTAGGGTCAAAACAGCAAGATCCCTTAAATTACAGATATTAATCTTTAACAGATTGTTTTGACGAATAGATCTTTATATAATCTACCATAACTTGGCAGTTTTAGACAACTTAGGGTAAATAATCAAACTCTATTTTCATGGTTAACATTATAAAAAACGAAATTAGTTATCTATATATATAAAAATGAATGTATGTTTGTTTGTCCTTTATGCATTCCTATACCATTCATCCGATCCTGACCAAATTTGGCACAGACAATCTATAGGACCATGGGAAGAAGATAGGCTATATAAGAATTCCCAAAAGTTCCAAAAATTCCCAAAAGAACCAAAATTCCCAAAAGATCCAAATATCACAAAAGTTTCAAAAGTCTCAATAGATACAAAAATTCTCAATAGATACAAAAATTCCCAAAAGATCCAAAATTCTCAAAATGTCAAAAACGTCCACCGGGCGCGAGCGCGAAGCGCGAGTAGTATTTGATTGATAAAAAAATTCACCGAGCAAAGCCTGGTCACTACGCTGGTATGTTATAAAAAAGTTACGAATTCATTAGTACCTTTAAAATCAATCAACATAAAGAAATAATTAAACATTTTACGTTCCAAAATCGTTGCAAATATTAAGTTGTAGCGAAATATAGGAGCCGAAGTTTCAAAGGCAACGTCATACTAAGATAATTTAATTATAATTCTGTTCATTAAACAATTCTACATACTTTGTAATCGACAATATGTCATGAGAGCTTAAATTCATTTACTTTAAGTAATTATTACATATAATATGTTTCCTGCACAACAAACTATTTACCTTTGTGAAATTATTTTTACATATAATTAACGTTTTTCTTCTGATTATTTAACATAGAGTGTATCTGTACCCATGTCGAAAGAAAAATTTGGTGAGATCAAAACAAATATAGATCACACATGGGCATCAGAGGAACAAAATGAAGGAGCAAGTGGTCGGTCCACCATGTCAAAAACGATCTTGTTAAAAACGTAATGAATATAAATATATTGGGTCTATAAATTTTCCGGTAACGCTCAGTGATGTAGGAAGAAAAGTTGCAATGGAAATGTAACAAAAGTACAGAGAACATGGAAGATGCCAGTAAATTTTTCGCGACAACCGCATAACCTCACAGAACTGTTTGAAAGAAGTCACTAGAAATTTAGAGAACAAAACCTCAAAATGGAATGACTATGTTAAGAATTATGAAAGGTGTTTAGAAAAAAAAAGAGAGCTAGGAAGACCAGCCTTCAAATGAAAAACCTGTTTCTATAACATATGAAGTAATATTGATTGAAAAAATAGAGCAGAAATATAATAAGTTGTGGCCTCTGATGACCAACCCACAATGCAAAAGTTTCAGAACAGAAAAAGAGTAAACACTTGGGTTAAAGCCGAGTTCTAAGATGATTGTATGATAAAATAACACAAAACGTACACAAATTACAATAATAAACACTAATATAAGATAAGCAGTTTAAAAACAAAAACAAAGCAAACACGAATAACTGAAGTGAATCAAACGTTTACATTTAGTAATTTGTTTTCATTCTGGAGCGAGTACTACAAGTTTACGTGAGCAGCTACCGTTTAATATTAGAAATATGTGGTATATAGTATCCTTGTTCCTTGTAATATTTGCATGACTAATCTTTATTGCGCAATAAATTACAGCAACTAGCAAGTTGCAATGTGTAAACGCTAGTGGGTGCATGCGATTCTGGTATCCGAGTACTTATACAAATTGCGTTTAGCAGAGCCCTGCTGTAAATATTACTATGTGGATGTGTAAGAGTTTATTTATACTAAGTTAAGTTAAATCAGGAGCTTAAGTCGAACAGCACATAGTCTAAAAATGAGGAGGCGTTAATATGGAAAACGTGTCGGAAAAAATAATTCCATAGTTTTTGGGCAAAAATTCAAAAGATTTGCTTTTTCCTAAAAATAGTAAAGACACCCTAGGCCAGAGGTTGCCAAAGTGGTCTATATAGACCCCCAGGGGTCTATTTAACAAAAGTAGGGGTCGATCTGAGCCAGGGGGTCGATTGGAGGACGAAGGAAAAACAATTCTTAATACGCAAATCACACATACCTAACTGCGTATGTAAAATTTGTTATTTGGAAAATTTAAAAACGTCCAAACAAAGCTGCAAGGAAAAGATGTAACAATTATCCAAGCTCGGACAATACTGTTAGGCTTCCAAGTAAAATTAAATTTATTTAGATCTTTATTGCTACGTAAGGATTATCAGTATTTTTCAAATCTGCGACAATTAGAAATAAAAGAAGAAGACTTGAAAATATATACAAGTCATCTTCAAAAATTAGGTGACGATTTTAAACTGCGCTTTGTTGATTTGGAAAACATTGACATCCCTGAACGGATTATTGCGCCATTTTCCGCTCAAATTCAAAACGTGGACATCAACCTGCAAGATGAGCTTCCTGAATTATTATCGGGTCTTGAAGCAAAGACGCTTCTTAAAAATTTAACAGTAAGCAAATTTTGGACAAATATAAATATAATGCAAAAATATGCCATTTATGCTGGCGTTTCCAAGTTCCTATATGGTTGAAGCCGGTTTCAGTCACGTAAATTCAATCTTAACTAAATACAGAAATAAATTAAATGTGGAGTTTCGAGGGGATTTAAGATTAAAATTGACCAATTTCGAACCCAATATAGCGAACCTTGCAAGGAAACACCAGGCACACCCATATCATTGATTAAGAAGCAATACTGTAGTTAATTTACTTATTATTTTTACTTATTTATAATTACCTACTTATTATTTAATAAATATTAAGGTATTTAAATTTCAACATTAAGATATTTTTCATAAAACTATTGTTACACAATGTAAAATTACTTTAATAAATGTACAATTACAGTACCTAATAGATAGTTTTATTTTAATTAACTGAAAATTACTTTTATGGGGGTCGATGGAGATTTCGAAAAATTATATAGGGGTCGATGATCAAAAAAGTTTGGCGACCCCTGCCCTAGGCAATGCATTTTCATTTTTGAATTCTTAAAAACGACGGAAAACAATTTTTTTATAGCTCTTAACAATTTTGAAACAAGTTCCCAGTGTATCTTTAATTGGGCAAAAATTCGAAAGTTTTGCTATTTGTATAAATATTAGTCACCCTAAGCATAGCGTTTCCACTATTGGTTAGTTCAAAAATGGCCTTCAGCACTTTTTTACAGCTCTAAAAAAAATTGAAAATAGTTCAAATAACCGTGTATTTTAATTTGGCAAACATTCACAAGTTTTGCAATGGTTTTTATATTTTCTAAAATTGCTTAAGACAAGCAACTATTTCTACTATTAGTTTGATCAAGAACGGCCCGAAACATTTTTACCAGCTTTTTGAAACCTTGAAAAAAAATTCGAGTGTTAGCCTAGCTTTTTTTTGCAAAATTTCGAGAGTTTTGCAATGACATGTACTGTTTCTGAAAACGTTAGACACCCTAAGCATGGAACTTTTACCATTAATTATTAAAAAATGGCCTTAAACAATTTTCCACTGCTTTTCCAAAAAAAAACTGTTACAGCCTAGATTTTTTTTGCAAAACAACGAAAGTTTTGCAATGGTCTTTGTCATCTGAAAATGTTAAATATACCTTTACCTCCACCTTTAGTTTGCACAAAAACAGCCTATGACATTTTTTTACAGCTCTTCAAAATTTTGAAAAAAAGTGTCAAGTGCATAGCCTTATATTGGTTTTTAAAAGGTTTGCAATAGCCTTAATATTTTTTGATTATGTTCCAGACATCCTAAGCGACGCATTTACACGTTTAAATTGATCAAAAACAGCCTAAAACAATTTTTTACCGCTTTTCAAAATTTTTAAAAAAGTTTTAAGTATGTAGTCTATCATTTCTTGGTCAAATAATTATTTAAAAGTTTTGCTATAGACTTAAAATATTCTAGAAATGTTAAGGACATCCTAAGCAGCGCATTTTCTTCTTTAGTTGGATCAAAAACGGCCTAAAACAATTTTTTTTTGCTCTTTAAAATTTTGAAAAAGTTCTAAAGGTATAGTCTTGCATTTGTTTTTTAAGTTTGCACGTATATTTTCTAAAAATGATTAAGACGCCCTAAGAAATACATTTTCATTTTTACTTTGTTTAAAAACGGCCTAAGGCCATTTTTTAAAACTCTTCAAAATTACTTTAAGATAAAAAAAACACTAATGTTTAACACATTTAACTGTTTTTAAATTCTGGTTGTTTTCGAAAAAACTGTTCCGGAATTGAAAACATGACTGATTCGTAAAAACCAAAGTTAAACGAGAAGTTATAATTTATCGTGATCTTGATATATTACACAGCAGTTTGAAAATAATATTAAAAACTTTAGACAATCCAGCAAAGACAAAACGACTAACATTTTATTAAACAAACCATTCTTCAAGCTTACATCTCTTATGCAGTTACACTTTTGCATATTCCACGTTCTCGAGTTAAACCGGCTTAAAACAGTCCCCACGTCAACCTTAATATTATGGTAATCTATAGACAGATGGGACGGCGTATCATAAAAATAAACTCGGATGGAACACCTACCTGGCAAACTTCTAAAACACAATCAAAACTTGTATTTCAATGTAACTCGGAGTGTAAAGGAGTGCGATGTCATCTTTAATTCTGATTGTAAAAGGAGAAATACACGCGAGCACCTGAATACCAATACCGAAGTCATATTGAATTATCAGGAGGGAGTCGTTCGTATCTTAAGCAAACTTCGATTTATAACTTTGATATTCTCTAAATGTAAGGAATCCACTAAAACTTTAAATATGAAATACACAAGTTAAATATTTGAACAGATCTTTCATCTATCTACGAAAAATACTTTATTCAAATAATCGATGTAAATTGAGCTGCAGTATAATGTTAATATTGAACTAAAAATTCAGAACTTTATTATAGTAACTGTTCCTAATGACGCACACACGTGAAGACCACAAGATCCAAGATTACAGAGCTATTACAAAGTTAAGTCTGATGTAATATTTTACTGAAATATAGCACAGGAGATGTTTTTAAAAACACTTCTTTTTCCCTAAAATCAAAGCATCAAACCATCGATATTTTTTAAGAGATAAAATGCAAAACCATGCAAATCCATCTTAACTCAATAAAATTTACATGTAACCCCAAAATTACTTCAGTAAGTGTTTAAAATGACCTCCAACATATTCAGTTCATAATCGCACTCTCTTTAAAAGCTTTTTTAAATACAAAACATCATTTCTCGGAATTTTTTTTTACACTCTGTTCCTTATATTCAGCTTTTCCGGATAATCGGTTTGATTTTCCAAAAATTTCACTTCACCAAAGTTGTAGCCCATAAAATTTGCTATCCGGAATGGTTCAAGATTTTTTCAAATTCTTTGCACCGTTTTTCTTGAAAAGGATGCGCGCATCGGTAAATAGAAGAATTCCATTTCATCTCTGACGGTTTCATGGCCAACGCGATCGCAAAAATTACTTTTATTATTCAATTTTTCAGTTTGTCCCCTATTTTTCCGAAGGTAATGGCCAGTGGCACGTATAACTCTGCAAAACATTTAGTTTTGATGTTCTTGATGCAATAAACACAGCCTTAATCAAATTCTAGCGACAACGTATCGTGACCTTCCCTGGTTATTAGTAACCATAAGGTTTTCCAATAGCAAGCAATTACCTGGACAAAATAGTTATGGAATATCAAAATAGAAATATGTTGTTGCTTAGCGAGAAAGGTTTCCACTAACAAGTATTGTTCTTGCTTATCTCGGATTTTTGGTTGAATTTCAAGCTGCAATGGTTCTTTAAATATTGCTAATCAGACCCTATACAAGTTTTTTTGTTCGCCCTGTATACATTTATGACATGTTAAATTTTATTAGCTAACGACCCATTCCCTAAAGCATCCTCTGTATCAATCTTAAAAGTTATCATCGTTTTCTTGGCTCTAAAAGTTATCTCCTCTCCGTCTCATTTTCGAGTGTATGTAACGACGGTGTGTTAATTTTGTACGCCCTACCGTTTCCGAAATTTCGGCACTCCTTTGCCCTTAGTACATATAAATTGTAGTCCAATTACCGGCGAGGCTCTCGTTAAAGCAAAAAGGGAGCTTACGTAAGCGAAGGCGTTAAGTCACCTCAACTATAACGAGCCGTCACAGGGCGGCTGCTATTGAATTTTTTATCGGAGTTGTTTGAAACTTGGCCCGTAACGGCGCTGGTTTAACGCTCAGACACCTGAGCTTTGCTCGGGGATTGCCGCGCTGGTGCTGGTGCCACACTTTTGACGTGTTACTTATAGGAGCTCTCGATTTTGATCAAGTGAAAAAATTCCAAACACGAGTGAGCATAAAGTACAGGGTTCGGGTAATTTACCTGATGGGGGTCGCAATGCATCTGGGAAAGATAACGTGCACATTTCAAGGAAATTACGGGCGCTGCGCTTTCAAACGCAAAAAATGAGTTGGGAAAAGTCGAACTACTGAAAAGAAATCTCGATACAAGCTTAGACGAAGTGGAAATGTACTCGAAGTCGTGTTAATAGCAGAAGAAGTTATTATTATTGTTTTTTATGGACTGATCTCAGATTTGTTTATTTCTTAATCCATTTTACTCCATTGACTAATAAAATAACGAGGTTTGGCCATTTTCGACCAATTACAATCTGATTATAGTAAAAATACATCACGCAGTTAGTTGTTTTAATGAAGTTTAACGTTAGCCACCAATCAACAACAAACAACTCGTATTTTAGTGCTTTTTACCAATTTTTGGAAGATAAACGAGCCATAACTCGCATTTTGGCTACAAAATGTTATCAGAAATTGATGATAACATAAAGAAAACCACGTCGATTAACCGTTCGCTAAAAAAATACGTCTGTATTCCTTGTCCATTCCTCCATTTTTCTCTATGATCACTCCTAAATATTTAAAGCTTTCTACCTGTTCCAACCTAAGCCCATTTAAAGTGATGTTATGCCCTTTGTTCTCTGTTGTAACGATCATAGTTTTGTTTTTTTTTTATATTCATTTTCATATTATTTTTTCCCAATTCTTGGTTTAAAGTTTCAAGATTATGTTGCACATTCTTTCTGTTTCCGCGACTAAAGCCTAGTCCAGATTGTAAACAAATGTTTCGGAACAATATTGAACACTGTGCCTAAACAGTTGCGAAACATTGTTTCGGAACAATCTGTATACGGTGTTACGCGTCCAGACTAAAGCCAGTGTTTCGGCGTTTCTCAAGTGATTATCATGTCCAGTGAGACTATTGCAGGAATTTGTGCTTCCAATTTATATACTTTACTTAACGGCCGAAGGAATAAAGAAAAGAAAAGAAGAAGGTGGTGGATACGGAAAGCACTAATGTAAGGCACCAGTTATGGCAATGAATGAGGAATGGTGAAGAACCACTTTTCTTAGTGCCTTGCAGTTTTTTGTGTTCCAGTCGAAATTAGGATTTTAGCATGTGCACTTTCTTTTCAACTTCAGCAACTGTTACATCACATGATTGCGCAATATTTCCAAAAGCATCCCACATGTGACATCCCACAAACAAGATGTGCTATTCACTTTTTCCATCAGTTGTAAAGTTTTTTCTTGATTCCACATTGTAATAAATATATAACCAAGAATCACTTCAACCAAAACTCTGATTGACTGAACCGTTTGACAACAGACTTGTTCAATGTTCCAATGTTTCCCATATAAACGGGAAACAAGTAACGGGGATTTTTTTGTTTCGCAACATTAGTGAAACAGTTCCAAAACAAGCTAGAAACAAAGTTGAGCTGTTCCGAAACATCGGGAACATTGTTCATGAACACTGTTCCGAAACATTTGTTTACAATCTGGACTAGGCTTTAGACCATGTTGTCTGCGAACATTAGCTCCGTTATGTCTTCCTAAATACCATTCGAAATGGTTTCTTTTTAGAGAATTGTTCGTCTGTTTTATGGTAACTTCGCCTATCATTCTTCACAAACAAAAATTACAGAAAATCTTCTCGACTTCCGACGTGCAATTTTTGTCCTGATATTATTTGATTTTTCCATGAAAACCACAAAGAAAATCTCAAAAAAGTTTTATCTATTTCGGTATAACCATTAACAGTAATTTAAAGTGTATTTCCACCACAAAAATTAGTTACAGATTTTTTTATTCTCCGACTGAAAGTTTCCATTTAAACACTGGAAGTTTAAAGAAACGTTTTTATATCGATTCGTTCTTTTTTGCTTGCAATTTTTATTCAAATAAAAAAATTATACGAGTATAGGAAAGTTTCGGAGTGGAAAAATTGCGTAGACAAGAAATTGTTATATTTGAACTACTACAAACACAAGCAGCAAAAGCGAATAAAAACCTCTATGCACGACATGTTCGTAAAAGGTAAACAAGTTTACGCCAATTAATAGAGATATTACAGACTTTTCATTAAACACCTTTTTAATGATACGGGAAAAACTGAAGCCATCCGTGTATAGTTGACTACTTCGTATCAAATTTACTGCGACTATAAAGATTTTTAACATGTTTTATAATGAATAATAAACAAGTCTGCTACTCGGCAGCTCCCACGTGTGATTAGCTAACGTCGGACAAATCTATAAACAAGCTAATAGATCAAATGAGGCAGTGACTTGTTTAATATCAGATTAATATTTCTCCGAATTTTTGTTTTGTTGTGTCAACGCGATTCTTGAGATATACAAAGGACAAAGAACTAATTTTAATATTTTTTTGTAGTCAATTTGAGCTTGTTGTTTTTTAATTCGCTAATATAAAGGAATGGAGCTTATTGAAGGAAGATCTCAATGTGTGCTCTTTTTACGAATAAGGCAGAAAAAGTGTCGCGTTCATCTGCGAAATATGATCCGCAATTCTTTGCGTATTAAAGCTTGTCGTTTTAATATCGTATTTCAAAGCGTCAAAATACGTTAATAAGTTAACTAAGTCGGGGTAATTTTTTTAAATGAGCTTTAACAATACCATTTTTCAAGCGAAATAATAAAGCTTTAAATAACATGTAACTTTTTGATTTGCTGGTGATTTGTTGCAATTTGAGCAGGGCAGGAATAACATCAAAGTCTGGAACTAAATATTAAAATAGGTGCCGACATTCTTCATAATTTTGATGACAAAACGATACCTTTACCTTAATTACATATTGAATCATGCAAAATCACAATTAGAAAATTTGGGGCCCTTTGTAAAGTGGGGCCTGAAAGGGTTGCTTGACGCGCTTTATCATTAATCCGGCTCTGACTTTTACACATACCAAAAGACTATGTAAACGTCTAAATCAGGAAAAAACTAAATCAAAATTATGAAACGGGCTCACAATTGAACAGTTCTCTTCGATTTTTTTTCCAAAAAAATGTTTGGATCTGAATAAATAAAACACTGTTTATGAGGGATGTCTTACGAAATACAATAACAACAGTTTCCCAACCAGTAGACATATTTATACCAAATTTGGTATACAGCACCAACTTAGAGGTTACCACAATCGGTAAAAATTTCAAGTCCCACAAGCAACCAGTGGCGGAGTTGTGGGGGTTCAGTTTCAATAAATTTTATAAAAAACTATTACGGACCTGTTTAAAATCAAACTCGAACTTGTTTTTGGTTAGAACATTTTATTCTAAACAAAAAGTATCTCGTGAGTTTTCTTCGTATCTGCCACCGTTTGGCGTGGAATTCGATTTATTTTACTATTTTCGCGAAAAATTTGCACCTAAGCCATATAAAAATATCGCGCAAAGCAGAAAATTGCAGAGTAAATGCTCATTAATCGTGAATTTAGGGGAGCTTCATCTCTCAATATTAGTATGTTCTGTTATTAAAAACTGCAAAAATCGGTAATTACTTCTTTATTACGAATATTAGCTAAATTTTCAGATCGAACTTAAGAGCAAATTTTTCGCGAAAATGGTAAAATAAATCAAATTTCGCGCCAAACGGTGGCAGATACCAAAAGAAGTCAAGAGACACTTTTTGTTAAGAATAAACTGCTCTACCCAAACACATGTTCGAATTTGATTTTAAACAGGATCGTACTAGTTTTTTATGAAACTTATTGAAACTGAACCGCCACAACTCCGCCACTGGTTGCTCGTAAGACTTGAAATTTTCACCGATTGTGGTAACCTGTAAGGTGGTGCTGTATATCAAATTTGGTTTAAATATATCTACTGGTTGAGAAACGGTTAAACATTATCTTTATTTTTACGAAAATTTTAACACCGGGTATCTTTAAAATGAAGCGTTTTTGGACCCATGTTGATAGGTAATATTCGCTTTAAAATAAGTTTTTCTATGGACTGTTAAAGTCCTGCTACTAAAAAGTGGACCACCCTGTATAATAAGAAACAGGTACACTGGTATATTTTATGATTTTTAATGAAGAGAGGTATATATATGTCCCTAATTCAGTTCTAACTCATAAAAAAATTTCCCAATTTCGTTTCTGATCAATTTAAACAATGATCTCTTCGTGTTCATAATTAGGCAATTACACAACTGCATAAGGCAACGATTACCGTGTTTTTTGAACGTTGTTTAAGTTTCTTATGAATAAAGGAGTAGCGGCAACTTCTAAACGGTGACATTTAATGTGCCCATAAATTACCCATAATTCTCCGCTAATGCTAATAGGAGCGGGAACAAGGACTCGCATGGCGCTTCCACCCTAAATCAAGAGTTAATTGCTAATAGACCATTACTAAAACCGCGAAAGAAACTTGGTTAAAATGTGAAATATGCTCAAAATTTCCGCGGGCTGGCTCTTCGTCCATACAATAAAACACACGCGTTCGCTTGGCGCGACGGCAGGTGACGCCGCACTCACTACCTGGCTGGCTCCTGTTTACGTGTAATTTACGTCCAAACTCGTGCTATTAACAAGCATTAAATGGCTTAATACGTTGGCGACGCAGTTTGCACAGCCATACACTACGTAATGCTGGCTGAACTAAGCTGGTGTAAGCGTGTGTTGCTGATGTTTGATAACCGATCCGAATCATTAACTTTTAAACTTCTCCTTTACGGGTTTCGTTAGTCAATCACTTTTTCTCCCCTAAAGTTGGAGCGCATTTTTTCCGAAGACCTAATTTTTGCGGTTTATCGAAAAGCTCTTGAAGACAGTTAGCGCCTACATAATATGGTGGCAGCGACTTATACCGTATTGATCATAATTCGTTTTTAATCAAATGATAGAGGTTATAGCTCACTCGAAATTCTTCTATCTCTTTATTAAATTGGAAATAAAGCTGTATAAAAGAGCAAAACACATTACATAGGAAACTTGTATTTTGCCAAAGCATACACACTCGAAGTATCAGTCCTAAAAATAAAGCTTATAGCATTCCAGGGAAAACATCCAGTGAGATTCTACTTAATGATTTACAAATGAAAATACAATTGCTACTTTTCTAGATACATACTACGTTTTAAAAAAAATCTAAGGATGTACCAGAATGGACCAAAAAAGAAATTAGGGTGTAAGAGAAGAGCTAGACATGTACGACCCAGGAAAGAAAATCCGAGATAAATATTAATAAGATCACATTAATAGAATGGGGAAAAAAAACGAAAATCCAAAAGGAAAAAGAAGAGTAGGTTAGTAGAAAGACCTTGAAGGAATGGGATCAAAAATGATGCTGAAATTTTGAGTTTAAAGGTCTGCAGAGTATACTCAATCAAGAAAGTAATGAATTTACTTTTTGGCTTGTCGCCCCAAGTTTCAGTAAACTTTTTTCAAAAATTTATTAATTGTTCTTGCAGATTTTCAAATACACCTTTTTTGTCAACTTACACAAATTTTAAACAAACAATTTTAAAGTGCTAAATTGCTTAATTATTTAAGTGATTCGATTATTATTCTACATGAGCTTAATTTAGAAACAATTACTTTTTTTCTGAGAAACTCTTGTCGAATTGCAATACCAGTATTTATTTATTTATTAACAAATCCAAAACACATCGGGACGAACCCAAATGTTCTAGTTTTCAGAAACAGATTTCCATTAATTAAAAAAATGGGTAACTGAATGAGTAGTTAGGATGATATACAATTTGTTTACAGCAATGTTTGAATAAATGAAGTGAAAGGTGAAAAACATCAATATTTTATAATTTTTAGTTATGTAAATGAGGAATTTTATTGTTAAAAAAAAGAATTTGTACTACAGAATCTTAAATAAAAGAGAAAATGGACACCATTTTCTCTTTTATGTTTGATGTACTAAGTTACGGTTTTTATAAATCACTGCAATTTTTTTGCACATGAGAATACGTTGGAGCGTGTGTGAATATGCTTTGTGAAATTATGTAGCAATCAGTGTGAAAATTACTTTGCAATGTTCCCTGTAACTCCCTGTCCAAACTATGCGCCTAATTGAAAGAATTCATTTTTCACAACACCCCTAAATATGCTTCTTTCCTTGGTTCTCGCCTGATTTCTTATCCTTATCGCTGTATATTTTTAGGTTGTTTCCTTTGTTTGCCAGTTAACTACATCAGACATGCCATACCATGTATCAAATTGTTGCCTCAACTGCTGTCAAAAAGTAAAAAATTGCGAGCCCCATTGTTGGTGATATTAACTGTTTTTATATAGTTTTATGTTTGTTGTGTGTCGCTTTATAAATATTTATATACGTGTGCTTTCCTTGCGAACCGTAGTTTTTAGTTCCTTAGCTCGGTTTTTATGGCCAGCTAGTGAAAAACAAGGTATTAAAATTCTACGATGCCGGTTGATGCATAACTTAAAAATGTTTCTATGTACGTTAAAGTTGCAGGTTAAGTACAGAAATACACGCAGTGTGTGGAATTCCTTAATATTCTGTACAGAACGTGTTGGTCTGACGGAAATGAATATTTCTCGGTTGTTTTCCACAATTATAGTTCATAATTCTCGGGCATTCTGTTAACAAATGTGAATTTAACGATAATCAGCTTGTATTCGGTGGCCAAATAAACACGATACACCTTTAAAATTAAATTATTTTTATACCAAATGAAAAATACCAGTTATTTTTTTATAAAAAAATACTGTGTTTAGGCTTGGCAATTATGTATGGAATATAACATCTGTCAAATATCCACCTCTCGCTGCATAACAAATTCTAGCTCTTTTCATAGCGTTTTTCATCACATTCTCGCTTTCTTCCGGTGGTATTCCACTTAGAGCGTCTCGAATATTCTGCTTTAAGTGTTCAAGGTTCATCGGTCTGTTAGCATAGACACGTCCCTTTAGATAGCCCCACAGAAAAAAGTCAGGAGCTGTCAAATCCGGTGATCATGGGGGCCAATCAGTGTCGCCGAGTTTCGAGATAAATTGACTTGGAAACAACCTTCTCAATGTTTTGATTGTGTCTCGTGCCGTATGACTTGTGGCTCCGTTTTGTTGAAACCACCTGTTTTTCAGGCCCAACTGATTCATTTGATGAAGCAAAAAATGGTAGCGATCGCCTGTCACTGTCAAAGCAGAACCTGTAGGCCCAATTACTCCTCATGACCAGATTCCACAACAAACTGTCACACGACGAAGATCTAGTGGTCGTTCGTGGATTAACGAAGATTGCTCCTCAACCCAATATCGAAAATTTTGTTAATTAACAAATCCCTGAGGTCGAAATGGCCTCCGTCACTCATAATGATTTGTTGATGGAAATCTGGGTCGCATTCCAATCTGTTTAGGACAAAACTACTGAAGTTACGACGGCGCTCATAGTCCTGAGGTACAAGTTTTTGAGTTAACTGAATCTTATAGGAAAAAAGACCCAAATCTTTCTTCAGAATATTCTGTAGAGAGGTCCTCTTAATTCCCAGTTGTTGAGACTGCCGCCTGGTAGGTAAAGTCGGATCTTCGGCTACTCTTTCACGGACACTTCCAATATTCTGCTCCGAACGAGCACTCCTGGCGCGATGAGGAACTGGTTTATCTGTTACAATGCCATGCTGCTTAAATTTATCTACTAGACGAGTTATTGTTAGTCACGAAGGTAAGTTGTTTCTACCTCTTCGGAATACCTGCAGAGACGTTTATTACACCACTGATAAATGCTTGATAAGTAAAAAGAAAAGCTCAAAAGAAACTAAGAAGCGAGTATTTCATGCAGAGCACGTACCTATCCTTACGTAAAGTTTACAATTTTGGGCACTAACACAAAAACAAAAACAAGGAGATTTTTGAGAAGCAAAGAAGGGTGTACAGTAATTGATAAGATTAGCAACGATAAAATTAGGATAGCCTAGGAAAGAAAGGCATGAAGATAAACATAGAGACAAACTAATTAAGATGGCTCGGACATCTACGAAGCATGCCAAAAAGCAGGTGCGCAAAAATGGGATGGAAAACAAAGTTTGCGGGAAGAAGAAGTAGAGAAAGACGAGGAACAAAATGGAATAAGTAAGTGAGCCATAGACTACAAGAAAAACGAGTTTGCTGGAGATATGTGTCACAATTAGCTAACGATAGACAGGAGTGGAGAAACATAATCAAGACCTACGTAAAATACCTCGACACCGAAAGGTACAAGAGAACCAGATTATGAAGAAGAGGAACTTCAGCAAGTTAAGTTTCAATATTAATCTTTTGTTTTAAAACACGGCTTATTCCAAAGTACAAAAATTTTAAACTCCTTGTCATTAATGCGCATCAAAGTAACACAAGGTTTCGAAATCTCTCGTATAAATAACGGTTACTACTTTTAATAATCATTATTTTTTATGCGAAAAACCGGGAAGTCGTGGAAAACCTTGGCGGTATTCAATATCGTGAACTCTGTAGATGATTAGCATTTTTATGGCACTTTTTGAATAAGAAACTAAAGTATAATATAACGTTTGTGCAGTGCGACTTTCCTCCATACGATTGCCAACAATAAGCTAAGTAAATAAATGCCAAACGCATGCAAACGTTTTAAATTGCTTATTTATGTTAAGATATATATTGCAGTTCGCGGAAAATTAATCCATCGGGGTTTCCTGCGAACTTGATATAATGCATGCAGAGACGTTGCGACTTAAAGGTATTTACGTATTCCAGTTATGTGTACAAATGTATTTACGATTGCTTTAAACGAGAACATATTAATCTATCAGTAGAAAGTTAGACTACATTAATAAAACTGAACTGTTTTCTTTGTTTTTCTTTGTTATCTTCACCGAGAATTTAATAAGTTAAATTTAAAATCGCATTTCTTGTTTACAAAGAATCTCTTGCAGAAGTGCTGTGTCTGTTTCGAGACTCTCACCTTTTCAACGGTAGCAAAAAAAAAGTAATTGTGCTTACAAACACACACAGCACTGGTCTAGCATTTCTGCAAAAGTTTTTTTTAAATTTAATCAAGTCAGTTTTAGTTAAATTTAGCTTGTTGAATATATTTATTTTATAATTTCCAAAACTCTTTGGGTGTTTATCCAAAATTTCCAATTTTTTGTGTTATTTATGTCGTGAACTCCTAAGAATATTTGTAATTTAAATTGTACTCTTTGCAAGCATCGCCTGACACTTGGACACATTTTTTTTTTGGGCGAAAACTTTTATATTATTAATCATTCAAGATATCTCAGAGCAACTGTGACACCTCGTGTGTGATTTACTTCCCCGAAAATTTGATCCGGAATTCCGTTAGGTGTGTCGCCGGCCTAAGTACGCAGAAGTTTGACTTCCTATTTCGTCCGGAAGTAGAAAATAATTGCCGTCACGCGACTGAATGTGCTAATAGAAGTTAATGTTTTGTGCTATTTTGGTTACACACTGAATCCGCTGAAGTTTGTTGAAAATTACTTTGAAATTAAATCGACTTGGTTTGTGGCCGTTGGACTTTCTGTCGGATTTATACGAGTATCTGTCTGTCACCCTTTACGTACAAAATATAGACATACCTGCTATATTTTGTTTTACAACTTATTTTTCAGTAATTGCAAGTTTTACTTGACGAAGTGTTTCAATTTATTTTTGAACATTGAAGGCATAGGCTTTTAAGTTGAGCTAGCAATTTGGAAAACAATAGTTTAAAGATAAAGGCAGTATATTTTAGTTTAAAAAATCTAAATATAAATTTTTATTAGTTGTACAGGGTGGTCCAAATTCGATGGGATTACATGGGTATCTCGCTTAATAGTCAAGATAGAGAAACGGTTACATGACCAAAAATGTGCAGTTTTTGGGAGCAAACTTAGAACCGTTTACAAAACTATTTTATCATTTCCGGTTTTTAAGTTATTAAAGAAAAACTCTTTTTTTGTTATATTTATAATGTGTTATATCTCCCTTATTATTTTAAATATCGAAACAGTTTACGAAGATTATTTTTAGATATTTTTATGTAAATTTTGATAGTAGGTATCTACAAAAAAAAAAAAATTATTTTACGCTCGCCGTTAAAAAGTTGTGACACAAATTCACCTTTTTTTAAAAGAAAGGTATAGTTGGTTATGAACTATTTAAATTCCTTATTTCTTTCCCTTCCCAAATATAAAAGGGTTGATGTATTTGAAGAATTTGTTTAGCCGTTACTTTGTGGTATTGAGACATATTAATTGAAATAAAACACTATTACTTTGTTTAACCACTTTAATTTTGAGTTTTTCGTACAAACGTTGGTACCGATAGGCAATTAAATTTATTTCTAAAAACTATAAATAATATTCATCCTTCTATCAAATTTACTTTAGAAATAGAAAAAGATAAACAAATAAATTTTCTGGACTTAACATTAAATAGAACCAATAATATTATCAACATTGATATTTATAGAAAACCAACTTTCACAGACTGTACTATACCTTCAGATTCAATGCATCCTAACTGTCATAAACACGCAGCTTATAATTCCATGGTATATAGATGCAAAAATCTACCGTTATCAAAAGAGAATTATGAAAAAGAAATCAACACTATAAAAGTAATAGCTAGTAACAACGGTTATTCAAAAAACATGATAAATAACATAATCAACAAATTCGAGAAAAAAGAAACTTTAAGTCTCCTATACTCAGTTAAAAATTTAAAAAGCACGCCTTACATTTGTCTGACATACTATGGTTTAATTACGGACAGAATAAGCAAAATGTTTAAAAAACTCAATATTAATGTGTCCTTTAGATCGTCCAACAAAACGTCTTCTTTATTATTTAATGCAAAAGAAAAACTCGATCCGCTAAAAAAATCCGGAGTTTACCAATTGAAATGCAATGATTGCGAAGGTACGTACGTGGGCCAAACTGGAAGGTCCTTTAAAAAACGTATAGACGAACATTTACGTTCTGCTAAATATAAAAAGACGGACTCTTCATTTGCTAATCATTTAATTGAAAATAATCATTCATACAAAAATAATTATAAAATTTTACACTTATGTGAAAAAGGCCGTAAACTAAATCTATTGGAAGCTGCTGAAATCTTTAAGCTATCTAAGAACCCCAATTTATTGAATGACCAGACAGACATTATGTACTCACCGCTATTTAACAGCATTAAGTAATGGAATTTAATAATCCCGTTAACTTCCGCCCTTCCGTCATTCACGCTATCTATACCTGCATAAATACTTTGTAAAACTTGTTTATATGTTAGTCTTAATAAGTACTTGACAATGGTCCAATAGACTGAAAACGTTTGTACGAAAAACTCAAAATTAAAGTGGTTAAACAAAGTAATAGTGTAAATGCAAAAATGTACATACATCTACTCTTTTTAACAAATATTGATTCTCATGATCTCTTTTAAATAACTTAAGTACATAAGCAAATATTTAACAAATGTTAATTAACCCTAAGTGGTAGTATCTCGTTATGAAAAGCTTGTAAAAGATTATTCAAAATTCCGCTGTTTATTTTTTCGCGCAGTGCACTTCGCGAAAAACATTTCGTTTACTTTATAATCAAAACTTCAAACGTTCAACTTTTTAAGCCAGTACTCCGTGATGCTATCATTTTTACTATGTTATAAATATGTATTAGTTAGAGAAAGACGTGGAATACAATTTGAAGGGTAAGTGTGCCATGCCTAAGTGCCTAAAAGTGCCTCACTGAGTTCAGTCATTGAATTTACATATAAATGAAAACTTCGCATAATTTATGTGATATATTCTGGGCGTGCCCAAAGAAGACTCATCACGCAACTAAATATGTTAAAGCAACTATTTATCATATTTATCATTATCATATTGTTTATCCAGAAATGGTGCCGGCAGCTAAGTAACGTTTACCAAAATTCTCCAGCCCGGAATATTAATGCTAACGAGGAATAAAAACCGAACTGTATACATGCTCAAGCTCATTAAGACATTTTCCGGTAAATATTTATACTCGTAGAGTTATTGCATGAATTTTCTGTGTGCAATTGAAATGAAGTTTTTAATTTGTTGCTTATTTGTACCACTGTAAAAGATAAATATACGAGGGAGTTTCCGACCTAGCATAGAAGGAAACTACATATCCGCAAAGCAATATTATTTAATACAACCCACTCATCTTTATGTTAAATGACTACTGGTTCTAAAACGGATTACCCCTAAAGGCATATTTAAATGGATACCAGAATAATCAGATGGTGTAAAATGTTGTTCTAAAACCGATTAATTTGTTTTAGCATACCCCAATACATAAGGAAAATTAAAATTTTCCATAGGTACATCTATAAGGGTCCAGATTAAACATTAGATAATTAAACCAAACAATCTTTACCACATCTATGTTTAGTTTTAATTAGTTCATATGTTTTTACTGGAAATTAACATAGTTGGATACTGATAATATAGATATTCGATATTCCAATCATAATGCTAGTGATGGACTAATTAAAAAAAGTTAAATTATGCTACATGATCGTTTTGTAAAAACCGAGGTATTACGGAAGATATTTGGGAGCAAAGGGAAAAAGAACAATTGAGAAGAAGAACAAAGAGAAATTGGAGAATATATATGGTTAACCAAATGTAATTAATGTATCAGAGACCTAATGAATGAGGTGGCTGGAAAATATATCAAGATTTCCAGTGAAAGGAATAACAAAACAAGTACTTGTGGAAAAAGTAACGGAAAAAGGATGAAAGACAGACCCGAAAAAAAGAATAAAGGCTATGGAAAATTACCTGATGGAACTACGATTTAAAGAATGTAAAAAGCTGACAAAGAATAAAACATAATGGATGAAAACATGTTATAAAGACATGGGCCAGCTTGGATTAAAGAACCAATTTAAAGAAATTATTTCATTAATCAGATATGGCCCACTAATACAATAATTAAAAAAATTTTTATAATTTTTCAGTGAAACTTTATAGGAAACCCTTTTATTTACATTTTATATTCACAAGTTTTTACCAAAATTAGTATTTTAAGAGAATTTATGTCTTTGTTATTTACTGCGCGCCAATCATTTATTTGCATACAGAATATAAATTGTAAAGTGTACTATACATAAACACAAAACGCTACTCATGTGATTGAACTTTTTGAAAGATTTGCTACTTAAAACGATAACGGCATATATTGTTCGTTGCAGTGGGTATTTATATTGACATTTTGCAAGCTCACATCCGTGGTTATATAAACCCGGCTTTTTAAAACACCTTACACCTTGAAATCAATAACCCAGATTACGAATATTCAGTGTGCACGTTTTTCGATGTTCCATTAATACTATTTAACGCCCGCAATATATTTTAACTAAGTGTTTTTGTTAATTAAATCGTCTAAATGAGCAAATATTAAATTATGAAAACGAACACGATGTTTTAAAATATCTCCAAGGCAAGATATTTCTAAATATCCTTTGTTTTTTCATGAAGCAACTTTAAAAATATGTAGTAGATATAAAGATAGCTTTTAAAGAGTAAAATCGCTTTCAAATCAACGTGGATGTCGGAAAAGAGGGACGATATGTTGATAAAATTTATGAAAGTACAGAAAAGCAATTTATAAAGATGAGGCTTTTTAAGCAATTTCATAAATGTGTTTATTAAATTGTTTTTTGCTTTTGTTGTGGGTAGTGTATTTCGGAAAGTGTTTATGTTTTTAAACGGTGCAAATTTGATGTATATTTTTGAATGAAATTGTAAAAATTAGCTGGATAAATACCAGGGGTTTGGAGCGGAGCGCGGAGCTGGAGCGCGGAGCAGTGGAGCAATGGGTTTTTGCCCGGAGCGGGAGCGGAGCCCGGAGCAAAGAATTTTGATTGCTCCACTGCTCCACTTTACTATTATAAACTACAATTTTTTTTAAATTAATTATTCTCATGGGTATAGTATTTAATAAAATTATAAATAAATTAAATTTGATTTTTTTGAAGTAAAATTATTATAATGTAATTTTTCTGAATATTAATTTTCATTATTTTGTATTTGAATTTTTAAAAATTTTAAAGAACTTTTTTTCTTTTTTCAACTTTTTAACTGAAGATCAATAATTTGTTCATTTATTTAACTTCACTTGTTTCTTAGGGTCAAATATTGTAATTTTTGGTCCTTTTCCACATATCTCATAAAATTTTAGCTTTGTTTTTAAAAACAAATTTTCAAATAAAAAACTTATTTTATTAATATATGGAGCGCGGAGCGGAGCGGGAGCGGAGCTGGAGCAGGCATCTTGATCCCGGAGCGGAGCTGGAGCGGAGCAACTAAAAAATTGGACTGCTCCAAACCCCTGATAAATACCTGACAGTCCTTTTGCGAACTGCTTTCACTGACTGCGCAAAAATTTATTTGATTACAATGACTTAGAAAATGCTCTGTACTTGTACATGTACTTTAGGACCGAAAAGGTAAAAAACTTTGGAAAGACAGAGATATGTGTTAAAGAACTTTTGCAGTCTTCGGCCTTTAAAACCTGTAGCACTGTTGTTTGCTTATGTAAGATATAAATAAATTGCTTAAATATTTCAAACCTTTATCAGACAATGATACCAGTTTTTTTTTCATTTAGAAAGTAGTACAGCACAGTTTTGTCCAGTTTAAAAACTGATGTGGTTTTTCTCCCAACTTTTTATCAAACGCGTTTTTGATTAAAGGCTTCTATCAAATAGGACTTGTTTTTTTTTTGTTTAGCTGTAAATATGCTATTAATTTCTGGAATTCTAAGAATTGTCAATCTTTGTATACTCCGGTACATTAATAAATTACCATTAATGAATTATGCAAACCCTATGGTACCTTTTTATAGCCATAATTTCACAAAGCAGTCACACAAACTCCACAAAAAGAGCAATAAATACACACATTTTCCCACATATATTCAACTTTTATTAAATATTCAACAGTCTGTGTTTTTCTTGAGACGCTTAGTATTTTTTCATACCCATTTTTTCGTTTATTATCGTGTCAACATAATTTTTTCGCTGAAACTAAAAGCTTTAACAGTTTTTTCGTGTCTGCTAGTGTCTATTATTAAGTTTAAAACTAAATAAAACACTTTAAGGCCACATTTTGAACAAAAAGAGAAGCGTAGCTGTAGCAAAGTGTAAAGCATCTCATGAATATAAAAAAAAAAGTTGAATAATAGCCAACACTTTGTATATACTGGATTATTATAATATACAGTTTCAAAAAAATATGTATTATAAAATTCTGTATGGTTTTTGTATGCAGAATTTTTATGTAGTTACTGTATCTGAATACAAGTCTAAAACGTTACAAGAAACGCGATTTTTGATAATCTTATCAAGTTTTAATTCAGTCAAGTAAGCATTTTAAGTAAGTTTATTGTTTTATATTAAACCTTGTTTCATAATTGTTTCTTATTTTATGTTCATAATTATTAAAGTTTTTCCTTGCAACTAACTACGAATGAATTACAAAAACCATTTGTAATAAATTTAGGGAGGTTAAAACAAAAGTGAAAATGCTTTAAAATGACATCTAACCTAACCGCATCCTCTTTTAATGCAAATAAAATCAGCTCTTTAGATTTGAAAGAACATACTATACACTAATGCTGTTGTATTTGTAAAATTAAGCGCTTGGCAATTTTTATATCTTGTTCTTCATTCACTGACGAAAGCCTAAATTTACCAATCAAAAGTTTTTCGATTTCCTTAAAGCTATATAAGGTACTTCGAGTTAAGAAAATTTTAGAAGATACAAAAATTTGTAAAATCTAAACAATTATTAAAACAAGTACCTACTACAGAATATGTTTGATTTATCTGCAAAACAAGGTTTAAAAAAATGAGCAACTTCTAAACTGTAACTTTTTGGAAAACTTTAATGAAACTGATAAAACATCGCCCTACTTGAAACATAAATACCGTTACGTACAAAAAACTAATATCGCATATCTTCATTATTTTACCTCGGGGTCTGATTCCATAATCCTTAACCTAGGGGACCCATTTTTTACCAGGCCTTCTACCGATATTAACTTTATTGTAAATGATTTTGATTCTTCTAAATATATATTTTTGCTTTAGGGATATATTGCTCTATGTTAACCAGCAGCTTATTCTGACGAACTATTTAGTTAATTTTTTGTATTTAATAGTATTTAGTATTACACAATTAGTCGACACTACAACATAAAATTGCAAAATATAAGGCATTAACTCCCTAAACCAATCATTTAAAAAGTAGCTACAATTATTTCTTACGCTAAGTTAAATGCCTCCAAAAATCAACTGCAAAACTCTACCAACTTAATAAATAATTCGTGAGTTATTAAAGTCTGACGTAAAACTGAAAGATTATTTAAAAACGATATTCATTACAGTTGTAGGCAGGGAAGGATAGGCGAAATCCTTTTTAGGGATGTGGAAGCAGCGACTTCAAAGTTGGGGTTAATTCTACATAAAGTGCATCGCAACATATGTACATGCACTCGCTTTGAAACTAGCAAGAAGCGCATACGGACGGCAACCGCAAACGATTTTTTATTTATCATTTTGCACTGCAGTACTTTTACATATTCCAACCTTGAAACATCGAATATTATTTTTAAGTGATTGGTAAAGAGTTCATTTTAATTTTAGGTAAAGGTTTGGTGATATGCTCAAAAAGAAACTGTAGATGATCTGTCAACTACTAAAATGGCCACTTTCAAATTTTCATAAAATTAACTTGTTAAATATCAAGGCAGTGCTAGTGTGTGTCCGAAGTTTTAGGAAATACAAGTTGTAATATTAAAATTCTATACGTAAACGTTATAAGCTTTAACTTACGGATCAAACATATGTTTTAAAGCCTAATTTACAATTTAAAAAATAACAAACTGTAACCAATAAAGAAAGATTGCCAATGCAACATGTAGATGTAACCTAGCCAAATTATGTTTGCTTATTTGTAATCGACAATGAATAAAAAAATGATACATATACTATAACGATACGAAAATTGTTTATATAACATACATAAAAATCGAAATGACTTACTTAAAATACCATGTCCTGTTCATGGCGCCAAGGAGTTATACAGTACAATAGCGGTAGGATCAAAAAGTATTTACCTGTAACAAAAAGTAAAATTAATACAAAATTGAAGAATTCATTAACACTTAAATTTATTTGTATGGGCGAAGCACCATCAATATTTTGCCAATTATAAAAATATTGCAATTTGCAATCCTTCACGACAGCGTTTACAAACTTTTCCTGCAACGGGACACTTCACAACTCATTAAATTTTAGCGAAACACCTTTGTTATTTTGTAGGAAAATTATGTCGTTCTAAAAGGAAGTAAAATAAGAATTGCTAGTTTTGGCAGGTGGGGTTTTCTTTTGTTAAATTTGTCCAGAATTTTTTAATGACAGTTCCTTGTATTTTTGTTCTAAATCAGAGTCAATAATTAAATCAATTAGATTTTTATAATCACTTGTGCTGAAGTCTGCTAGCTTGGCTGTCACTATAAATGGATCGCGAACCCAGGAATTGTATTTACTGTATTTTGGAAAATATTGCAAAAGGGTTGATTGTAAGTCATGCAAGAGTTAAAAAATTACGTAAAAAATTACTACTTTAGAATTTATTTCGGTCAAAAATGCATGGCAAGGCGAGAAAATAATCAAGATTATACTGTTCAACTGTAGGAATCGAACATTGTAACTTCCTATCAAAAGATGCAATTTTATCTTTTTTATTAAAAATTGTAATATGCTTGCCTTATACTGATAAGTTAGTTGATAAGTTGAATTGATTGCATTTTGTTAAAATATCTGCCAGATCCGCAAAACTCATTGACCATGAAGACTGGTCAAGAATTTCCTTATCAAAACATAATGAAATGTTTTTTTTTAGGGTATCTAATGTCAGTCAAAGTTGTACCGAATATTACAACTGCAACAAAGTTTTGAGTGCACACAAAAACTTTTCGTTCAACAGTGGTTAGACTAAATAAAACTAGTTGCACTAAAGAGCCTGAAGCTTTTTTGCAAATGACTATTTACAAGTCTCAGCTGTATTCGGATTTCAACTAAACCACACTAGCCTACTTTTCTACAAACATTAATTACCTAATAATTTCCTTATTTAAATTACCACACTTATAACGTGAACATATCTGTTGATTTAACATCGGCAATTTTAAAGTAAATATGGCTTTAATTTATATAAAAGTACAACACGTTTCAAATGACCAAACATACATAAATATTAGGACGTGTAATTAATTAATTAATATAATGGAAGCCTTAACATTATGCGTATCTTTTACAAAACAAGGTGCGGTCGTGCAATATTGTAATAAATTAAAAAAACTAATTGAATAAAAGAGTTTTACTAATTAAAATACCTGGCTTATTGCGAAAACACGTGTGTTATGATTTGTCGGGTTCGTGTTGAAATAAATTGATGAACTGCTGTTTGTATTATCAAGTTGAAGCATTTGGCTAGTTAATTTTCACTATTGTTCGTTACTCCAGTAAATAATAGGTCAGTTATGCATGAATGATGGTGGTATTTGTTACGCAATATACAGTACAAGTGACGTTAAAATAGGTTGTTGAAGATTGTGGTTATTAAAGTATTCAGTACACTCATAATTTATCTAATATTTAAGAAAATTGATAAAACTAGTAAAAGCCCAAAACAAAAAGACATAAAAAAAGATGGAGACAAACCAATTAAGATGGCTGGAACGTCTACTACGCATGTCAGAAAGCAGGTACGCAAAATTGGGATGGAAAACGAAGAAAAAGATACTAGAGGGCATGATTAAGAAGATAACAATATATGTTTTTCCTTTCTTATTTCTTATTATCCGTAGCTTTCCAAATAATAAATAAGAATGCTACTGATGTAGAGAAGCGAGTCTTGACACTGGTCTAGTATTTCGACAAGAGATTCTTAGGAAGAAAGATAACTTATTTTTATGTAGACGCTGCACGCATCTTTTGTTACAAATTTCATTAAATTAAAAAAATTGTGGACAGTAACAGAAA
The DNA here is from genome assembly GCA_947652605.1 of Elmis aenea. Classification (NCBI taxonomy): domain Eukaryota; kingdom Metazoa; phylum Arthropoda; class Insecta; order Coleoptera; family Elmidae; genus Elmis; species Elmis aenea. The sequence continues at coordinate 66,858,874 of OX393577.1, forward strand.
TCGCTTTAAATTTACAAAAGTTTAAATATTTAGGATCAATGATAACAGAAGAAGTCAGAGGAAGAAGAATAAAAGGAGGAAGACTATTCAATGGCATTAAAAACACATTCCTAGGGAAAAAAATCCCGAAAGAAGTAAAAATATAAATACATGAAAAAGTAGTCACCCCCCACGCTAAAAGATGCCTCGGAGTCATGGACCACAACAGAAAAACACAAAAGGGCTTTGGAAGCAACCGAGATGCGATTCCTGAGAAAAATAGAAAATAAAACCAAATTGGACAAAATTAGAAATACATAACAGAAAAAATTTAAAAGTGAAATCAATAAGAAATAAAACAGAAAGAATGCTACGATGGTTCGGACATGTAAAACGCATGAACAACACATGGTTAACAAGAAAAGTGTTTGAAGCGAGAAGAACCAAAAAGAAAACGAGAGGTAGACCAAGGAAAAGGTGGCAGGAAGGAGTAAAAACAAGCACTGAACAGTAGAGGAATAAAGTGGGAGGACGTGGGGAATAAGACTCAAAACAGAAGAGAATTGAGGAAGGTATGGAAGACTCTAACAAATGAAAAATGATAAAGGAAAACTCAACTCCCCCCAATGCCTTACACTCGTGAGGGTAGACAGGCGACATGGATTAAGTAGGTAAGTTTTCTTAGTGAAGATTTCCATGCTACGACTTCTTTAGAAAAAATTCTTGCTTCAACATTAAGAAAAATTTCCCCTAGGCATTTGAGTTCTTTTTCTTCCTTGTCCATTGCTTTAACGAAAGAGAACATCCTAGTCCACGAAGTCGATTAACACCTGTTGATTTTTAACTATGCGCTTTTAGGTTAAATTGCAAACCCTTAAACATCCCGAAACAAGAAAAAGTGGACTTATGCCGCTTTCAAAAACACCTGCTCTGATGATTCTAATAACAAGAGAACGCTACGACGCCCTTTTAAAATTCTGTTTCGAAAATTAATAAGACGTTTCCACCGCAATGTGGATGTTTACAGTTTTCCCAACCGAGCGCATTTCCCTAATGCATCCGTTAAGAAATTGTGATTTCAGCGGTCGGTTATAACGTCGCCTGAACGGCAGCAATTTCAAAATTCATACATGAACATTCGCGAATGCAATATAGTTTAGCACATGTAAAACTAGTAGCGATATTAAAGGCTGATATGAACGGATTATGCTCGGTTTTACAGGAAGGCGGCGCTCACTACCGGTTCGAATGATTACACGGTATAAAGCGCGACGCTTCATTTTCAAAATGACCTTTATACGAGGGTCTAGCTAAATTTATTGGCGATAATAAGAACTAGTATCCGCACCTTCATTTGAGGTTTGATTGTCAGAGGCAAGTTGATTAGAACCTACTTTATTAATTTCTGACGATGGAAGTTTAGAAAAAAATAAACTTAACCCGAAAGCTTTCTTAAACTACAATTTTATTAAGGGTTTAAGCCAGAACGGTGTCAAAAATTATAGATTATTTGCAATTCACGAGTTATATTTTGTCAGAAAATTTCCTTCACTTAACCTACCTGTCAAATTAAATGTACGTTATGTCAATTTTTACAAGTACTTTTAATCTATATTAAAGTAACGCTACTGGTCGCCGAAATTCGTCAAAAAATTATCAAGACTAAAATATTTTAATTCCCTCTCCAAATTGATATTTTCGACCAATCACAAACTCAGATTTCCTAGAAACAACCAATGAACGCATGAAAATCTGTTAATTGCGAAAAGGATATCAGTGGATTATTAAGTTTATTGGTCGTTTCTAGGAAATCTGAGTTTGTTATTGGTCGAAAACCCAAATTTGACAGGAGGATCAACGTCTGACAGGGAAATGTAAAATTATTACCGTGTAATAATGCTCTTATTGGTAGTCTCCAGAAGATTTAAGATTAGTGATTGGTTGAAAACGCAAATTTGATAGATGAAGGAAATTTTCAATAGTATCAGCTTGACCCCCGTACTCGGATTGCGGTTCGCTGTCTTTCATTCCATACTGACCCTACTTTGCATTTTGTTCCACGTTTCGGGGCACTGCAACGTGTGTCCGCTTGTCAAGGAAACAAAGGCGGCGTCGCTTGATTAAAGTTTTTGCTCCCGTACGATTGTGATGCTAATTGTTCATCATTTGAATACAACCGTCGTGATACAGGATTTACTGATACTTTGTTTTGCATATCAGTCGACGTTTGCCGTGATGTCGTTATGTGAGTTTATTATTTTACCTACATGCAAAGGTAATCGAGACTTGCAGGCATAATGTCCGTGTTGGATTTTAATGGCTCGGCGATGTTAATTTAAATCAATATGTTGGGACGCGGAGGACTTGGACGTGTTTTAATTGAGAGATCACCGCCAACACAATAATCATTTCAAGTTAAATTAGATCATGAAAATGCCCGACATTGATATATTTCCTATTTTAGTATCCCAAACTGTCATTATTCTCGCTCTGAATTTCAAGAAAACTCTACAATAGTCAATAGAATATTTGATTTAATGTAAATAGGATTTTCCAAAAGGTGCATTAAGATTTTGAATGCCGAAAACTAGAGATTGGCATTTTGAATTCAAGTGAAATTATTTACCCTAATTTAAATTATATTCAAGTCCAAATGGGGCGTCGCAGTCACAAGAACAACGTATTGAAATCATTAAAACTTATGAAAATTTAACAGTTGAAGAACAATTTTTTTTGGAAATAGAGAGGTCCCAAAACGAACAAAAGTGGAAGTCAAAGAGGTAGTAACACCGGCACTTTTACACGGAAGTGAAACGTTGACACTCACAAATAAAAATAGTAGTCGAGTGAATGCGGCAGAAATGAGATTTCTAAGAAAAATCCAAGGGAAAACAAAATAAGACAGAATCAGAAACGAAACATATAGAGAACAATTAAAGATAAAATCAGTTGAAACAAAAATACAAGAAAGACAGCTGGGATGGTTGGGTCACATGTATAGGATGAAAGAAGAAAGGAAAGGTTAACCAGAAAAGCCTATGAAGCAAGATCACAGGGAAAAAACAAAAGAGGTAGACCGAGAAAAACCTGGCACGACGAAGTTCAAAAAGCAGCAACGGATAGAAACATTAAATGGAAAGACATAAAAAGGCTAGCACAAGACAGAAAAACATAAAAAAAAGTCAGCACAGCACAACTCAACAGTCCTACACCTAACAATAGAAGAACTCATGACTGAATTAAAAAAAATATAGAATTAAAATGGACGTTCAATAAAAAAATCCCATCGCAAAATTTTTCCGGTGCATATAAACGTCCCAATCAACAAGAAATTCGAAATTTAGTTAAAAAAAATTGAAGAAAAGTGATCGGTTCACAATAAATCATCTTCGCGGAGATGAAAAACTGCACGCTCTGCTGAGAACATTACTGCTTCACCATCCAACATCAGATGCAGAACGTTTTCAAGAATTAGGTACTGCTTAAACCAGTTTATGGAGAATTTTACATTAATATTTGCAATTGCATGCGTATAAGATTCAGCTAACGCAAGAACTGAAGGAAAGGAACCATTTGCAACGCAGATAATTGGAAATTTCTTACAAAACTATGATGCTCGCCAACGTAGCCATCGAGGACATTTAAATAACATCATCATTTTAACGGTAACTGAGGGTACTTTCATTTAAACTAAATAAATCAAATATATTTCCTGCATTTGTGTTTATATTAAATACAACATCCCAAAGCCCCTAGGGGAAAACCCATATATTATGACTGATTTGTAGATGGCATTATTACGTTTGTTTTGTTGATAAAAAAATACAAGATTAGCACTTATTAGCCAATTTTGTACAGTTCTGTTAAAAGAGATTTTCAATTGCTCGGAAAAATTCACACCCTAGAATTATATTCACAAAATTTTACACGTTTTTGTGACCAGGACCGATATTTAAATTTCGGCTTATTTATTAGCTATTTTGTATTTGATTTAAAAGCATGAGCCGTTTTCTATTTGTGATTTGGTTAGCTCTGAACACCATAAATAAAACCTGATACACACAAAATTTTATTTATCTACAGACCATTGGATATTTATACATAAATTTTAAATGAATTTGGTACATATCTAGATGTTAACTACATTTGAATTTGTTATCTCCGTTTTTCGGATATTGAATGCAGTTTCAACTGCTGGAAAATATTTTGCATCGAGTGTATTCTGTTAAATTGTACTGTCGTTTAATTTTTGATGTAACGTACTTGAATATACAGGAGGTATGATTCATTTTAAGGGATATGGGGATTTTAAAAACTGTTTAACAGCATTGTAAAAATAAACAAGTAGGTCTACTAAAAACTTTATAAGTGTCTCTTCAGCGGTTAGTTGATTTTTTTAAGTTGCAAAGTTTTGCACACAGGTATCCAATAAATACAAAAATTCTATTATTATGCAAAGACTTTTGCATGCTAAACGCAAAACGAATAGAAACCGACGATCTATTGGGGGTAGGTACCGATCACCCATTCGATAAGGTAAAAGTAGATAATGGTAGGTGCAAGCTGAGCAGAATTACAATGCACTCGCTTATTCCCCAAGGATTGTAAACTGTATAGGCCAGCTAGTAGCTATATAGCTTCAACGCATCGCACATTAGTCGCATTTGCTTTGAGATAACGTCAGAAGGTTTATCAGAATAGTAACTTCATATATAAAACGCAGGAAGTTGTGTTTTGTGGAAATTTATTTCAAGTTCTAAAATTAATTAATTAAGAGACATTTATTAAATTAAATATGTTTCCCACCTAGATTTCTTTCCACAAAAATTGGACGACGCGACGTAAGTAATGAGCAAGAGGAGAGATTTCATCAATAAATTCGAATTATGAAAGAACGCTACCAGATAAGATGGGACCTAGCTATGTCCCAGTTATGATGACAAAATAACTTTATGGGAAGGCCCTTTTTTGAGGCCACATCTGAAATTAGGCCCTGAAAACTAGTGAAGAACGGCAAAAATTATGCATCCTATTAAAAAAAAAGTAAAATATCCTTGCCTGGTATTATTAGATACTTCGCCAAACCCAGACGTGATATTTTAACAGTTAAAAGACATCAGTGTTTGACTGAGGCTTGCTTTACATATTTTGTTTTAAATGGGACTTAAACCACCTTTAAAAACAACGTCTCATTTGTTTATTTCGCGATTGTTTTAAGATCTAACCCCGTAAGACCCAGTCTTTTGCACGAGATAAATATTTTTTTTTACTCTAATAAAGCTGTTTGAAGTTATGTTATCGCACTCTAGTCGGATCCACCGTTAATATTTGAACACATGCAGCCCATTTAAAGATCATTTTTCACTGTCGCCATGACACAAACTGTAAGAGATGCGACATCAAATAAAGTTGATAAAAGTGTTTACTTTTATTTTGCACAGTCCTTCGTTTACTAGAAATAAGAAAACCAACAAAAATATACTTAGATCTAGCTCTTAAGTATAGGTATTATTAACGTATTTGGTTTCTTATAAACCAGTTCAAATTTAAAAACAGAAATTAGATAACGTGTGAAGGCGGTACATTACCAACTGCTTGTAAATTAAAAGCGATTTTTGTTACTTCTCACATTTTTTTAAATTAAATGAAATTTTTAACATGACGTGCGTGTAGCGTCTACATGAAATGTGCTACATTTTCGAAGTATAAATATGAAATTTAAGTTTAAAAGTATTCAAACGTTAAACAAAATTACTGACCCTACAAAAAAATACAATGAAAATAACGTCTGGAAAGCGTACAACGTTAAAAACCAACCATTGTCCATTCGTATTAAATGGCCTGTCCACTTTAGAATCCTTTCCTCTATTTTACTTTCCAGTGACTTCGTTTTAAGTTTTTCTCTTATGTGTTCGTTTCTTATTTTATCTACTCTTCTTGTACCTACCACCTTTCTTAATAAGTACCGCATTTCTGCATCCTGTAATCTATTCTCTTGTCCTTTATTTAACACCCGATTCTCAGTCCCACATGTTAATATTGGTAAGTAAATTGTATTGTATACTGTTATTTTTGTTTTTCTTGTTATTTTTTTTGTTATTCAGAAATTTTTTATATATCTTGCTGTTTTTATCCTATTTCCTATTTCTTTTTCTTGTGTTCCTTTACTATTTATAATGATTCCAAGATACTTAAGTTCATCTACTTGCTCTAACATTTCTTTTCCAAGTCTGTTGTTGATTTGTTTTTCTGTATTGGAGATAGCCATTACCTCAGTTTTCTCCTTATTGAGGATTAAGTTGTAATCTTTTATTATATCAGCCCACACATTAATATTCTTTTCAAGTTCTTTTGCGTTCTTAGCTACCAGCACCACATTACCTGCGAAAACACCAGCTTGTACTTTGACTTGTTGTAGATTGTGAAATTTTATTGCATACTTTGTCGTTTGTACCCAGCTTTGTTTTACAACTTCATCAATGAGACAACGTAAAATTTAAATTTTCAAATTAAGAATACCGTAAAATCTGAATTTTTGTAAGATTAAAATAAATGCAAAAATGAAGAGCCTTACGAAGAGAATTAAATTTTCTAATCACTCGAAAATACAGCCGAATGAATTGGCCTTATTACGTAAACTATTTACTTTAAATAATAAACATAGTGTATTAACATTTATAGCCGACAAATTTCTAGTAATTTTTGCTCGTTAATGGAATATTATTTTACTGTAACGTGAAATATTCTTCCATGCACAAACAAAACACGGTATGAACAACTGCATCATTACTCTAACGAGAAGCACATTTTTGTTGTTTCATATACTTGGCATTTTATTCCACAGAACTCGAACCCTCAAAAAGTTAAAGCCGGCATTAAACTCTAAAATTAATAACATAAGCAGATTTTTAACGACTCTTGCTACCTTATTTAAATTCTTTAATTTTCATGTAACTGCGAATGAAAAAATGATTGTTTTTGTCTCAGGAAATATAAACTTAAAACTACAGGCTTGTATTAGGCGAATTTTTCCGTAACATTAGATTGGCCATTATTTTTGTGTGTGTAACGTTTTAGCCGTCTGGCGCAAAATGTTCTACATACATTTAATCCTTTTTAATTGAAACGCAGCGGTGATGAAGAGTTAGGTAGCTCTATGGTTTTTCTTTTTGCTTGTAACATGAAACTACTTGCAGCAAAGGTCTGCAAAACTCTATTGCAACATGCAGTTTGGGATTTTATTTTATAATATTCGTTTTACATACAAAACTGGCTAGAATAAACGACAATCTAGCGAAAAAAGTGATAAATTGTTTGATTATTTCAGCGATCCATTTATTATGCCATCCATCCAAACAATTATTAATATGAATCTCTCATTTCTCGAAGAATATTGTTTTAAATAACCTCTAGAAACTATACAAACACAATCCGCCGCGTATATTTCATCATGCTGTCCACCACACAAACAAATTAAATATTTTAAGTTTAATTCCGTGCGGATAAATTTCAGCAAGTAAATGCGAGGGCGAAAATAAGATAATTTGGTCGAACGCTCCTCAGCCCTACACAAAGGCACTTGCCTGTGATGTAACAGCTACAGCCCTTTAAAGAGAGTAGATTCAACTTGATTTTTAGGCGCGTCTTGCTAATCTAGCGAAAGCTCAATTAGTTTCGCTGTATCCGTTCCTCTGTACGCATGATTTACTTCGACATCCAAGGGCTCAACTGTCTGGAAATTTTATCTGGCATAATTTAACTGAAATTCATTGATCAAATTCAGTTTAATTAGGATCGAATGCTAAAAGATCTGACGCACTGACGTGTTGTTGGGTTTTTAAAAATGCTTTTGGGACACAATATGTGAAAAATGATAACGCATATCTAACCAAAAAATTTACAAGATGAAACGGAACGAAATTAATTGGGTTTCTTAGCAAAAATTCGTCAAGACACGAGGTAAGCCCTAAAATTTCCCGGCCTGACATAGATCTAGATACAGCAGAGGGGTAAAAATTTTTTCTTGACCTTTCGTTGTCGAGGTATGCTTTTCTATTTCTGTGTTATGTTTCTCCACTCCTGCCTATCGTTAGCTAATTGTGGCACATCTCTCCAACTGACTCCTTTTTATTCTAGTCTCTGCCTCCATTTTGCCATTTTATTGTTGGTCTTCCTCTATTTCTTTTTCCATCTTCAACTTCCATACTATTTTCGCATATCTAGTTTTTGGCATGCGTAGTAGATGTCCAAGCCATCTTAATTGATTCGTCTCCATCTGTTTCTTTCAAAATATTTAATATCTCAAAATAATATAAAAGTGGCTTACACCACTTTCAAAATAAATGGCTCATAAATTTAACTCTGTTTTGACCCGAGGTTGACAATCTCTATTTGCCTGTCGATTTCTTTCATATTTTTTTTAAGTTTGCTTTTCTGAATGGGACAAAAACGTTCTACAAATTATTAACACATTCATACTCTTTGCGTCCAGTTGCTTAAATAATTCTTTTTTATCTTTTCCTGAATACCTCTGAACAAAATGTATTAGTTTCTTACATAACAAAGTATCTGACGAAACGTACAAACGTAGTTTTTTTGTAGTGATGCTCAAACCTTTAAGTTTACGGAATGAAAATGGATGAGCGATTACGATAGTCTCATAGTAGGTAGAACTTGCTGTTCAACAAAGTTCCTTTCCATTCGATTCTTAGTAGTTTCATTGCGGATGACAGATTGTCTATCCGGTAGTAAGTGCTTGTTTAAACAGACACAGGCTTTTGAAAGCTTCTATCAACAAGACATTTTGTTAGAGCTGCTATTTAACGTTGGATGGGATTAACCTTTCAATGCGATTAAAAATTACTCACCGTGTATCGAAATCTAACAACAAACTAATGCTTTTTATAAGGGAACGTACATGAATATGGTTATTAATTTAGTGGCAATTTATTTGTACTTTTCGACATCCCAAAGGCTTGTTATCGCGGCTTTCAACTTTCGTTGCTTGGGCTATAAACAATTACATCAATATTAACGTAATAACATAGTGAACACAATTGCGATTGTCCTGTGTTCGGTTAAACCAAAAAATCGTTTCGAAAAGTGCTTATTTCCGGACTGCACTTTTTTATTACTACCTCGGTAGCTATATTCAGCGAAAAATGCGTCAGCATTTATGCTAACTAATATAAAATTTACTGCATCGTAAGGATACTAAAATATCGCCTTTAAAAAGTTAGTTCTCAGGTGTTCTCTAGAGCTTAAAATTGATAATAAATAACTTTATCGTCATAAATTAAGTTGGAATTTTATTTTTGTCGGTGATTGTTACGGCAAACTAACTTTAGCTGCAGATAAAAATATTTTTTATACCTGGAGAAAAAAATTCTAGCAGAAAATCGACTTCGAAACGTCCATTTTTCTGAAATCGTACCTGTACTTAAAACCATATCGTGAATTTAAACTGAAACCCAAACAAATGTATCTCAAATCTCCGGTTGTTAATCTTAAATGCTTTTTTAACTTCCAAACCGAAATCTTTCGTACTGAAATTTAATATTCATCGCCTCTAAATCCTGCAACAATCGAAGGATCAGAGCTAGATTTACTTATTTCAAGTTTTTTACATCTTTGGGCGTCTTTCTCCATACATATTTATATTATACCAACACCTAGATGCGAATTTGTAACAGCAATCGCCGTTTTGAAAAATTAGCCAAATTTAAAGAGGGAGACCAATAAGAAAATGGATAGATCAAATAAGGGAAATAGGGTTAGAAAAAAGAAAAACAGTAGAAGAAATGAAGACACTAGCAAAGGATAGAACGGCATTGCGAAATGGACTCGGAACACGAAACCACCCTCCGACGCCTGAAAAGGCAAAAGGAGTCGACAATAACAAGTTAGGGCGTTATTCAACATCAATATTTGTTTGTTATGTAACCAATTTATATTTAATGCTGTTTAAGTTCAATATTTCGAATCGCTATCCAACATTTCCTCATATTCCTTAAAATACGATCCAATTTGGATGTGGAATTCAAACAGGGCGTTCCCGTTTTTAATTCGGATAATCTGTGTTGTATCTAGTTGATGGAACGATGGTAGTTCACGCGAACCCGATAACACATTTGCAATTTTATAACGGTAAATTTAATTCGGCCATTTTGACTAGCAGCACAACTTTATTTGGCGTCGAATTCGTGAGGATTGGCTATTGTCCTAAATAGTTGTGTATCCATGCCATCAAATACCGCTACCGCATCGTACCCTCCGATAGCAGCACAATCCTGCACGGGCAACCGATACCCTGCCATTACCGTTGATTGCCGAACACTGATTGGATTTTGAGTTTGATCCCACCAATCGACCTCTTTTATATATTTTACTGGCTACAGCAGACAGCGATGCACTGGCCTTTAATTTATTTAGTGTATCAACATTAACAACTGACGTTCACTGTTTCAAAGTACGTTAACTTTATAAATAGGATATCGTTTTGGAAGTTAAGCGACCATATGGACCGTCGAGTTGCTGATAATTTTAACTGTGATCTAGCATGGTCGGTCATTTAATTACGGACGAACTAAAATGCTCCTGGCTTGGAGGTTTTCAGTCTGATCAAATGTTTTGCGACCACGTTCGCGGCAAATTTAATAATGAAATTTAGACATGTTGCATTATTTACATAAAACATTCGCAAAAAGCATGAAAACATTCAGTTAAACGAAAGAGTAAATAAAAGCGGAATAAGTAATTTAAATTAAAATATATCAGTTTTGAATTTATTTCCATTATTAACCCTTGTGTGAACACCCCCTCTGTACTTCATATATGGTACACCACTGGCGTGGCTGGACCAGTAATGTTATACGAGCTAAATGGTGTGATTCAGGTAGATAATTGCTGATAAAAAACCTTTTTTTTCGTTTTTTTTTTTATTGCATTTTATTGTTTTACTTTAATAGTACATTTCTTATTCTGAGTTTCCTCATTGATGCACGTAAAGTATTTATGTTGTTGGTGAAAAAGTCCGAGATGACGTGAAGTTACCCCGCAGTTCAGTTTTTTATTTATAATGGGAGAACGGTGAAACAAAATTAGATAATTCTTAAAGCGCAAAGAGGCACTTACGAAGCAAAATATAGTAACATTTGGGCTAACTTAACGGACCTAGGAACGCCGCTTTAAAAAACACATATCTACATCAGTTTGCCTCTTTAAAAAATATTACATGTTTCAAAGTTTTTAAAACAATTCGAAGTACATACTTTTGCAATTTGTTTAGGAAAAAGTTCGAAACTTTTGCGATTGCTTAATAATTAATAACATTGTTGTCCACACGATAAGCAATATATCCACCTTCAGTTCGTTCATAAACCTAATAATTTTTTTTTTAGAGGTGTAAAAATCGAGAGGTTACTGTTATTTTTTTAATTTACATGTGCATGAAATGAGAATAAAAAAAATTAAAATAATATGGCACAGTGTTTATTAAAATACAGTTCGTTAGCAGCTAAACTGGTACATGTGTTTCACTAATATTTCGTTGATAGGCCTTTACAATTTTTTCACAGTAAATAAAAATTAAACAAATTTATTCGCATACATATTACAAATACGAAAACTGAAGGAAATACTTGGCAATAAATTGCCTTTATTATCAATAAGAGACGAAACATAAAAAAAGAGTTTTAAAAAACGTCATAAGCAATAATTAACATATTTATATAAGATGAGTTAACCTTAGAAAGTCCATTAAGTGGTGCGTGAATTAGGTCTAGTGATTGTTTTATATTTATCGATATTCAATATACAGGGGGTTTCTTAAATATTGCAAAAAAATTCAGGTGGTGATTCCTTATCGAAAATTAAGGGGAGTCTTTCACATAAATGTTTTTCCTTAGACCTCTCCTTTTTGAGTAACACCCCCCTAAAGGGGAGCGTAAAATTAGGTTTTTATTTTATTTCTCAAATTTGGATAAATGTAGAAGAATGATATTTCGTAGATGTTTTATCCTTATTGAAAGGTTTCCCATAGTAATATTTTTAATCATCTGCCACTTTCAAAGGGGGCTAAAAAGTGCGACCCCTCTTGGTTTTTTTATCAGAACTTTTTGGTAGGTTGAAATTTTGCAATTTTAAATTTTTTTTTTTGAAAAATTCATTTATTTAGAAACTTTTTTTGTTCTTTAGTTGTTCTCGTAAAACCTACCGTTTTTGAGTAAAAAATAAAACAAATCAACATGAACCATCAAATATTCCAATATAAAACGACTCATTTTGGTGGTTGCCATGGTTTGTTTATGTTCATATTGGGTAGAATTGACGAGTCTAATGGTGCCTATCCACGTGAGAGTAAACTACTCTCGATAGCAGCGTCGCCAAGGATACAGCCAATCGCGAGTTACTCTCAGGAGCTGTATTCTTGGCGACGCTGCTATCGAGAGTAGTTTACTCTCACGTGGATAGGCACCATAATGCATTTTGAGGATAACGGGGCGACAACGCTATACAGCTAGAGTGGTCTTCATTTCTCTGTACCATTTTTCTTGAGTCACCCATCACATAGTACAAGATGTATCTACATAAGATTTGAAAACAAAGTGTACTTGTTTGTTCATCAAGTATTCTCTTACGTAATATACCTATATCATTAATCGCAACTCTTACGCTATTTCTTAAAACAAAAGGAACAAATAAAACACTGTTTTACCAAAAGGTCTGAGCACGTCCCCAAAACCATTACCTTAGGAATGTAGATTCTTACCGGCCGCATATAATAAGCCGAATTTCCATTCGAATCACGAACCTGGACATACTGTATAATCGTTTTAAATACTGATATCGGTAGTTTGCAATTTAGCTAAAGTACGACTGTTGCCTAATGCCGTAAGGAACCGCAATAGCAGGACTGCAAGACACTCGGGCTATAAAACATTAGCATATACATTTCGTAGATAATGCTCAGAGGTGTACTTAAAGGTCTACAAATGATATATAGATACCCGAATTGTTGAAATGCGATATTAATACTCCCTTGGGGATTTTATTTATCTGTAGTTAGTTAGTTAGACGCTGATATTACAGTAGAATATTGTACTAATTACGGTATTCTGCAATAATAAGTAGCGACGTAAAATGCTTGAAAGTGTGGCCAGAAAATGTAAAGGTTCCCACGGCGTATCATCATATAATCTAACGATAATTATTCTGCAGCAAAGGGTACTGCACAATTTCCACTACACAGCAATTTCGACAACTATAATAGCTGTAAAATTAATTTAAAAATAGTTTAAAACTTGTAGCGCAATTACTGAAAAACTTTATTTTAAAACTGCTATTCTACCTACGTTATTGCTTGAGGTCATACTTTTCATACTATATTTTTCATTGGAGCATTCAATTTAATTGCAGTTTTCAATTCAACCGTGCAATAATTATTAATATATGGATATTTTGCATTTTCAGTTCTCTGTAAACGTTATAAATATTGATTTTAATGTAATGTTGTAGGAGTATCAATAATTAATAGAACTAGCAAAGCACATTAGCTTGTTTACAGGGTATCTATCGGAATGCTTATTTTATATATCTACAGTTTTTATAAAAGTCTTGAAAATTAACTAAACGGTTTTAAATTAATTAGAAGCTACCATTAACCAATTTTAGGATCAATATATGGTTATCAAAATAAGATAAAGAAAAATGTTGTACAATTTTTCTTAATATTTTCACACAAGTTCCGTTCACAAAGTTATTGTTTTCCAAAATTTACTTCTCCGTTTAAAACATTTAAGCGTTTAAAAAGACATCAGATATTTTTCATTTAAAACTGAAAAGCGTCTGGATCAAGTCTCATTGCTAAAATACACAAAACAAAGCTTAATTGAAAAATATTCAATTTATTTCGAGGACGCCCGACAGATCTATATTTCGAAAGTGAGGATTGCGTAATATAAAAGCTGTTTCCCTGCAGCATTTTACCCCGAACATAAAAATATCCAGTTCCATTAGGAATACAAGGAGATACAAGAGTAACAACTGAATATTGGGCCCGATTCATCACTGAAAACCCAACGGGAAGAGTCCCCCGGGATCGAGTTTCAGCTCTCCTATCCGGGGATCCCGCAGGAGTCCTTCTTAAAAGGACGGTGAGTGGGATAGGGTCAATTTCGGTATTTACTATTTATCTCTATCGGCCGTTATTATTACGTCGACATGATACTAAAATCGCTTAAACACTGGGGATTATGTATCTACATAAAGGATTTGGAAAACACATATATTAGGGCGTCTGGAGGCTAATAACTTTTTTAACTGCATGGATAGATAACTACAGCAAATTTATGTTGCTTTATAGGTTGGTGGAATCCACAGGTTAAATAAATAAGTCGAAAGACACGTCTTTAATAAGCGGAGAATTGAAGAAATCGTACTACTTAAAACATTTCACGTTATACAAAGTGTCCCAGATAACATTCCAGCATGGGAATCTCGCTTATTATAAGAGATACAGGTTTGCTTAAATTAGATAAATTATTTCTTAGTATGAGAGAAGCCACAATCAATTTTTAAAAGTACAAAATTCCTCGTACTTCAGGTGTTATAGCAGAAAATATGAAAATGTCGAATTTCTTTTTTCTCTCATAATCCATAATTAATAATAACTCAACAAACTACAGGTGCAAACTCGCTTGGTGGTATAATGACGTTGGTTTGACAGCGCAAATCAACAAAACAACACATCACCATGGCAACCAGCTACTTTTTGGCCTAGGCCAGTAAAGATGTATTTTCCAGCCTAAAAATTGATCGGAAGGAAACTGATTTTCTAGACGGACGAAGAACAAACCATTTACATTGAAATCTGGGCAAAACAATCTTTAAAACAATGTGTTATCGTTTTAATTGTTCCTTGCAGTGCATTCAGAACAACCTCCAACGATTTTGTATTTGTGCAAGCAAAGTTGTGTTTATAATTTTATTTCCTTATGTATCAGCGCACCTGTCTCTCAGACGTGTTCGCCTGTGCAGTATAATAACGATAAAACAAACGAGTTTCTACATTCTTTGTGTTACAGAACGAAAGCCAACCGAACTATAATACAATGTAACACCTAAAGAGATTTTAAAGTGCCTCTAAAAACTCCTCTAATTGTATTTGTCGATGCAAATTTCAATGAAGGCTCAAGGCGAAGTGACGAAATTATTAGTCTCCGGACAAAAATGTCTTACCTCGTTCGAGTTACGCCCTGCACTCGCAAATATCATTAAATTCTTAATTTAGATCTCCGCGTAATTAAAATTTTAAACGACTGTTTTCTTTTGCTGCGTTTAAAAATGATTTTCCTCGCCACCATCGCAAATTAAATATTCGAAAGCGCGAGAATTGAAAAAGGTTTTTATTGCGTTTCTAGCAGTTTTCAAGTGATGCTTAGAGTAAAATGAAAGTGTTTGAATTAAAATAATAATTGTTTTAAATTCCGGGCTTTATTGCATGACGAGTACAAGAAGAAAAGAAAATTAGCGGCCATCTGCCTGTTGTAAAAGGCAGTATAGGAATAAGAAACTAAATAACAATTTCCTCACTTACTGAAACTGTAAATAATCACAGAGTTTCTTCTTGGGGTATGGGCAGATGCATCAAAAATATATGTATAAAACATCACCGAACAACTTAAGAAAATAATTAAAGAACAAAGAAGATTAGCCCAAACCGAAGAACACAAGCCCTGAGGATGCCGAAAAAACCTAATTTCGGCGAAACCTGTGGGATTTGTTAAAAGAATTAGAAGAATAAACCTGTTAGAAACCAGCAAACATTTGTTTATTTGGTTTCCATTCTAAATTGAATTCGTTTTTATTTTAATTGTTGGTCACATTAAAATTATGAAAAACTAACTATTGTTGTACCGGAAAACACGATCTTGTGACAAGCTACTGGTGTCAATGTAATATTTTCAGGGACGCGAAGGAGCTTGTAAATGTGTTCGCTCGAATTTTATCGTATAAACAGCAATTATATCGTGCTAGTTTAGGCTACACGTAATTTCAAATTTATAAGCAGAAGGAACGCACGCCTTAACAAATATAGAGTCCGATAAACGTAATAAAAGCTCCGGGCAACTTCGTTGATCAACAAACGGCCGCATTCAGATTCTGGCAATGGGTTTATTGCTTTGCTTATATTCGGAATTCAATAAGGAGCCGCAATAAAGGAGCAACAAGGACTCGCTGCACTACTTCTTGCATTATTGGGGGCAGAAAAGGAGCGGCGGTACCGTCAAGTCATCGGCACGCCAGCTGGAATGCGCACCTTCTGTTATCCGATATTTGAATAGGAAGTCCCTAAAAATGTGGTCTCTCTTCATACGAAATGTGTCACTCCAATATCGTTGGGGATATGAACACGTTGCTGTTCATTTGTTACTACCGAAAGCATTTTTTGGTGACAGCCGTGAAAGTAAATCTCACGCGACAGTCGATAAATCATTCATTGTTTAAATATTTCAATATTATTCATACCCACATATAATTAAAAACTTTTAACTTTTTCTCCACTAGTAACGAAAATAAAAAAATATTTGTCTAGTATGGGACTCAAAAAAGTAACATTTGTGAAAAATATGTGTTTACGTATTACTCAAAAACGGTTGATTTTCGGTACACAAACCTTACATGCTTGATATAAAATTGGATTTAGTAACGAAATAATACAAAATATACAGAGTGTTCTATTGTATTCGCACTTTATTCAGAAAAATGCAAAACGTCCAAGGGTATATACTTTTTTCGATGCTCACCATTGCTATCTTGGGAACGGTAAGAGATACAAGGTCGGTTAAATTAGAGAAAAGTTGCACATTTTTATGGCGATTAAGAATCTGAAAATAAATCCTGGATATTTTGATTCGTTTTTGATTTATTACAAAAAAACTGAAAAATGTGATTTTAGAAAAATATTATTAGCTTCCCTACCATTAACGCTATTTTATTTAAACTTGGTAACTTTATGTTATTGACCGTCCTGGGTTTGATGACGTCAACAGACATTTTCTAAGCCTTCTAGATTTCAAGTTGCGATAGTCAACTTTTTTATTTCTTATGGCCGCCAAATTGGATTTTTACACCATCAGACAGACAAAAAAATTAGCTTTTCAAATTGGTAACCAAGATACTTTTTCCTTTCAAAAAACTTGTTGAAATTTTAAAATTTGTGTAAATAATTCATAAAATCGAGAATGCTCTGAAAAACAATTGAAACTGATATAAATAAAAGCTACAGAACATTTTATTGGCCTAATAATAACGAAATTAAGATTGTTGGAAACATATTTAGAAGATATGTTAGGCGACTTGCCATTATTAACAATTCAAAATCATCAGTAGTTTCAGTAAGAAGGAGCTGGTCCTCACAACGCCCGCATTGTAAAAGGATATTAATTTAGATGTACGCTTTCAAAATTCATAACTTGGTAAGCTTGGTCCTGTTCATTGGCCTCCGCGATCGCCATGTTTAACACCTATGGATTACTTTTACATTGATGTTGTTTATGCAACCCTAACGGAAAATATTGATCTTTTTTTCGAGACAAACTATCCTAAAGGCAGGGGACGAAATGAATTTGAGGACTACATCATACATAACAGCGCGCACTTTAAACAATTTAAATAATTATTTATCTGGTGTTTTAAATTTATTGTCATTTCGTTATTTTATTAGACCTATAAAATGTTGTGTCACTTTTATTTACCTATATTATAATTTGAATTGTTTTTCAGAACATTCGCGATTTTATAGATTATTTATACAAATTTTCAAATTTCAACAAGTTTTTTGAAAGAAAAAAGTATCTTGGTTACCAATCTGAAAAGCTAATTTTTTTGTCTGTCTGATGTTGTAAAAATCCAATATGGCGGCCTTAAGAAATAAAAAAGTTGACTATCGCAACTTGAAATCTAGAAGGCTTAGAAAATGTCTGTTGACGTCATCAAACCCAGGACGGTCAAAAACATAAAGTTACCAAGTTTAAATTAACTAGCGTCAATGGTAGGGAAGATAATAATATTTTTCTAAAATCACATTTTTCAGTTTGTTTTATAATAAATCAAAAGAATCAAAATATCCAGGATTTCTTTTCAGATTCTCAATGGCCATAAAAATGTGCAACTTTTCTCTAATTTAACCGACCTTGTATCTCTTACTGTTTCCAAGATAGCAATGGTGAGCATCGAAAAATGCACCCCCTGTATAGCCTTGCATATTATTTGGGCATTAATTGAAAAATATTGCGACGGTCTTTACTCACGAAAATGTTAAAGACATCCTTGGGAATGCATTTGTACCTTTGTTTAAAATTTACCTTATACAGTTTTTTAAAGGTTTCCAAAATTTTGAGAAAAACTTTAAACATATTTACATTTTTTTTTAACAGCAACGGTAAGGGTGGCGGTCCACGATCCACATTTTAAAAAACGCTGCCTCAATCAACTCCACTTAAATTTGTCATCCAGAGGCCAATAAAAATAAGAATGTAAAAAAAACTCATTTCGAGCCAGAATTTGTTTCGATGGTATTCGGTTAAGTGTTTAATGAACTTCGAAGCCCCTAATTTTCCTTTTTTAATGACGCCACACAGGCAGAGCCTCATAGAAGTCACCCGCCATCTTCCAATATTAGTTTTTTAATTAAAATTTAATATTTCAGCGACTTTAAATCGATTAAAAGTTAACTGGGAAATAGAGGGAGCCTAAGCAAACACAACAACATTTATTTTTTTAAGATGTATGAGCAGTGTAAGTGCTTTCGCGGATTCAACGCCCACCATTTGCAGCGGAAACGGTAAAAAGTAGTGTAAATAGTTATTAATACGATGGTTCCGTGTGGATCTAGTTTATTGTGTGCAAGGAATAGCTCGCGTATGCACTGAAAATAATTTAGCTCGCTTAAAACGAAGCACACAGGGGGAAAAGCTGTTAAGCATCGCATGCCTGAGATGGGGTCAGTTCCAAATAAAAAGTTCGGTGAAATCTTTTGATTAACAAGAAATAAAGATTTACTGCTGCTGGGCTACACATAGTTAATTTGTACTTTAAATTTAAAATACTTAAATATTTTTGTTACGAAAATGCGTGATCGCTAAATGCTTTAGTATTATTGAAAATTTAAATTTCTTAAACATTGAACTCATAAAAGAACTATTATAGAACATTAAATGATATAATTAAATAATAAATAAAGTAAAACCAAAATTGTACAGACAGAACGATCTAGAAAAAATAGAACACACCTTCGAAGAAGTCAATACTTTCATTTACTTGGGCGTGAGAGTAGGACAAGCTGAAAAGAAGAGAGTGAAGGAGAGAATTCTGAAAGGAAATCAGGCATACGGCAAAAATTAAACCGTACTAAAGAGTAAAACACCAAGAAAAACAACAAAAATAAAAATATACAAAACCCTGATAAGACCCGTCATAAGATATGCTATGGAAACAAAAACAATAAATAAGAAAGAAGAGGAAGACTAAAAAGTAATGGAGAGAAAAGTAATGAGAGCAATACTAGGATCTAACGTAACAAGAGATGGAGAAGTAAGACTGAGAAGGAACAAAGAAATAGAGGAGGAACTCCGAGGAGAAAATATCTTTTAGTGTATTTTCTATTTTTTCTTTTAATCTGCCTTACTCTTACCAGTATTTTTCCTTCCTTAGATAATAATATAAAAAACAAGACGCAATTAGGTTAAGTAAGTTTTTAAACTTTAAACAATGGTTGATAAATTGTTGGAATATTATTATATTATGTTAGCCTATATTATCCCGAGCCAACTTATCCTTTAGCAATTTTTAAAACTGTAGTTTATTTTAAACGGGAGTCCACTTAGATCCAAATAATTATTAATGGAACGCTGTATGTTGAACACGGTAGGTTTCGTTTTGTTTGAATCAAATATTCATGTCAATTTAGTGATCTCGTTTCCCACACACTGTCCTCATCTTTACCCTTGTTCCGTAACAATTTCATGAGTTGGACCACCAAAGACCCTCCAATCAAGAGAAGCTTCTATATTATGAAACCGTTTAATGGCCAAAGTTTCACGAGTTTCGCCGTACGTCATCTCGAGCAATGCACGCGTTTTTACGGCAACATGTAAACGTGACTTGAATAAATTTTAAAGTTTCCTCTCCGTTTTATATTAACTTTCGTATACAAATAACGACAAAGAGTACATTCGTTTCTTAAACACGGTTAAGGTAGCAACATTTTTAAACAAGATGAAACTTTACACCAACATCAACTTCCGAAACTTGCACGTATACATGAAAATCTGTTTAGTGTCAACCAAATTGTATTAGTTTGCGAGAGGGAATATTAAATTTTTATTGTTATACATGTCTGACGGTAGCGTTTGGCTCGAAACTTCTGATGTTTCCTGAATACTACGCGTTACGAAAGCGTTTCTGAGGTAATTGCAGCATTTAAAAGTCGATCGCGAACAAATTTTAAAGGTTGCGGCGTTTGCGAATACTTATTTGCGGTCTTTTGTTTTTAAACCACCGAAAATTATGCCATAATTAAAATATTTCAAGAAATAAGTCGCTAAGAAACACTTCGAAAAAGGTGGAATAGTAAGCACATAATTCATGCTGCTATTAGTTTAAAAAAAAGAGTTTTTTGTGGAAAGCAATAGATCTAGTCGTAACAGGATGGTGCCTCGTTACAACTTTCATTATGAAAATATCATAAACGGTTCCGGAGAAAAACGAGACCCTTGCCAAAGAAACTGTTCCAATTTTAAACGCCTATGCAAGTCGCAGATTTTCAGATATACCAAAATTTCTCAAATCACAGCGCTTTTGCAGAGGTTTAGTTTTTCACGTTTTTCTCCAGAACCGTTTAAGACATTTTCAAAAACCTTGCACCATTTTACTTGCGAAGGATGCGCGCATTAGTAAGATTTTATTTCTGACGGTTGCATGGCTAACGCGATCGCAAAAAATACTTTTATAATTCAATTTTTCAGTTGTTTCCCTATTTTTCCTCTGCAAATTATTCATGGCACGTATAACTCTGCAAAACATTTATTTTTGGTGTTGCTGATGCAATAAACACAGTCTTAATCAGATTCTAGAGACAACACCATGACCCCTTCTGGTCAGGAAAATGTTGATGCATTAGAGACGATAAAAAAATCAAACATTTTGACCGATATTGAGGCATGGTTTTTTTTATTGGAACTCCCCTACAAACCTAGAGTCCATGCAGTGGGTTTTCAAGAGGTATCTACCTTTGATGAAGACGTTGGTCGCTATGGAGGAATGTTTTATAAGCCTATCAAAAGATTTTTCCTGATGTCGTAAAATTGATGGAAACATGCTGGAAGAAGGATGTAGCTTATAACGGGGAGCACAATTTTTATTTGAACGTGTTTTTTTTTCAAAGTTTGGTAAATTGCTTTATAAGTTCAAAGGTAGGTATATTTGAAAACTGGAAAACTAATTGGCAAGTATATCTTCATATACATATATTTGTCAATTTTTCAAAATTCTAAATTTTAAACAATTGAATGTTTTGTACAGTCTTTTTTTTTCAAATTTCATGTAAAATTTATTGTTCATTCCCCTTTTAACGCGTTTTAATTTAATAGCAACTTCTAATTATT
The DNA here is from genome assembly GCA_947652605.1 of Elmis aenea. Classification (NCBI taxonomy): domain Eukaryota; kingdom Metazoa; phylum Arthropoda; class Insecta; order Coleoptera; family Elmidae; genus Elmis; species Elmis aenea. The sequence continues at coordinate 66,880,518 of OX393577.1, forward strand.
CCTTAGCGAAGCTCAGCGCCATGCATAATTTGCATTTAGATAATTTGTAACTGTATTAAAAAATCCGGCTCTCCTAAAGAGTGTCTTATTATTTTCCGTAATGAAGGTAAAGCACGAAATGAAGGGCTATCCGTGAAAATGCAGCCAAGAGTTGTTTCATAAATAAGTTAATAAGGTTGCGTCGGAACCGCGCTCACAACTTCCAACTTGGATGTCGTTACTGGTAATCCCGGCCATAACCGGCAAACCTGACCCTAACACCAGCCAGCTATAATAAACCAATGAATTTGTATCAGACACATGTTATATGGCGGATACGGTCGTGTCAAAGCGAAAGAAACTGCTTACATCTTTAGGTTTTCGCACCTAAAAACCATGATAACAGTAAATTAAAAACGTGGCTATTATCATGCACGCGTAACCAGTGCCGGATCTTGCCTTTGGCGACCTGAAGCTAGTAATCATTTTGGTACCCCTGAGCTGAAGCATATATTAGCTAATTTTGCGAAACAACTAGATAACGCAACGATGCGTATTATCTTATTGGTGGCTTATTTCTTTAATTTCCAAGAATAAAAGTTTGTCTTCGTTAATGGAAATGATTGCAACATAATAGGTTTGTTCCAACAAGCGATTTAAAACCAATCCGTGAATCAGTGCAAGAACTGGTTTATTCGCATGCGTGAACTATGTACTAATAAATGTATTGGCCAGTATTAGCCGTTGTTGGAACGCTTTTACGACTGGCCTAATGGAAACGACTTTTGTGTCTATTGGGTTCATAGAAATGTGCGCAGCGCAAGGGTAAACACCTTAAGACTAAATGAAATTGGGAGGGCGATGCATAGCTACCAGAGCTCACGTTTGTTATGAACGGCGCATGCGTGTAAAAATCCCAGCAACACTTCGTCCCTTCGTTCATGGACTGTTTTGATCATCCGGAAACCAGTACATGAATTGATTTGAGAGTTAATGGAACGAATGACTGACCGTCCGGCGAACTGTCAGAGACTGTGATGGAACGCAATTTTGATACTGCGCAGAATCCTGACAGTACGTCGCATGGTTCCTGGACTTGTTGGAACAAACCTATTAGGAATGCTACCGTTAATAACACCTCTTCTTTACAATCAATAAACTAATGGTGCCTGTCCACGTGAGAGTAAACTACTCTCGATAGCAGCGTCGCCAAGGATACAGCCCCTGAGAGTAACTCGCGATTGGCTGTATCCTTGGCGACGCTGCTATCGAGAGTAGTTTACTCTCACGTGGACAGGCACCATAATTTTAAAAAACTTTTCTTTATTTTATAAAGTTAGAATTGAACAGTTTGTTAGCTCTGTGTTGCAATGGATACCAGCAGCAGAGACAACAGGAAACTTCCACAAAACTAAATTACTACATATTAAATTTGCAGTCGACACGCAAACCAATAGTTGTTTAAGTCCTAACACTTCACTTTTATCTCAGTTCTGTACTTTTATAACCTGTAGTCATCAAGTTACGTTGTATCATTGTACTAAAATGAATAAAACAAACTTTGGCACTTTCATAAATAAACGTTCTCATTTTATAACGTCAGGCATTTTTACGCCGAAAGTACATTTTCTTTGTTCGCTAAAAATAACTTTTCAATCATATTTTTATTTATTTTTCTGTTAATAATGTTTTGTGAAGTAATATTTACCTGTTTACTTATTCAATCAAGTGTATTGTGTGTGCAAAACAAGAAAACTTTGCTATAGTGCTTCGTTTTGACGTGTCTGGAGTGTAATTTAAAAAAAAATATGTTTATGAGTGTATTTTTCCACAGGAATAATTGCAAATCGGTGAATAAAATACGTGAGTTCGCTAATGTCATCGGCGTAGCGATTTTGAGTTAACAAAAATAGCCCACAAACCCGCTGTATCACTTAAGTAAATTAAATTTTTTGAAATATGTGGAAGGCAGGGAATTTTACAATTCTTTGGCTGTTTTTCGGGTTGCAATAGCAGTTAGCTATTTCTTTATAGTTTTTGGTTTTATATCATATCAATCAGAAAAACTTTTATATTGTTACAGTCAATTTTAATACGGATTTTAGATTACCAATTATTTTCGTTGCTTGTCGAGAATTTATTTTAAAAACCAACTAAGATGCCAAATTTAAGTAATCTATAATCAGTTATTTCCAAACGGCGAATTTTTATTTGATTAAGACATTTTTCGTATTTAATTAGAAAGCTTCCTACGCCTTCTGCTGTTTAATATTAAATATTTGAATAAATATTTTAATTAGACGATTGTATTGATTCCCTTGACGTTATTAAACTTTATGAATCTCCCAGAAATTCCAACTTATATTGAGCAAAAATCCTACACGTAATGATATTAGTGAAGGATTGGAGTTAAACTGTGGCAGGAAGATAGAGTTGTCAATTTTTCAATATTTTTGTTAAGTTGGTATCTTGATTTCTCATTCAATATTTCATTAAGCTATTTGTACATGTAACAGTTACACAATTTTGGATCGTTTTATGTCACATACCTAATTTTATTCTAGCATCACTTATGCAAAATAAATGGATACAAAATTGAGAACCTGAATAAACTGAAACTCTACTTAATTATAATTGCAACGAAAAATACGAGTTCATGAACTCTTTAATACATAAAAAGTTTTAAATAAAAGTCGACCCAGTTTTTGGGAAACAAAGCGTCAAAACTTTTAGGAATTTTAAATTTCTTCAAAGTTCGTTAACATCTACTTCCTCATAATTTTTGATTACTACGTGCTGGGATTGCAAACACCCGGTCTATTTCTAAAAACACAATATTATAATGTATTAAAATTTCGCTGTAAATTGTTACCGAAGGCAAAAACTTTGACATTTAGCATCCTCCTTATTTTTTACGATAGAAATTTCAAACTTTATTTAATTTAGGTTCGCAAACTTTAACCGATAAATTTTAAATATTACTACACTGCACACACAAACACCAATATTGAGTATAAGCGCTAAAATTTCTTACTAAAAATAAATATCCATTGTTTTATTTCGACAAAAGAAGGAACTGGATATTATAGCTAAAGGTTTTGCGGACATATTGACATATTGTTAAGGCACAAATGTTTGCGTTTACATAAACTTTAGGAATAATCCTCTGTAGATATCAATTTTATACGGTTTATGCAAAAGCAACAACCATATACCATAGCAACCATACTCTTACCGAGTTACAACCAACGCAGCAGCCCTACCAAATCATTACAAAAATTGATTTAAAAACCAAAACTTCCTCATACTTATTCAAAAGCATACCTCAGGCTAAACTTAATTTAAAAATTGCAATTTTTATCTTCAAAAATTTAAAAATCGTCAGGCCACGTTTTGAGAATTATGGAGTAAAAATGAGAGAAATTTAGTTTTGGAATTTGGAAATTTGTAGTCAATATTTGCAATTTTAATGCCAGAATTTTAAAAATTAGATGTCAGAAGTTTGAAATTTGAAGACAGAATTCTGGAAATTTCAGGTTGGTATTTTGCAAATTTTATGTAACATTTAATTCCTGTTTTATAATTCAGTAATTTCTTATATTACATAATAAAATCTTACTAATTTCGTCTTGTGTAACTATTACCTGTATTAATGTTCATTTTAAAACTAAAATGCTTGACATGCTTTGAAAAGTTTAAATCAATAATTTTAGAAATTTAAGGTTTAAATTTAGAAAATTTGATGATAAAATTTAGAAAATTTGATGATAAAATTTACAAAATTTGATGATAAAATTTAGGAAATTTGATGATAACATTTAGAAAATTTGCTGATAAAAATTTTGAAAATTTGATGATAAATCTTGAAAATTTGATGATTGAAGTTTGAAAATTTGATGATAAAATGTAGAATATTTGATGATAAAATTTTAGAAATTTGATGAATAAAATTTTGATAATTTTAATTGAAAATATTGGAAATTTGACGTCAAAATGTGTAAAAACTACAGAATCTAAAACATATTACTTTTTGGTTTTATATTTCAGTAGTTTCTTAATCTTACACAGAAATCTCATTTTGCGAGTAATATATTTGCTCAAAATTATAAAATTGCAGTTCCTATAAAATGCGATATAATTTTTCGCGCGAACACTTTATTTCACCGGAAAAACCCAGGGTACATTAAATTTTTGAAATTTTCTTTACGAACATTGATTTTGCTATGACAATTTTCAAAGGAAAATTGCTTGACATGTCCTGATTATATTTTTGAGGCAGGAATTCGGCAGATTTAATCTCCGTCGAATGTTGGCCTCTTGACCTTTTGCTAAAGTTGCTTTATTCTGAACTAACGTCGGTTACATTACAAGTACATCATAAGTTTGTTGATATAACCAAAGTTTGTAACAATAATCTGACATAAATTAATAATGCATCGCAAGAGGTTGATGTAATATAAGCTACGGGGCTTTAATAACCCGATACTGGTCAGATAAAAATTTTAATTAGAAAGTAAAAGCTAATTGCAAGTTTTGTGATTTAATTAGCGTGATATAATGTAGTACTTAATGGAATTAATCTTAAGTTTAATTTAATTATTTCATTAGGCTAATTCGCTCTCTGCTCACCTTTTGCGCTGAATGCCGTTCATTTTGATAATGAACTATTGTCACGTTTCCGACCTTTCTGAGAGTGCTCTCCACTCTAGGGACACCTCAGATCAGCTGCAACATCTTGTATTTTAATCACATCTCCTTTTCAATCTTAGCATTTCCCTACCAGATTTATTCCTTCTTATATAAACCCTATGTTGATTAAAGGATTCCCGGGAATTAAAGATTCGCCAGTTCCAGATTCGAATATATATAGCAAATATAAATTTACCGGGGCGAAAATTCTACATCTACCATCGCAAAAGATGCTAAATTAATTTGGCGCACAATAAGATGAGCACACATGTTTAAACCTCTATTCCCATGAAAAGAACAAGCGAGATGCCGTTTTTAAATATTGTTTTTGTGCGATCGTACTAGAAACAATTGTTTGACGGACGCGTTAGCAACCATAAAGTACTGAATTTCCGACCCCATCCTTAGCAACGCCCGAAAAAGTCTTTTTCTGCCGCTACAGCGTACGAAAAAGATCATTTGCATTAAGCAGAACGGCAAGCGCATGTGAGTGTCTGAATATAAGTTCTCTGAGATTATGGCTTCCCCGCTAAGGGTAGTGACATAGAGGTCTTTAGGTTGTTAACCGTCAGGTAGTTTATAACCTAATATTTTCGTGTTACTGTTTTATTGCTGTCAATTATACTATGTATTAATAAATAAATATATGATATGGTACACGTTATGTTTATGTAATTCATAATTAATCAATGTTTAAATTTATGAATCAAACATTACAATTAAAATGTAGAATAATATCTAATTAATACGATAAAATGTATTTTTTTAAACTTACGGTTTATGCATTCACAACATTTCAAAACAGCACGGGCGGCAACTTTGACTTCAACTAATGCGCGGTGAATGTAAAATAAACGGTTCTTTGTTAAAACGTCACAATAACGTTGTCATTAAAATTAGACTAACTCGGAAAAAATTAATGTAAACATTGATAAAGAAAAACGAAACAAAAATTATTTTTAATCATGTTTAAGAAAATCGCCACCTGCAGGTGACACTGGGAATTGAAGAGTCAATGCACTATTCTGTTGATTAAGCTAGTGTCCACAATAATTCCATGAATTTTACATAAAGCAATCGTTTTAATTAACTGTTTAGATAGTTTCCGGATCCCCGTTCCATTGACTGATTAATTTAGAAGCTACATAACTTATTAGCCAGTTAAATCACTTGTTAATTCAATAAACTACATATTACATAACAATGTTAATATTTTTCGCTTACAAAAATGTTTACAGACTGTGAATAACTTGATAATTTACCAAAATCTCAAAGGCTAAGGCCAATGGTAATTTTTTTTGCAAAAATAATGTGCTTTATTGCTTTTAAACTCAAAAATTTCAAAATGTTGTCATATAAAACCAACAAACTATAATACTTAAAAGTTTTCCTATACACATTTTTAGAGACAGTTTAGGTTTTCTGATGTTACAGACATTTTTCAAAGACTACTATTAAAACTGGGTACACAGATCAAATTAATATCTTTTTTAACTATTGTACTTATTTCACCACTGCTAGGACCTTTGCATCGTTCGAATGCGTCAGGACAAATTTATTTATTTCTTCTGACTAAAAATATAATGATTTTCGCTAATATCGAAACTACTAAATTATTTTTAACAAAAATTTATTGTAATGTATTAGGAAGTTATCAAGGAATTTTATAAATGAACTGAATGTGACCAGAAAATTAGGTTAGTCAAGATTGCACTACTGATAAAAATCACATCAAATATTTATTTAAATAAATCACTGTGGTTTAATATTTACACAAATAACACCTTTGATTATCGTTGGTAATAAAATTGATATGGTTAAGTTGTTCAAATTACTTAATTATGAGTAGGGGTAATAATTCTCGTTAACGAATCATTTGTTGAAGTGTTAGACCAGTTTTCTTTTATCATTACCAATCGTCTTCATAAATACAACTGATGAGAGTCTTTAAGCTGTTCTGGCGTTTCGACAAAAGAAGTGATTTGTCTTAATATAATAAAAATAGCTTTCGGCAAATACAGTTTTACAAGTCCTTCAATCAGTAATCATTTTGGCATTTTGGTTTAAACTTTTTGGCAAGTGTTCGTCATCTTACCCCATTACCGAGGTAAGATGACGTACAATATGGGGTAAGATGACGAATCAACAATAATCGCACATAAAATCGCCGCCACCTTCATATGCTGAACAAGCATCATGCCACCATATTTTACACTTTTTGCACTCTATCCAGTCTTCATCTGGCTGGAGGATCTACAAAAACTATGTGACAATTAATTTTAAATAATTTTAAAACCGCTTTAAAGATAAACTCTTTTTAGACCACAATTCTTCCGACTCTGCATACGGCCATAAATGTCTTATAAACCAGATAGTAAAATTAGTGTCAGAATACGATAAAAATCAAAAGAGACAAGACGGCATTCGTCATCTTACCCCCGTCATCTTGCCCCGACGGGTAACATGAACAAATATCTATCTCTTACAAAAAGAAATAATTTAAATGTTTCTCTTATGTAGTCAACAGTTTTTTAATATGTTTGGGTATCAAAAACTACTACGATAAATTTTCAAAATTTATAACTCTGTGCTACAGCTTATTGAACTTACCGCTAATATTATAACCTTAGTATAGTACCACACAATTTTAAATTTTACTACGAAATAATGACAGCAATCGGTCGGTAAAGTCAATATGTTACTTCACACTACTTGTATGTATTGTAATTAGTCAATAGTGGTGACAAGAAACTGAATTATATCCCGTTAGTCATCTTGCCCCGGTCTCCCCTACCTAATAATTAGCTCACTTTCATGAAAAACCTAGGTACATTGTTTAAGTTATAGGCAAAAGTCTGTAATTCGGTGACGTTTTGCAAATAATATCTGTCTGTTCTTTGTTATTTGCTTTATCTAATGTTTGGTGTTGTTCTATAACAAATTAACACGCCACAAATTTGCCCAAGTGGCAAAAAGCAGTTGATTTTTACCCGTGTAGTTTCTTAAATAATTAAACCTGTCTGTTTAATTCAAACCACACTATTTCAAAATCTTGTCGCGCAAAACTTTATGGCAAATTCTGACCAAATCAATAAGCAATATTTTATTCAGACATATTCCGAAGTGTATCGTTAAACGTTGGCGACAATAAAAATTTTTATTATTGATGGAGACATCGCGTATTGCAAGCAAACTACATGAATTACTGGTTGTCTGACACATTGTACATAACGGCATAGAATGTTGTCCATGGGATGTTAACATAACAATGTGGCAATTACTGCGAGGACTCTTGGGCCATGCTCCAACGCCCCAAGTGGAGCTTCACGTCCTGCTTCAGGATATATTCATATACGACAAGGATGAACGTAGTCCCACCGGATGCGGCACAGGATGTTGACGTTTTGCTTAATAATATTACGTAAATTCCTTCCGATTATGCACGTTATTGGAGTATTAATTAGGTTTATATTTAGTCGAAGAATGCGTCGCATAATTAAGCCAGTGGTGCAAGAAAACAATGTCTTAATATACAGATTAAAGGATTATCTGCTTGATAATTCGAGTTTACAAGTGGCGAGAACGTTTGCTATACTAATTATTTTACATTAAATGTTACAAAAAAAAGCAAAATTTAATGAGCAAACTGCAAAAAAAGGAGCTGAACGATTTTCAATTAATTACTGAACACAAGTTAATAGTAACTGTATAGAATAGACCGTTAATTATCAGAACCACTTCGGATTTTTGAACCATCAACCGATGTTCTTCCGGTAACTTTTCATGAACCAATTTGTGATGTTTGCTCCGGGGGATAACCGGAAAAATTAATAATATGTTGTGTCTTCGTTTTAGATGATATAGTACCCGAGATATTTGGCGATGTGTGTTGTGTCTTCGCTCCGGAAGATCAGGAACCCGGAATAATTGACGATGTGTGTTGTCTTTGCTCCGGAAGATCAGAAATCCGGAATAATTGACGATGTGTGTTGTGTTTTCGCTCAAGAAGATCAGGTACACGAAATAATTGGTGGTGTGTTGTTTTTTCGCTCCGGGAGATCAGGAACCCGGAATAATTGGCGATGTGTGCTGTGTCTTCGCTCCGGAAGATCAGGAACCCGGAATAATTGGCTATGTGTGTTGTGTCTTCGCTCCGGAAGATCAGGAACCCGGGATAATTGGCGATGTGTGTTGTGTCTTCGCTCAGGAATCAGGTACACGAAATAAGTGGCGATGTGTGTTGTGTTTTTGCTCCGAATAATCAGAAATCCGCAATAACGGATGATGTGTGTTGTGTCTTCGCTCCGGAATATCAGGAACCCGGAATAATTGACGATGTGTGTTGTGTCTTCGCTCCTGAAGATCAGGAACCCAGAATAATTGACGATTTGTGTTGTGTCTTTGCTCCGGAAGATCAGGAACCCGGAATAATTGACGATATGTGTTGTGTTTTCGCTCAAGAAGATCTGGTACACGAAATAATTGGTGGTGTTGTGTTTTCGCTCCGGAAGATCAGAAACCCGGAATAATTGGCTATGTGTGTTGTGTCTTCGCTCCGGAAGATCAGAAACCCGGAATAATTGGCGATGTGTGTTGTCTTCGCTCAGGAAGATCAGGTACACGAAATAAGTGGCGATGTGTGTTGCGTTTTTGCTCCGGATGATCAGAAATCCGGAATAACGGATGATGTGTTGTCTTCGCTCCGGAAGATTAGATACCGTGAGGGAATAGATGAAGCGTGTTGTTTTAATTTCAGGAGATTTAAGCCTCGAACGAATAGGCGATACATGTTGTGGGTTCGCTCCAGTAAGTCAAATATTGGATCGAATATGTGTATCTTCACGCGCGAAATTTATCTTGTAGTATTTGATAACGCAAGCACAAACGACGATAAATTTACAATGAGTATAATAATCACATAACAAAGCTTTGACGAGCGAGCTGAAGCGACGTCTAATGAATATAATAAGTTTAATATATTCGTATTAGTACGTCTGATGAAGCAGGGACAACGAATCCGATTTATCCACAGGTATGGACCGGGATTGTCGAAGCGGTCTATAGTCAGGTAATTAGGCGAACTGTGTGATTTGATTTGGAGTCGCGACAGCCGCGGAATAAAGTTGAGCACGTGACGGACTCATAGGTCACCGGTTCGAATCTCTGTCGGTTGTCGCGGCCGCAGAATACCAATGCTCCAGTTAAAACTTCCAGGTAGCGATCCGTGTTCCAATTTAGACGTTTACAAATTACCCGCAGTTTTAAAGGATCTCCCAAACGAAGCACGAATTATTTTGAGCGCAGCTGTTATGTTTCAAAGACAAATAAAACTTTTATTCGCAAGAAGGAACGGCGCTGTAATCTGCAGCCGGCAAAGCTTACAGAAATAAGTTTAAAGTCATCTAGACAAGCTATAAACAATCACTATCTAAACTGATACCATTTACTTCTTTTGGTTACATCGACAAAAGTCAACAGACGAGGATATGATGTTCCATCTAATTCTAAATGTGTTCAACGTAGTATCGGACAGAACCGTTGGTACATATTTATGTTCCGCTTTGTAGAGAGAGACGGCGAGCGGAAAACTCCGCAAACTCTACCGTGGATAATTTCAAATATTACAAAGTGTACTTGGACCGTGGATTTAGAATTTAATTACATTAAAAGCAAAGTAAGATGGCATTTCTATTTTATATTAATTGCGCCATTGGTTTTAAATGTCGACTTGTAATATACTGCGGTCGTAAACTGAGAAAACAGTCGATTAAACCCTGCAGATGATTAAAAGTAAAAATTATATGCATAGCTTATACCCCCTCAGGAAATAATTCCCATTATTGCAATGAAATCGGGAAATAATCCGCCGCTTTTACCAGTAACACATCGATTGACGTTCAATTTACGACACTACCGACGGTTGTTACCGAAATCCAATCAAATCAAGTGACCCTACGACTCGACGATAAGGACACTCACTCTGTGCTGTCATAAACTGTCGGAAATTACACGATTCTACTTAGTGCCGCGTCCTGATTCACTACTGCTGCCACTTCATTTGCTCATTTACGGGACTTCGCTTCGACAATTAGTACTGCTCGTTATTGGACGTAAGTCGTTTTATTTCTTAATAAAACTACCAATTTCGCAAATTTTGCCAACACAATAGACCAGTAATTGCAGCATAAAGCAGCTGGGAATATTGTTAGCAAGCCAACTGCTCCAAAGAACAAAACAAATCCATTTTCCCACCACGAAAATAGTTCTGTTTTTAAGAATGTTGGACTATGAGCGGTTAAAAATTAGTGTTTAATATCATTCCCATCGCTCAAGAATAAATCGATACGCTGATGATACAGTTTAATTTTCCACTAGCTTAAAAGATTAACAGGAGTTAATAACAATAAAAGCATGAGGATGGGTCTGAAACTAAATGTAAGAAAGACCACGTTGCTAAAAAAGACCAAGAAAATATGGCTGGTAAGACTAGGAGATTTCTTATTTAATTTATCAATGAAACTTAAGGGCGAACTAAAGGCACCCTTTAAAAGAGCTTCCGTAATTCAAATTTTTTTCTCACAATTACTGTCAAAATTACTTAAAAATTTGTAAGTAAACAGATTATTGGCACAAGAATTGTAGTACAAAATCGAATTTAAAAAAAGTTAATACTGTTAAGCATGAAAAAATATTAAAAACTGCTTAAAATTGACGTCTGTTTACACCATCAATATTTGTAAACTATTGGCTAAAATTAAAATATCGTCTCGTACTACCGGTAAAGAACGTGTTTTTAATAATTGTTGTTAATTTGAAAAAAATATATTCACAATCTTTTTTTAAATACTTGAACTAAGAAACTGATTTTTAAGGAAATTTCGCTTGTATTACTTTACCCTCCATTTACGCGAATAATCGGTTTCAAGTTTAGGGTCCACTAGATTCTAGTGACTAGAAGTAACCAATACAGAAAAATGTTATTTTATTGTTTGCACTCATCAGGGAATGGTCATAGATGAGGTATGGCCATTGTTACTTTAACTGGTTCTTATATTTTTGATTATCATAATTTCAATTGATTTTAGATATACAGGGACAAGCACATTTGGGACACCAAAGTGAAATCAAAATTAAAGTTTTTATGAAAATTGTCAGTCAAACATTCGAATTTGGTCCACCCTGTACACATATTTTAAAATATGGTCTTCTTTCATTAACTTTTGAAAAATAACCAGGTCTATCGTCGTTTTCTTACAAGTAACCGTCAAAACAGTTGTTCTAAAAATTTGCCTTCGATTTTTAATTCGTTTTGTAATTGTAAAATAAGTATAAAGTAATAATTTTTACCTTTGATATAATGTTAACTCATGCCAATTATTTCAAAAAAGGTTATCGCGGGCGGAGCCTGTACAAGTATACTCGACGCTAACAAGCGAACGTGGATGTACCGTAAAACAAAAGACAAAGAGAAAAAGTTGCCGTTCCAATAATGACGAAAAAATAGTCCTGATTGGGTGTATCGTTTAAGGTTATCCCTTGCTGCGATTTTCATTTTTAAAGTTAAACAAAGACGGCATAACGCACCGGATAACATCGCACGGAACGAACAACAGAAATGGAAAAAACAAATGCAAAAAATCCAAAGAGTACAGAAAATTCTCGTTATGCTGACATGCGATCTCTCCTTTGATATCTTTATGCTTTATTAATGATGGGTTAGGGCTGCGAAAGCACTATGGGACCTTTTTTTAAAAGCTAATTTAACTTCTATTATTACTTAGGTACTCCATTTTTCTAATATTATCCTCTTAAAAAAATTTCAGTAATATAGATAAGTTTCATTAAAAATCTGTTGTTTTTCGTGTTTTCATTAGTTATTTGTTGTAATTGGTCCTCTTCTAGTAGTAGTGGTGTTATGTAGCATACTTTTTCTACGATCACATAATACCTACGATTTTAACGGCTTTTTGGCTAATATACACATGTAATTACGTTGTCTTGTCAATTTTGACGTAAGCCTACTTTGACATTTCTAGACAAGTGTGCGTTTTGCTTACCGTGCGCAAGGACTCACCTACTATGCATGCAGGAAGTGTTTGACGTGAGTCTACTTTGATCATTTCTTTAAAAACTGTTCTATTTGCTTACCGTGCGTAATGGTGCCTGTCCACGTGAGAGTAAACAACTCTCGACAGCAGCGTCGCCAAGGATACAGCCAATCGCGAGTTACTCTCAGGGGCTGTATCGCTGTATCCTTGGCGACGCTGCTATCGAGAGTTGTTTACTCTCACGTGGACAGGCACCATTAGGACCCACTTACTATGTATGCAGGCTCTACGGTAAGAGTCATTTACTTTGGTGGTCGGAGAAAAAAAAGATTATCTTATATGTTTGATTCCAAGACTGCATGCTGCAGTAATACCAACACATTAACGAAAAATGAGGATCTGACTGAAACCGGTCGTGTATTTATCGGCGAACGAATGCAGGCCAATTTATATTTGTGCATGGCCAGAATAACTTGGCAGGATTGTTGAAAACGAACTGCTGCGAAAGGTATTACCCGTCACATCAAGTAAATCTGTGACATAGCGCAGGCGACGCCAATAAGTCCAACGTCCCCAATACTAGAAACTGTGTCCGGGCTGGAGAAATCAAAACCGCGTCCCGGAAATGATCCCATTCGATAATTCGGATACGCGTCCGGAATTCACCGCGCACTGTATACACAATACACATCCTAATGAGGAAATGTTATTTATTTGTCCCATCAAGCAAAAAAATCGCGCACTCTCTTATGTCATCCTACTAGATTGTTAAATTATTCATAAACATACGTAAAAACTTGCTGAAAATATTACTTGATACATAATTGATTTTTAATTAAGTTTAGTTACATTAATAATGAATCACTTAAACAATCCAGCAATGCATCACATAACAAACAATTCCGTCACACTGAGAACTCGAAGGAAACTCGTGCGTTCTTGAAAAAACACAAAATATGACGGTGATGTTTGCCCCCGGGCGCTTCCCTATATCCTAAATTAAAACCTGTCGTAAATTCACTTGCGTTGTATGTAAATCTTATTCTTACATATATTCATGTCGAAGTGGTCTGCGAAAACAGACTCCACATTGCTTAGCATATAAATGGTGTCCTTATCTAAATCTTGCTTGAGAGCATAGTCCCAAAAAACAAAGTTTATGTTACGAAAACTAAATGAGAGCCGTGTAAATGCACTCCTTTTGCAAGATTATGCAGTTGCACATAATTTTTTACCTTGATATGAAGCTGAAAGACTTTTCCTAAAACCAAACTTTGCAGTTTAGTTTGATAAGAATGTTCGTATCTGGTACAACCTTAATCGTCAATACGTTATAAGTTTTTATGTAACATGAAGAGAATATTCGGATAAATAAATATAAAGTGCATTTACATTTATAAATTTTTTATGATTAAATACATTCATTTTGGTGGCTACCATGGTTTTTGAAATTGCCAAAAGTCAAGCCTCCTAAAAGTTCTGATAAAAAAAAACAACAGGGGTTGCACTTTTCATCCCCTTGTGAAGGTGGGAGATGTTTAAAAATGTAACTATGATGGGTAACCTTTTAAAAAGACAAATTTACCAATATCAGATTTTCGCTAACTATTACGGTAACCAAGATGCCCACAACATTCCAATTAGGTTTCTCTATCTTGACTATTAAGCGAGATACCCATGTAATCCCATCGAATTTGGACCACCCTGTACATGCAAAATATGCCTTGTATTTGATTTTAACCTTTAAGTCCCACTATTGCTTTGACGCATAGAAAACAATATAACAATAATATTTTTTGCCGGACCACTTTCTTTATTTACAGAACTCCAAAGCATTAATATTATCAGAGACGGCAAATAAAATCCCAGAGGTTTAGTAGATCCTGAACGACGTGTCGATCTTAGCTGTTTAACGTCTTCCCAGGTAATTTTCAGCCGTAGGCTGAAACTTTGCGGGTGTAGGTCAAATTTACGCCCGATTTGGCACCATGTGTGCGAGGATGTTCTATAAATGTCCTCGACGAAAATCGATAATGGAAAACTAATGCTTGTTGTCGAAAACTGCGTCAGGATTAGGTCAAGTTTAAATGATTAAGTTCGATAGATACCCTCCGAAACTTTCATTAACCGTTTTGGTAAAACGCCAGGAAAATCCCGGTTAATCTTTTCTATTACCTAATGGCATCGGTTACATATTAATGATCGAAAACTAGAAAACGAAGGAGAGCTTTAAGTGATGGATTTTATTTGTTGTCTGGTTAGATGAATTGGGTTGTTGACTGCACCGGCGAAAACAAGAAAAGTGTAGATAAAATTGAACTCGAGTCGGAAAATAAAAAATAACTGCAAAGTTTTGTGCTGGAGATACATTACGTAAAACTAGCTTTTAAGGAACCCAACTGTGGTTTAAAGTTTCACAATGAATTAGAGTTTTAGTTTTTGTTGTTGGTAAAACGTTCCGGAAAGATAATGTTTAGTAACTGTATACAAATACACGAGATAAAAAGGCTTAAAAAGTATTGTATCGTTCATTTATACGGATGTGTAGCCTATTTTCTTTTGATCACCGTTGCTAATCCGTCTGTCGTTTAAACTAGATACAGTTCCACTGTACGAGCAAAATTATTTACCAAACACAACTTCCAAGTTACAAATAAAGCATAATATAACTTGCAAAACGTAAATACTCTATTGAAATTAACAATAGTATTTTATTTTTTGTACTAATTTATTAACAAAACCATGGCGTAGTTCAAATGGCTTTAAAATTGAAGTATTTCAAATTTAATCATATTCACAATTAAGTAATTTTGAAAAAGGTCTAGGTGAGTAATTTTATGACCCAAAATCAAAAACCTTGGTTTACTGAATTCTCAAAAGGATTATTGACCCAATATAGGTATTTACATATAGAGAGTGGTCTACATAAAGGGCAACTATTGGGATCTCGTAAACGGTAAGAGCTACAAAAAAGTTTAAATCAGATGTTTTAATGTTTTTAAAAAGTTCCATGGCACGCTAGATAATAACCAAAAATTAACATGGGCATTTGGTTCTTAAATCGTTAATAACTCGATTATTTTGATGGACAAAAATAATTTTGGGGTAATTTTTTTACGCACTGTAAAATGAAAACATTCATTTGTTTCAATATTGTTTAAATTCGTTGGGAAACAAGTTTTTTAAAACGGTTTAACATTTTTGTATATCTAAGAAGTGATGTTAAGTTACTGAGACAATTAGTTTCATTTCTTACCTGCGCGAAGAATTGGCAAAATTTTAAGGACTTGCCAGCAGAACGAGTTGACGCAGTTATAACAATGGGTTTAAAACCAAACATCCTTACCTGAAAAGATAAAGAAAAGTTAATTGATTAGATATACACTTCTGGAACATACAAAAATTAGCACTAATAAATTAAGACAATTAAACTTGTACTAATAAACAGTAAAAATACTTTTACGTTACATTTTCGTTATGTTTTTATCAAATGTAACCAACTTGTGCATCTGCAAAACTAAACAATTACAAAGCTACTACATCGAATTAATTGAATTCTTATCAAACCAACTTCATTCATTGCTTGCGACCTGAAGCACCAGGGTCTAACCAGCGAATGCTAAACTTGCTAAATATATGCGCAAATGTTTTACAAACAATAGTTGTTTAGGAATTCAACTGTTACTATCAATTTGGGTTTATAGAAAGGCACACACACATATTTCGTTGGATAAGCACGTCTAATTGGTTATCAATTACTAATGCCGTTTACACAGCGAAGTGTACTTTATATAGGATTTCGAATAGGTTTATGACTGATACGAAGATGGGGGTGCATAAATAATTACCCGACAGTTCCGATACGAATATTTACATAACCTATTTATTTGCTTTTCTGCTCGGTACACAAGGACTAAATTATTCTATTTCGAATTCTGATTAGCACAGCAATGACATGATAGCGTATTTATAGTATTGGTTTACGTGTGTACCAGATAATATGTGCGAGCTACTGGATTTTAAACACGTGTAGGATTTGTGATTATATTTGAACTTCTCCGTTTCATGTTTGCGGGAGGCGAAATTGCGATGTACCGGATGAAAACGCAATCAGGCTTAACCCAAGGTCTCTATTTTAAACAAACGAAATCATAAACCTAAGAAACAATAAGGGTGTTTCCAAAATTTCAACTTTTTATTTCCTGTGGGCGCCATATAACATTTTTTTCTACGACCACTAACGTAAATGACTCTTACCGTACAGCCTGCATGCATAGTAAGTGCGCACGGTAAGCAAAAAGCACAGTTTTTTTAAATAAACGATCAAAGTAGACTCACGTCAAACGCTTCCTGCATGCCTAGTAAGTGAGTTATAAGGTTATAAGGTTATAACGCACGCTTCTCTAGAATGTCAAAGTAGGCTTACGTCAAAATTGACAAGACAACGTAATTACATGTGTATATTAGCCAAAAATCCGTTAAAGTCGTAGGTATTATGTGATCGTAGAAAAAGTAAGCTACATAACACGAGTTGTAATACGCTTCTTACAACTCTTGTTATGTAATTTACTATCATGCAACCAGTTGGATAAGTTTTAAGATAACAAAATGATTGTTAAAGAGTTTGTTTCGCAAAAATAACCGGAATATCGAATCAGATTTATTATAAGCATAATGTGCGTTCATTATACAAAACTCAAAAGCTAGGCCGTGGGCGCTTTTCAAATTACCGCATTTTGAACAAGTATGTGCCTCGCAAAATACACGATACGGTTCAGATTTTAACGAGCGCTGCTGTAATAAATTTTGAGCGTAAGATATGAATATGGTAATAAAAAATTATTGAAGGAACACTAAACGCCATTAAACATTCTCTAAGCAAACCCCAGTGTACGAGCAGTCGCAAGAAGTGAATTAAAGGAAGTGGGACTTCGCAAACTCTTCCGTGTTGGAAAGTTTCGGAGTTATTTGAAGGATTATCGATGAGAGAAGGATACGAGTGAAACGGTGACGATGACATTTTACTGTAAATGTTTTGTAGGGAGTCTATGGTTTAGGCATTCATCGTAAATATGTCGCATTTTGTAGTGCGGATTCATTCTGATGCATTATAATTTATCTCTTGTTTAAAACATTGTTGTTAAGCATGGGAATCACGCTAATTATAATAGCTAGAGTATGGGCTTAAACTTGGCAAAGTTGCTAAATTTTGTGCTCAATAATAATACGAAGACAAATTGGAATATCTCAAAAAATATCCGAGAAAATTAGGAAAACCCGGAAAACACAATTTTTGAATTTTTATAAACTTATACCCTAGCTATTAAAATAAGCAAGATCCCCATGCTTAAACTCGAATTCCAATCACCCTGAAGATTCGAAAATGCCGACAAAAGTTGCGGTTTTTAGCTTCTATAAATAAACAATACATTCTTCTTAAATGTTTTACTGATGCTCGTGTTAAATAAGTATTATAAAGCAGGTTTATATTGCCAAAGTGTAATTATTAAAATTATAATGCGCTAAATATAAGCTTCTAAATAAGCAACTTTTGTTTGCTGTATCTGACTTCGTGTCTGTTGAAGTTTGCAAAATATCAACAGCGAGAAATTATCTTTCAACAGCCTGTACAGTATAGTTACGCTTTAGTTGTATGTAACGGAATTAAAGAGTGTAAACAAAATAAGAAAATTCTCTCAAGTAATGTTTGTTGCCTTAACATTTCCGTTCAAATAGATATCTCAGTTCTCTCTGCACGTCCTAAAAGTTCATTTATGCATACACTTACTTTCTCCGTGCGACGTATAAAGTTTTTTGTGCCTTATAAAAAAAGTATTCCGGCGAAAGTATACAATTTAAAGTCCCTCGAATGCGATTTTGCGATATTTTGCCGAAACGTGTCTCGAGTCAGCTGTATTATGTAGATACGGGCTGAGAGAAAATATTTTTAAAATAATAAATTGAAATTATCTTAGCCTACTTGTTCGTGTCTTGTTTCAAGGTTTCATTTCGGGTAGTACAGAATTGTCGTCGGTAAATCATGAACTAAATCCTTGAACTGTGGACGGATCGAACTTGTATGACTTAAAATTAAAAACAGTTGATTAAAGTTTAATAGCATAGTCATTATTTAGTTAATGAAATGAAGTCGTGTTTGAGTTGAGTAAATTAACGTTAAAATTTAATATTGACTTTACTGTGTATCCTAAAAAATTCACATCTACTTAAAAAATAGTTGTATACAGGGTGTATATTTTAACGTATAGAACTAGGGATATCGATGAAGTGCGTTTTTATATATCTACTAAGAATTTAACCTGCAAGTGTTGTTATGATGTCCAGTTCCTCAAATGTTCTAACATTATATATCTTGTAGACATTAATTCTCACCGTGTGAACTACAATTAACTCAGAAAGAAGATGTCTGAGGGACAAAAGTTAGGGTTCTCGTTTTTCGAGGGCCACTATGGGGATCTCGTAAACGGTAAGAGTTACGACTTCGGTTAAATTAGGCCAAAGTTGTATATGCAGGTGCTTAATAATTCGATGCAAACATAACTTATCTAGCAATTCATAAAGCATTATATCTCTACCACTACCCCTATACAACTAAAAATGATACCATTTAGTCAATAAAAAATTCAAATAATCAATTTCAAATCGATTACCACTACCGGAATTACGTATCTTAGATAAATATTGGTATAAACGTTCAATGCATATTCGAACCTTAATAATTCATAGACCACAACAGGTTGTTGCCGGAGATACATAAATATAAACTAAATTTCGTTGTGTAATGTATGATTTTGTATCGCGGGGCTCTTTTATACAGGCAGTTATCTACTGCCGCGGTACCGTGCATATTCATTAAGTTTTCCACTATCATATATTTATGTCATTGGCGTACAGCCCGGCCGCCGTAAATCTTTTACTCTTCCGACTTCGCATATCTCATTCCATTTTTCGCATTAAGGCCACAAGTTAACTCATTTTTAATTTACTTGTATGTTAAAAACGTCTTTTTAAAGGTTATTATAAGGATAGCAACTAACCGTTTGTTATATAGTAAAATTCCCGTACTTTTTTGCATAAAATATTGTAAATCGTTGCCAATAAACTACTTAACTAATTGACATTATGATTTTTTTCTGATTCAACCTGCATGAGTGACGATTTGTCAAAAATTATAGATTATTTGCAATGCACGAGTTATATTTTGTCAGAAAATTTCCTTCACCTAACCTACCTGCTGAAATAAGTAGGTAACTGTCGAAGATAATACCGTTAAAAATAGAATTCAACGCAGTTTATTCTTATAGTTAAGTAAATTAATTTATGTTTTGTTATCGTATTTCAGTTAATTTAATGAATTTAATTTAGTGTGGTCGTGTATATCAACTGTGTACGAAACCCAGTATTTTTTAAATGTTTATACGTACATTTTGCCTATTGCAAAGCAAAAATTTTGGAGTCCCACTTTATACCCACGTATCGGCAGAGTTACATAACTTATCAAAATGCTAATAAAGGCGCCAGTTTACCGCAAAACTTAAAAGTTTTAATTATTCGCGAACGTCCCAAGAATCGCTGTTGACAAAATGAACGATCACGAGAAACATAATGGAGATTATTATACGAGAAGGATTTTTTAATATCAGTCTCCGCAGGAGCTTACGCTTGTTATGCAAAAAAATCTCTCGGTAAACACAGCGAGAGTCAACGGCGAAGTTGTGTGTACATTTTGATAAACGACTTTATTATTCGCGAAATCGTTATAGATTACCGAATAAAAGCTCTCAAAGATTTTTAAATAATTACTTTAACGATTTCTAAATTTGTTTCAAGACCAATAAATCATGATTCCGACTCGAAGAAAAATCGGTCGTGTTTTAAAAATTTCGTGATGGAGTAATAATTTATAATGCGTTCAGAGGTTTCATGCTACGAGACTTCGCCCATGGGCGCGTCATTTGTTAACTCACTTCACTGTCACTCAAATCCCCGCGTTATGTAGGCTGGGAAAACAAGATTTAATAACTGTAAACAAGTGAAATATCCGCCCTAAATCAAAGGGTGAAAGCATGTCTCCTTAAAGACCGCTCCTTTCAAACTTTCACACCGGTAAAACTCATTTAGAGATAATAGTTTCACTACCTCTGAATGTTAAGAGTTTTTCATGAGCAAAAAAATACCTTGTTTAAAATTAACGCGTGTATTTTGGAAATCTCGTTACAATCATTTAAAAAATATTTAGTTTTGTAATAATTCCCAAGTTAAATACAAAATAAAAGCCTTTATGCTACACCCTTCAATCAAAATTCCTTCAACTTTTAACATTTACGAAACAATCTCCATTATTAAAGCCCGTATCGATTTCATAAAAAGTTTTGCTCGTAAGAAGATAGAACAAAAAAATAATAATGAGATAACAAATAAAGGACTAAATAACAATCCTGCATTAAGATAATAAGGAATATTTCGTAACATCTATTTAATAAATAATTGCCCTAAATGTAAAAAATACAGTTTAAAAATACAAAATTTCTTCTAAATGTTAACAGAGTTTGTAGAATTTATTGAAGGCAATTGAATGATGCCATCAAATTAGGTCCTGCAGGACACTTACAAAATTTAATATCGGTTATAAATTGTCGCCTTTCTTTAAATTATAAGAATCGCTATAATTTTTCAATTGATTTTAGTCCTATTAACGTGCATAACTTGGTACATTCAGGAAACATTAAAAAGTATTTTTTTTTAAATACTAAATAACATTCTTGATATTCACAATCTGTTATAATCGGCAAACATATTAAGTGTATCTATATTTATCAAAAATAATGAACATTATTTCGCTGGGTAATGTTACCAATACAAATCTTTAGCCAACACTTTAAAATCAATTTTAAATTCTCTTATTTCTATTTAAGTTCTAAGTAGTACAACTGACCCAGACTCAACTGCGTCAGAAACAGAGTTAAGAATATCATATGCTCCCAATTAGCTTGTTTGGTGTTTTTTTTTTTAAATAAAGGTATTAATATTTAACACTAATATATAGTGCAGTAAAAGAAACGGAATTGCTAAAGCTGGGGTAACCTGCGTAGTAAGAAAACAATGGAGTGAAAAAATAGAAAGATGAAAAGGTATATCAGGAAGAGTAATAAAACTTGGACATTAACAAAGAATACAGGCACAGGCAGAGATTTTTGAGAAAAATACAAAAATCGATAAAATCAGTAACGAAAAAATTCCAGAAAACCTAGGTGTAACAGATATTGAGAAAAAGATGGAGACGAATCAATTAAGGTGGCTTGGGCATCTACCATGCACGCCGAAAGTAGATACGCGAAATAGGATGGAAAATGAAGATGGAGGGAAAAAGAAATAGAGGAAGACCAAGAATGAAATGGGAAAAAAAGTGAGGCAGAGACTAGAAGAGAAAGGAGTCAGTTGGAGAGATGAGCCACAGTTAGTTAACGATAGGCAGGAGTGGAGAAACTTATACAGAAATTAAAAAAAGCATGCTTGGACACCGAAAGGTACAAGAGGAACCGATTAAGAAATAAGAAGGTATTTAATATTTTTACAAACACAAAATTCTGTAATTCTGTAACTAACAATGCTTTAAAAACACACATTAACAAAACTAAAACGGTATTAAAGAATTTCAATCTATAAATTACTTCTGCTATAAAATGTTAATTTTTCACCCCAATTTTCATTTTATGAATGACCGTTACATTATAAATACCTTTTTTATTCGTCCAACAAAAAAGCTTTTTCATAGTATTTTTTTAGCTCTATCATACATGATTCTGTCCTAGCCTTCGGGCCATTTCATTTTTCTGGTTTACATATATGCGCTGCATCATTACCGACTAACTATGAAGCATGTGTTGCTAATATTGGGAAAATTGATATGGATTTCACATAATAAACTGCGCAATGTTATCATCAGCGATGAGTAATTTTATTCTAAAGAGTAAAGTTGTCGAAAGTTACAGCATTTATTTTGAAGATAAGATTGGCTCACAGGCCAATCTCATTATTTTCTGTTATATCGAAACTGTACGAAAAGCTGTTGCTCAAAAGAATGAAACCAAGGATAGAAGAAAAATACCTAATTCCCTGTTATCAATTTGGATTTAGAAATAAACATTCAACTATTGACCAAGTATATAGAATTACGAATGTCATAGAAAAAGCCCTAGAAGAAAAAAAGTTTGTTCCATCTTTCTAGACGAAGCGCAGGCTTTCGACAAAGTAAGAAGACTTAAAAGGGTTAAACCTTTTGAGTTAGTTTAAGCAAAAGTTTAAAAGCACGTTAATAATTAGTGTACTTATATATTAGCAAATTGGGTAAAGCTTAAACTAAGTTTGAACATTAATTTAGGCTAGAATTAAACTGCTCATTGGTCTTAAAGACCAGATTGCATTGTTATAAACTCTATTAAAGTTTAAATTTAATAAAAATACTATTTTGAAGACTGCTACGAATTGGTTGCTAGGGAATTAGTATGGTTGCCATGATAATTCTGTTTATATTAATATTGGGTTGACAAACAAACTTATCGTTTCAAGGTAACACTAATTGTAAGTGAAAAGTACAGTGACGTAATTTTAACAGTTAATGTGACAGTTAGGGTGAACTGGCCAATTTCAATAATTAAAGTATCGGTCCACTTGTATAATTTAAATCAGTCAACTCTTTTTTACTGTCTGTAAAAACGTTGAGCTTCGTCCGAATTTAAACTCAACATTTATATCAACAAGACGTAACCAAGAAGAGGCATTCGGTATTTAGAACAGGCAACGGAGGTGTAAACTGCAAACCGCGAACACCCCAGTATGTGGGAAATTTTAATTATACCGGATTTAATTAGAGGAGCTACGCGCTGTTTTGAGGTTTGTCTACTGGAATGTATGTCAGCCCGGTAATATGAAGTATTATAAACGACGTACATCAACAAAGCCCGCGCAACAATTACATGTTGCATTTTTCTCTAATATGATGTCGTGAATAATGAGCTATCGGCATCTGCGGATGAAATATTAATTATGCACGCTCCGCGTTGCACCGAGGAAGAAAACTGATACAGGAAAAGTAGGAAAAGTAATGCGATATCAATCATGTTTCGCTATTGTTAGAATTTTTATTTTCTAAAAGCTGCAAGTCTGTGTAACGCTCCTGAAGATGTATACGAATAATGCTAGCAGTTCCTTGCACTAACGTCATCAATTTATCAGTATCTCTATTACTTTTATAGCAGAAAAATTTCTTTTACGTATAATACTCGTTGCACGCTAGTTCTTTAGGTCATTTGTGTCTCACAACAAGAATAGTTCTCTTGGTTTGTTAAACAAATGACTTTTACAGCGTCTATTGGCAATATTTTGTTTTAGAATATTTGCCCAGATTGAATGAGTAAATGAATTATTCTTTATCAGTATGTAAGTAGCATAAAAAATATGTTTCTTCATGATCAAAAAAATCCATTTAAACAGTTAATTGGTCAATTGAATAATTTTTTTGAAATTAAAAATCTGCTATACTTTCGTAAATTAATAATTTTGTATAATGATAGACACACCATTGTGCAAGGACAAAAGTTTTCTAAAATGCACTTAAATCTACCTAAATAGATAGCCACTTTTGGCACACCCTGTACAAGATTTATTGGGGTTATTTTGGAACAAAAAGGTGATCATTGAGTTGGTTATAATCTCCGTAGAATAAGATTTCCTAATAGGCAACTTTATAAGTTTCTTAAGTTAAGTTTCCTTAAAATTATTTCGCTTTGCTTGAAAACCTGAGAAAAAAAGTAAAAATCAATGTCTCTTGGTGCTTTTATCCGTTGATTTACGCAGGAAAAACGTGTCCTGAAACTTTAGTTGCGTGTACGAGTTGCAACATTGCAGCTTGCAACCCGCTATTACAGAGTTGGCTTTAAGACTAATGTCTATAATTTTCTTTTAACTAACACCTTGAAAAATCGTCATACTGTATCACCTCTTTAAAGTTTATTTTTAAACAAAAATAATAGTGTGCTGCGTTTCTTTCGAAAAGATTAACTTCTCTCCTTTGCACTGAAGGAACGGTTTACAGTTATTTTTAAAATTAAAACAGTTTGTGTAACCATTTAAAAAGAGGTTGTTAGAAATTTATGTCAACAATAATTAAATTGATAATTTTTTCCACAATTTATTTACCTGTATTAGGACTTATTAACACAATCCGTTAAATAATTGGCTTTATCCAATGGTGCATGCATTTATTTCTGGCCTGTTTACATATTTCAGCAATCGATTATATTGTTTTTTCAGATAGTAGCTTCACTGACGACGTAAAAACTGGCTTAACTCATACCGCCTGGAAAAGTAACCGTGTTCTGTAATATAACTAATTAAATGATAATTTTGCTACACTAGAAACAACACAAAACGCTTAAAAACAAAAAGCGCCTCGTCTGAAACATTAAAACAAAGTGAAACTGACTTCGAAACTAAGCAGTTTAGTGCGAGAACAAATGTTTTATTGGTAGCTTGATGTTGCTGAAACATTAATCATCTAGTTTCCATACATATTTCTTTGTTGTTCAATACGTGCGCCATCTGCTGCCAAAATAAAAAATATAGAAAACAAAATTATAGTCGACCAAACACGTACAGTTTTTTGCGAAGCTGTGAGAAAAACCAACAACTTGTTGAAAAAGAAATTGGGTACACTTTGCAATGTTCCCAACTTCTACAAAATTTAACATTAGAAACTATATACAGGGTGATTAAAATTCGAGTTTAAGCATGGGGATCTCACTTATTATAATAGCTAGATTATAGGTTTAAATTTGGCACAGTTGCTAAAAAATTTCGTGCTCAATAATAATTCAAAGAGAAATAGTAAATATCTCAAACGGTTTCCGAGAAAATTAGGAAAAACCGGAAAATACGATTTTTGAAAATCGTCTCTAACTCCTTTGGAGTGAAATATTTCAAATGTGTAAAAACATTGGCCAGACAACTTTTCAAGCCGAATCGGATAGTGGTCACAAATTTTTCCTAAATCGATTCGCTTTTGTTTTATGATAACCAACTTTATTTTTTTTTTATGGGCGCAAGTTTTGCTATTTACGTAATCAAATATTATTAAATTATTTTGATTACCTAAACTTTTAAATAAAAAGTGATAAACAAAAATTTTCTGCTTAAAATGATATCAGTCACTCAAATTCTAAACACAAAACAATCGCGTATGTTCCTATGATCAAATAAGGGTGCAAATTGCAGCTGCACTTCGCTCAGAAACAATAAAAGAACCATGATGCGCGGGTGTTACTAATTTGATAGGAAGTTTCAAAGCAGTCTCTTAGATGCAATAACACCGCAGAACATTTCTTGCACTAAAAGCTCATGCAGTTTCGACAAACTTTACAACGTCGGCATTTCGCTTCATATATCGGTATAATATGGTCGCTACCATCACGTAATAAATCATCAAACACGAACGACTAAGGCACTAAAAAATGTTGCCCCAGATTTTTATTTATTCAGCTGAAAAAAGTTCAACCTTAAAATTGTCTTTTGAGCTTCATGTTAAAAATATTACCGTCATATTTTACTAAGGAACTACTATATTTAAACACTGTGCAGGTAAATCTGAGGCCTATTAAAGAAACAAATGGAAAATGGGCTAAAAACAGTACCGAAAAAGCGGCAGTATTTGCACAATACTTTGCAGAAGTTTTTTTATCCATTACCATCAACTTTAAGACAAGAAGAAGGCTATAACATATTAAAATTTTGCAGACATCCTTTCAAATGGACAGGTCAATTAAAAAATTTAAAAAGGGTGAAGTAATTAGAACCATATTTGCAGTAAGAAACATTAAAAAAGCTCTGGGATTTGACTTAATAACCGGAGAGTGCTCAAGAAGTTGCAGAAAATGCTTAAAATGTATTACTCAAAACTTTAATGCAGTTCTCAGGATAGGACACTTTCCACGTCAATGGAAACTGGCCCATATTATTCTCTAGCTTAAACCAGGCAAACCCTTACACGAAGTTACACCTTAGGGAGTTATCAGATACTTTCCAAGTCAATGGAAAGTAGCCCAGATTATTCTCTTGCCGAAACCAGAGAAAAACCCTTACACAAAGTTACTTCTTATTGATCATACTACTATATTTGAAAAACTTTTTGTTACACGGCTCAAACCGCTGTTGGGAAAACTCATTTCGCTTCATCAATTCGGATTTAGGAGTCAGCACGCTACGGTTGAACAAGTACACAGAGTGATCAAAAAGATAAGCAACGATCTAGAAGGCAAAAAATATTGCTCTGCTGCCTTCCTAGATATTAGCCAGGCGTTCGTCAGGGTATGCCATGAGGGATTGCGCTACGAACTAAAAAAGAACATCCCATGCCATTTTTAATAAATCTAAAATCCTTATCTAAAAACAGGTACTTCTAATTAAACAGCAAAGTGAATATAAAGATGTTTACTTTATAAACTCTGAGGTACCACAAGGTAGTGTGCTGGGGGACCTGTCTTATACCTGATATACAGGGTGTTTCTTAAATAATGTGAAAAAATTCGGGGGGTCTTTCATATAACATTTTTTCCTTAGACATCTCCTTTCGGACTTACACCCCCCTAAAAGGGAGCGGTAAAATTAGGTTTTTATTTTATTTCTCAAATTTGGATAAATGTAGGATAACAATATTTGGTTGATGTTTTATACTTATTAAAAGGTTTCCCAAAGTAATATTTTCAATCATCTCCCACCTTCACAGGGAGCTGAAAAGTGCGACCCTTGTTGTTTTTTTTTTATCAGAACTTTTTGGTGAGTTAAAATTTTGCAATTATCACCTAGATAAAATACAATCTTGACAAAAAAGATGGCGAGTGAAGCCAAATGAAACAAAATTGGTACACGTTACATACACCTTAGAGGAGAGACTTGACCGACAGTAAGATAAAATGATTGTCAACGTTAGACCACTGAAACTATATTTTTACCTGGGAATGCATCTTGACAGAAGATTGAATTGGCGTAAACACTTCTGGACCAGTAGAAAATAGCTTGGTGCTAAACTTTATTAACTCAACTTGTTGACAGAAGTCATAACTGTCAATGGAAACCAAACTTCTTAAATACAAGGCCATACTGAAACCGATCTGTATCTGTGGCATCCAGTTATGGCGATCTACTAGTAACTTCGATATAGAAATCATCAAAAGATCCCATTAAGTTCTACGAATTATTGTTGATGCCCCCAGGTTTGTTCCAAATTTTATATAAAAAATTGAGAATGAACTGAATAACTGATGTTTTAAACAATACTTCTTAAATAATTAACAAAAGATTTGTACAATATGCTTGTAGTGCGTATGTGATATATTAAATAAAACATCTACTAATAACACAAATTTAACGTCATTTTATAAAAATCACATTTACAAATAAAATTTGCGATACGCTTGTATGCGGCAATTGTGGGCAAAGAATTGTGGAGGCGAAGAATTCTCCACATGACGTCTTTCTATTATCCTTTTAAAACAGTTTATCATTGTTTATTTATGGAACAGGTTGTAAATAACAGAAATATAAAATAAATAATTAAATAAAAGTACGATTAATTATGAGCAGTACGAGTACTGTTATTAATTAAGTCTTTCTGTCGATCAAAACAAAGCCCTTTTTCATCTCGATGCTTGTTTCGTCAGAATTGATTCAGAAGAAGTGGCACAAAATTTTTAATTTCTTGCCTCATTTCTTTGTATTCATCAGAGACAAACATTCATTTCGGATCACGAGGAGCATTGTGCGGATTTAATTTAAATTTGATAATAGTAGAAATTATGAAGTATAACTGATTGTTACTAGATATTAGGGTATAAACAATTCACCGCCGAAATCACATCTGCACCGCCATTGTAACAGGCTCCTGAAAGTTTGAGATAAACGGTAACTTCTCCCTCATTAAAGTTGCCAACTTTGCCTCTCAACCCGCACACAATTACGCAATATATACTAGGCCTGTACCTCACCATCTACGAAATCTGTATTAAAGTTGCTAAGACGTAAAATATTAGAGCTCGTTCGCTGTTTGCATTGCTTCAATTTAAAGTTTAAAAGTACTGTTATGAGAGACGACTAAAAATAAATAAGGAGTTTTGATTCTACAAAGGACGGATATCAATGCAATTCGAATAAAGAAGAATCTGTTTACTTTTAAACAAGCATTATTGAAACGATTATTAATATTTTGTCGAAGCTGCAGGCGACTGTAAGTCGCGAACATCTAATGCTCTGTTCTTTTTGTTATATTAAAAGCACAAACACGACAATAAGTTTCCGATCTCAAAAAGTTCTAGGAAATGCAATAGCACAGTTGGATATTAACAATGTCGTCAATGTACTAATCATTATTATACGAGTTAAGCGCCAATATTTCCCGGCCTGACATAAATCTAGGTATCGTAGGCGGGTCAAATTTTTTTAACACATTGGTTCACGTCATATAAGCCTTGAAAAAAACAAAAATGGATTTTATGTAAATTAGTTTTCTTATAACTGTCACAGAAATAACTGTCATTCGTTCATCACGATGTCAGAAGTCACGAAAATTGAGTATTGGGCTGTTGTACCATTTCTTACTCGCGAAGGTCTTTTTCCTCAAAGCATCAAAGTTCGGCTAAATGGGGTGCCCGGGGACAATTCCCCGTCTTATTCTGTGGTAAAAGATTGGTCGAAACGGTTTCGAATGGGACAAGAATCCTTGGAAGATGATGCAAGAACAGGAAGGACTGTGGAAGTGGTGACGGACGACAAGATTGCTCTTGTTGAGGACGCTTGAAGGTGAAAGAACTATCAAAAATGTCGGGACTTTCAGATACAAGCATTCGTCGGATCATATAAAGTTAGTGCAAGTTGGGTCCCCAAACATCTCTCAGCAGTTCAGCGCCAACGTCGTGTTGAATGTGCTCGATCCTTTTTGAAGCTCTGTGGAGAAAATCCTGTGAACGCGTTGAGGACAATTGTCACAGGGGATGAAACCGTGGTTCTCTACTATGATCCTTTGTCCAAGAGACAATTGGAGGCGAAGAAAAGAGGAGATGCATGAAAGAGGCCGAAGCGCCATAGAAGAACAAGAGGTAAGCCGGAACAAATATAGCAAAAATTGGTGATGAGTTTAAATTCTTTTAGATAAAATCCAAGAGATGCTGGCAGTAGGGTAGTATTGGATGATTGAAGGCGAAAAATAAAGGAGTTGCACGAAAGAAGTTGAAGTACCATAGAAGAAAACACCTCTAGTCAATTGTTTATAGCATTATTTTTTAAATTGAACAATATTTTCTTGGTTTAAATCCCACTTTAGTTGATTCATTTAAATAACAATCATTTCATATATAAACTAGAATTCAGTCTGTCACTTTTTTGTTTGTTTTGTAAACTCAATATACTATAATAAAGTTAACGATAAGTTTCGCTACATTCACCTATCCCTTCTAAAAGGTTTTGATTTCGCTAACAAACTTTAAAGAAGCCGAATAGTTTTTAGTTATATTGTCAGTAGTCGGCTAATGCTTCTGCGATAATAAATACCCAAACTCTAAACAATTTTTTTCCTCGTTTTTCACTCCGACTTTAACGAAGTATCAAGCTTTGAAAGTCGATATTTACTTGTTTAAATGCACCGAGAGTTCATTGAATCAGAGGTAGTAGCAGCTTTTTTATCTTTTCTACAGCGTCGTAATGGAATTCACAGCGTTTAGTGTAATTGCTTTACTCTAATTAAAACAAAGTGTATCGAAAACAAATTAAGAACGTTTCTTTGTTCATTTTCGAACAATTTAATAAGCGATACAAAGAGTTACAAAAGATAGAATATTCACGGTAGCAAGCGAACATCGTTATATTTCAATGTACACAATTGTTGGCCTGATATGTCGGGGAATATAAAATGATCTCCTTGATTCTAGGAAACGGGTTTTAGCGACAATAACGACTTCATCATTTTACTGGAAATACCGACCTTTCAAATTTTGTTTACGACTAGTGGATAGGTTGTAAAATCTAGCGAATATGGGGGTATAAAAAAATTCGATCAAGGACGGCCTTTGAATTTTTTTGTGCTTAGAAGAGCAAAAGGTAATTTACCCGGCCATTAAAATCAAAAGTGAGTGATAAATGATCACCGAATGGAAATCTTTGGTATCACTGAGGAAGTAAATGTATTTGCAACACCAAGATTAGGGCATTAAAAAAAGTGCCTGCGTGTTGGATATCGAAAAGCTTATGCTAAAGCAACAATAATGCAAAAAGGAAATATTTTAAGCATGGGATGCTTTACGGAAAAAGAATTTTGACTGGGTATTTTGTTGGAAACCTACAACAAAACTACAATTTTAGTTTTTTTATGAGGACTCACTTCCTCCAGAAAATTTAGTGTTCTGGTGAAAAACTGACTGACAAGAAAACCTCATTTGGTGGTACTAAAGTCGGTTGATGGGACTAAGATTTTCCGAAAGAAGATCGTGAATGAAGAAGAGTACCAACTTTTTTGGCCCCGGAAACTCCAAACTTACCGTTGAAACTCAATTATTATTTTTGAAAAATTGTACGCAATCGGTTAAACTCTTAAAGGTACTTGAAGTGAATATAAACTTGTAAACAATTATTGTTAAATCATAATGTTTTTATGTTTCATTAACAAGACCCAAGTTTTCTCTTTAAAAGTAAGCATTCGTAAATAACAATAATTTTTTGGCGTCAAATTCAAATTTATGCAATACCAGGTGTAAATGAATGGCTAAATAGGTTATAAAAATTAGCCAAAATGTTGCTATCATACTCAAAATTGCTTCCTCTTCCCAAAAATGTAAAAATATCCATTTAAAATAACAAAGTTAGGGTCATTTCCGGCGAAATCGGAAGTGAAACAATTGTGTGCATGTGCTCAAAAATCCGTTTTTTTACACATATCATATGTCTAGAAGTTATTTACCTAAAATCAAAACTAAAGAGTTCATTTACACCTGGTATTTAAGAGTTTAACCTATTTCGTGCAATTTTTCAAAAATGAAAATTGAGTTTTAACGGTAAGTTTCCGGGGCCAAAAAAGGTGGTACTATTTTTCATTCACGATCTTCTTTCGAAAAATCTTAGTCCCATCAACCGACTTTAGTACCACCAAGTGAGGTTCCCTTTGAGATGTAAGAGAAATCTTTTTGATTAAATATTGTCGAATGGTTCTACAATGTTCCATGTAGGTAAAACTATTCAAAACTTAAAAACAACAAATTATCCAGGGTTCAGATTTTGTTGAGCAAAGGACACGTCCATAGACTATCAACAGAATGCGCAGCTAAGAGAACGCTAGCAGGTGGCGAGGAGGAAAGATCCAGAAGAGGAAAACCCAGGACTACGCGTATGGAAGCAGTGCGGGAGAGATCTGGAAAGACTGGGAATCAGTGAGAAAAATGGAGAAGCCATGAACCAACTACGCCTGGAGAGCTAACATTACTTATTTACTTGGTAAGGCATTATTCTTATGGCTCTGTCTTAGCAGTGTACGACTATTATTTCCAAATATCAAAAAATTCTTTGAAAAAGGCCACTTTAAAGAAATTAAAGCCGCCGTAATTTTTTTTTAACAGGTTAGTGAAAAGGGTTTCTTTCATGGGATAGGATAGGATTATTGAAGAAACTTTGAAATAAGTATGTAACTGTTAAGTACAGTTGTATTTGCCAACAAAATTTTGATTTAGTCCTTAAATTTTTTTTACAGAGAGGAAGATTACCTAATTGTATGTCCTCATACCTCTCAAGTACAAGAATATTGCGAGAGACAATTGTTTTTCTTATGAGCAACGCGTCAGAAGCTAAAAACAAAGAAAACACGCTAAGGTTGTGTAACAATAGTTTTAAAGGATATTGCTACTTCAATATTAGTGTTAATGAAAAACTCCAGACAACTTGTCAAAAAGTGAAGCGACTGACTGATCATTTCACAAGTTGAAGAGTGCTTGGAGCACAAATATTACATTTTTAAGGAACTGTTTTTATGTATGAAGTTTTGTTGGAACGTTAAAACATGGGCAGGGCATAGAGTTTTAACTGAATAGGGAGTCGTAAGAATTAAACATAATGATTTCTATTTCACTTAATGATTAGAGATTAAGTATACATGTTACATGGCTCTTGAGAAAAAGTTTATGTTGGTTAAATCGAGGATTAACAATTTATACAACGGGCTAAATTAGATTGTAGTATCAAAAAAATTATATTCGATTCCATACAACCCAGAAAAATTACAAATTATTTAAACCATTATCCTTTTATACATGCTCACATTCTCAACAAACTAGATTATAAAAAAAGGGTTAAGATAAATCAAAACATGATCAAATTTCGAGATAACGTTAGCAAATGCGATAGATAAAAATCGTTCATCCTTTCTCAACATAACGTTAGAGATTTCTACTTAAATTTTCCACCGAAAAGACCTTAACTTTTAAGCCATTCTCTGATTCTTGCCAGCTTACTTCCGTCTTAAATTCAGAGCCACATAAACGCAAGCAAACCCACCTATGATGTCTCAATACGTCATATTCTCGCCATGAACTTACTGACACAAGTACCCGAATGTCAGCGTGACAGATCTGTTTGTATATTGTATAATAATGGTGTTTACTAACGCCACCTGAGCTTACACTTTACATTATTTAGACGTCGCTTTGAACAACTCGTACAACTTTAAACAGAATCGTGTTTCTTATTGCACGGATATTTTTTATCTTCGTTCAGACGTCATCATTAATTTTGAGACCGCGCCACAACGTGCGAATGTATCTTTCGTTTTATGGAGACTTACAAAGCGAGTTTTATTAGAAAAGCAAGACTCAACCGTAGAGAAAAAGGATTTATTTATAAAAATTACTAAATAATAAAAATGTCATCAACAAGACTTGATCAAAAGGTAAAATAATAAACAGTACGACAATAAAATTAGCTTCGTTTCAATTTGCTAATTGTCTAAAAACAAACAGAATTGTAAACTCTGCAATAACATTTGTTTAACAAAAGAAAAATGTAATTTGCCTCTCCTAAAAGCAAATTAATATGTACTTAATAAAAATTACATTAAATAATGATTAACTGGAATTATATTTGCATTTTAATGCCATTTTTTTAGGGCAATGTCATGAAATAAGGCGCGATTTCGAGAGGTCAACATTTACATGGACAATGACCTAACAGTAAAAGGAAGAAATACAAAGAAAAATTAGAGAAGACGCTATGGATTAGTTTCAAAAGTTCCTACTTTTGTTTAAACGTAATAAAAATCAGAATTATGCCTAAACTTCCGGGAAAAAAGGAAAACTTTTAAATGGATGTATAAAATGTATATTTAATATACTCCTTCGATAAAAATTTATTTTTCTAACAAACAATCTTCCACCTATCTTCGTTTTTTTTTTAAATTTATTGTCAGTGTGGTTGCATCTTTAAAACCTTTGTTGTTAAGTTTTATGTTGACAAGTCGTCGTACTTTATGTTTCTCCTCAATATTCTTTACTCTCATGTGCTGTAATAAATTTGTTGGACGGATCGATTACTCCATTATCCGCTTGTTGCATGTGATCAGTAGCGCAGCGAAAATGGGGGCCGTAAAAACGAATTTAATGTCCCCATATACATAAAATCGTAAGCCGTTCGCTCGTTCGTCCCTGTTTGTGGGGCGAAACTTTCGAGAACGCTTACCGTACGTATAAAACTGAAATATGGAATGCAAACGTATGCAGTTGAATTTTAGCACGACCGGCCGCGTCTCGGAACATTGAAATAAATATGTTTTAAATGGGAAATCTTCTGAACTTTAAAATTCGCAACGATTTCGCTCATTTTTCAGACCACTTTTCATGTCCAGTTCAAAATCGCACAAATTTAAAACCGAAATAAGGCCATATTTGATAATTACAAAAAATATATAATAAGTGGTAGTCAAACCTTGCCCTTCTAAGTTACACACTGAAGTAAAAACTGAGTTAATAGGATCTTTTTTTATTTTGTAATGATAATTACATGTTTTTAAAGTTGAAACAAGTCATACGCCTTTACTGGTATTACAAGGTATTTTTATCGAACCTTTATTTATACCATCAAGAACTTTTTTTTAGCACGATCCAGTCTCATCCCATTTTAGTATCAATGTCGGATCAAGATCTAGAGTCTGGAGGATAGAGAAATGGGTAAAGTCAGACGTCCACTGTAATTATTTGACACTGATATAGCATGTGATGTAATTTAAAGGGAATACACTCATAAAAAACTAAAGTACTTTGTGTCGGAAAGCTTTTTCATCAGTAGTAATATAACAGGTGCATTGAAAATTATCGATAATTTTTGGTAAATATGCCCGAATGCAAGTTGAGCTGAAAAAATTTTTTTGTGATTCAACTTGCATGAGTAAAGATTTGTCAAAAATTATAGTTTATTTGCAATGCACGAGTTATATTTTGTCAGAAACGTTCCTTCACCTAACCTACCTGTCAAATTAAATGTATGTTATGTCAAATTTTACAAGTACTGTCAGAGTGGTGCGTCAGGGGTGTGGTTTAATCTATATTAAAGTAACGCTACTGGTCGCCGAAATTCGTCAAAAAATTATCAAGACCCAAATATTTAATTCCCTCTCCAAATTTATATTTTCGACCAATCACAAACTCAGATTTCTTAGAAACGACCAATAAACGAATGAAAATTTGTTAATTGCGAAAAGGATATTATCAGTGTATTACGTTTATTGGTCTTTTCTAGAAAATCTGAGTTTGTTATTGGTTGAAAACGCAAATTTGATAGGAGGATCAACGTCTGACAGGGGAATGTAAAATTATTACCGTGTAATAATGCTCCTATTGGTAGTCTCTAGAAGATTTAAGATTAGTGATTGGTTGAAAACGAAAATTTGACTGGTGAAAGAAATTTTCAGTAAAAGAAGTCACGGGGATGTCTAGCAATCCTTAATGCTTCAGTTTTCTACGTTCATTTGCTTCCATATCGGGCAATAATACTGAAACATCAGATCACTGATAATTCAGGTGTTATGCACTAAAGTTTGTGCTGCGCCTAAGATGAAGAAAACTAAATCCGCGAAGGTCCATTATTAGATATTTTCATAATACGCGGAAAGAATGTAAAGAAAAAGAAAAGAAATAATTAGGAAATTCAGACGAGGCAACGAGAGCTTTTATGTCAGTGTGAATAAAGTGCGTGGAATGAGAGGCGGTTGGAGTGAGTAGCAGGTACATTACACGCAGTGTTATCAACCTACCCGTTTCCCTAGATTCTCATAAACTGGTGGGTGGAACGAACGGATTCACGGTTGCGTTGTTCACTAAGGCAATGAAATGACCTACTATTACTATTCTCAACAGTTTATCCACCCAACTGAGGCGCACAAAAGCTTTTCCTTAGAAAAAAAAAGCGAGTTTATACGACTTTCCAGCTAACGAATTTGTAATTAGAGGCGTATGGTTTCTTTAACAATCATCGCCTAATTTAAATCAGAGTGAAATCACGCGGTCTCTTAATTTTTCAGGATTTTAAAGCAAATTACTTATTTTTAAAACTGATATTTTGTTGGTTTCGAACTACATAATTATCATAAGTGGGACTTAAACATCAATAATGGAAAAAACAGAATACCTTGTTACTGCCACCAATTTACAACTTGAAAACCAAACCATCAAGAGTACGAATGAATATACATATCTTGGTGTTAAGATAAATAGTGATGGAAACTGTAAAACTGAAATCTCAAACGGAGTTGGACAAGAACTAGATTGGTTCGACAGAAGAAGATGGAGATTAGGATGCGATAAACGGTTTTGAACAGTAAAAAAATGGTGTTAAGGAAATGATTGGCTACTTACACTCCATTTAGCCAATAATCAAATAATATTAGCCGAAGACAAATACGATAACGATTATATATGCTTAAAAAATTAAACGATGAATATAACAAATGGGAACTGACATAAATACACATAAAACTGAATACACAGACACACACATCGTTGTAGGTGAACCCAGTGCACCTAGACACTAATACGATTTCAAAGTTTGATGATACAAAAATGTACAGCAGTTTCCGAAAGCTTTAGCAAAATGTACTTTGCATTAGCCTGGTTGATAATTCATCAATATTACACGCAAAACAGCAGATAAGCCGCATCGAAAACGTTCAATATTAAAACACATCACAAAAAAAAATCGGGAGATCATCCTGCCCCTTCCAAAAGACCATACATCAGGAAAGAAAGACATAAAAAAACGGATATTAATAGACCCACTTTCGTTAATACATCAAATAATAATTTATATACTCGTGATGAAACGGTGAATTGGTCTGCATAGAAAAGGCCGAGCCGATTCAACAGCGACGAATTAATTCGGTTGCCATGGAATTTTCAATTCCGACATCGCCAAATCGGGGACCAAGAAATTACAAGAGAATTGTCGTATGTGGATTTTTAATGTACGCGAATTACTTTAAAGAGTAAATTAGGCATAAAAAAAGAGAAGGATAACGGAGTAAATTAAAGTTTGTCGTCAAATTGACGAAGTTTTTATATAAAAAAAAGAAGCTTAACGAAAAATAAATAATCATGTTTAACAAATCATGTAAACTGATATCCAAAGATACATCTTATCTGTACACCCTGTATATAAAACAGTATTTAAACGACTCGTGCAGCTGGAGAAGCACACTCTACAATATGTGCACCTTATACTTGACCAATCGCCAAATTAGGGTAAAGGTTAGGGGACACGATCATTATACCTACTCGATAGTCGATTCATTCCGAATTCATGGTACTCCAACAGCTGAAGTTTCGTGATTTACGGTAAAACCATCATTGTTAAGCCTCAGCATGTTACGTACCTTACCGATCATTAATCGATACCTTTCCTCGTGTTTTGACCTTCGCCATCGGCCCTTATCGCTTTTTAGGTAACGTGCATTTTGATTAACATCGAATAACGTGTGGATTTGTTTTAAATTTAATGGATAACAAATAAATGCACATAGCACATCGACAAATATTGGTCGTTGCATATGCGCTACGATTTGTCTAATTGGATTTCATTATCCTTAGTGCCATGAATAGGAAGGAGTCGTGTTACAAATCATAGAGGATTCTGTTTCAATTTTAATTAATTTCTGGCTTTATTTCCATCGAATGCTTCTAAACATGATTACGTTTGGCAAGATTTGTTTAAAAAATTGATAGAATACTTCCCATTCATGTAATTTTATTTGCTAGTAGTAGAGTAAAAGAATATTAATAAGGACCCTTTGTAAAACCTATTGTTATTTTTTTTTTGCGATTAAGGATTAAAGTAAAATATTATTATCACCCTGTACTGTTTTTCTTTTTATCACAAAACCCCTTACACATTATATTGGGGGAAGTAGACCCAAAGAGGTAATTACAACGAATTTAAAATTTGTTTCAAGCTTATATAATTATAACTAAGTTTCTTTTTCGTTGTTTTCATGCTTTCTTTGTTGTTGCCAAATATCCTTGTGGCGGAATTTGTGTGAAATAATAGTATATTACATAACAAGAGTTTTAAGAAGCATAATTGCCTTACAACTCGTGTTATGTAGCATACTTTTTCTACGAACACAAAATACATACGATTTTAACGGCTTTTTGGCTAATATACACATGTAATTACGTTGTCTTGTCGATTTTGATATAAGCCTATTTTGACATTTCTAGACAAGTGTGCGTTTTGCTTACCGCGCGTTATAACTCACTTACTAGGCATGCAGGAAGTGTTTCACGTGAGTCTACTTTGACCATTTCTTTAAAAAAAACACCAGACGCTTTATCGATTAAAGTAATGAACATTTAAAAAATGTTAAACAGAAGCTTACGAAGGTGTAATAAGTACTAATTAAGCTTTAATAAAATACCCGACCTTAAAAACATTGATACTGTTGAGACCGGTGCCATTAAAGAACTTTTACATGAACCGAAAGTCTGCGCAGATAAAAGTTTTACTTTGATGGAGACATGTCTAATTTTAACCATCAATGAATCAGTACATTTTAAACTGGTATTACAGTTTTTTAATATTAATCTTACATTAATTAAATTATTTTATTCGACTTTGTTTTTTGCAACAGTTTTTATAAAAGGGCAAACATTATAGTGTAAATCATAAATTGCATACTTTGTTTGTTTATTAACACAAATAAAAATTTTAAAAAGCAAATACATTAAAGGCCAACTCCACTTCATTCGGGGTAAACTTGACTATCAACACGTTGTTGTTTTAACAAGCAAACATGTTGCAATATTAAACATTTCCAAAGCTACAATTAAAATAAAGACGATTACACGTAAACCATTAACAAAAACCTTTTATTATTTCGAAAAGTTTTGTATGGTAAAGTCAACTTCATTCGTCCCATTTCACGGTTTTATGTACAACAAACGCTAAAATTTACGTTTGTACAAAATTTCAAGAGCTTTTAACTTTAACAAACTGCACTTTGTGATAAGCGAACTCAATTACCTGAAAAACAACGGCACAAATTAAAATTAAAATGCTTATACTTTCGATCACTCGCTACGTCGAAATTTCCCTTAGCTGATCAAATTAGTTTAAACACGACACAAAAAAATTTCGTCTGTAATAATCGAATAGCGGAATGAGTCCTCCAATAAATAATTGAAGTTATTTTGAATAATACAGCAACCAACTGCGCTCGTTGAAAATTTCCCAACGCTCAAGATTAATTATTGTGTATTGTACTCTTTGTATACCTTCATCGTCGTTAATATAAATTGTGTTGTCTTGACCGATTTGTATAGATATTTTTCAAGTAGGCAGTTTATGTAGTAATTTAATAACGGAAAGATGCAGTAGCGTACGTTATACCAACAACTAAAATTGCATCGAGTCACGAAATTCCGGACCCCAAGATAACAAGATCCTTAAGGACGAAGTTGCCTTTTTTATTACTTGTAATTAGGAAAGATTACAAAAAATCGAACGCATCAGCGCTATATTAGTAATAAATTTTGTTATGTTATACAAAAACCGACGGGACAAGTTTGTTATTTTATTAGGCAATAATATTTTACTGCTTGAAAGACGTTCCAAGCATATTTATTTTTGAGGAGGTTTGGGGTTTTAATGCTTCCATAATTTTCCAAAATTTATGTTTGAATTTGATGAGCGTATGGGTGGCATTTATTGATCAAATGAAAGGTAATTATAGAGAAATATTGTTGAGGTACGTTTCCAGAAAAAAATGTTTTTTTTAAATCAAATTTTCATTGCTTGTTGGTTTCATGGAGTTGCAAAAACTAAGTTTGCTACGAGGGACGACTAAAGAGTTTTCGGTCAATCCAGATACGGTCCTGCTGTGTTGGTTAAAACATTATTTTCCTCCAAGTTGAGCTTTTCCGAATGCAAATTTTGTTCTCATTAGCCGCTTTGGACTGTAATCCTGCAAGGAATATGCGTCTTCGTCGTGTCTGGTCGCATGTGTTTGTTCACTGTCAACAGTAAAAGACGCCGTTTGAGAACCTCATCTCCGGTGTTTCGTTAACGCTTACAAAAATAGATACGGTTTAGAATAAATTTGCCAGTAAAACGAACACAGAAAATTTGATACATGCGAGATCAAAAGAAAGGAAATTGTGGCATTTTCTATTACAATTATCGTGGACAAAGAAATGGTTTTCCTGAACGATCTTTGGTTACATCGTCTTCCAAGAGGCAAATGCATTATTGGGCCCACAGTTATAACTGCTTTAGAAGCCCGTTGGATATACTTAAGAAAGAAATTAAAATAAACTAGACGGGTTAAATTCGCAGAAAATTTGCGAATACCTACAAATTTAATTTTAATGTGATGTTAAAACCATCAACTGCAATTTCTTCAAACATATTTGTGTTTATTTCGGGAAGTTTTTGTTGAAATAATTAGTGTTTCTTAATTTTTGTTTCACTCTACGCGATATTTGAATTACGCAGCTAGAGTTTGTCTGAAATTATTACAGCTATTATTTTGAAATAACCCGCATGTAATGACAAAGCACACTAAAAGTAGTGAATTACGACACCTAGCAAGTTCTGTGTTAATATGAGGGCTGTAAACTAGGGTATTTGAACTAAAAGAAGTTTATTAGCCCGTACCGGAACGGCAAACATAACTGGAACAAACCGATTCATACCGGATGCAACCGACCATGAGATTATTAGCAAAGCTAAAATTTGCGAACTATCCTTAATATTAAGAATTCAAAATTATTTTACAAATTTGCAACAGATATAAAATGCTAAGGGACTTTTGGGTCTAAAATTTATACTACAATAAACTTTTGATTTTCCTTGTTACATGGGGAAAAGTCAATCTTAACACAACCCATTTTACCTTTAAATGGAACATATTGATATTTAAAAAATATAGGAAAAAGTATGACAAACCACTTTCATTAAATCTGTCGAATTTTTCTTACTCTAGAGTAGAGCAAAAACTTTGTAGAAAGGAAATTTCTCAAAGAAATTTTCATGTTCTAGCAATAAAGATTTTTAATGATACTTTTTGACTGATGGCTGACCTGAGTATTTCATTGAACCGTTTTATAAAACTGGAGTCCATTCAGTAAGTTTATAAGTGTTCCCAACCCCCAAGTAAGATCAAAACCCAATCATATGCGAAAAAACTGATGGTTACAGTTTTCTGATAATACAATTGCAGAGTATATAAGACTTGTTAAGTTCAACACAGATTATCCAGGATTATAATTTTGTTTAACCAAGCCATCCTCCTTATGGTTCTTAATGTTAAGCTTTAAATGGATATGATATTAAACGCAACCAAAATTAACAGGGGTTTGGAGCGGAGCGCGGAGCTGGAGCGCGGAGCAGTGGAGCAATGGGTTTTTGCCCGGAGCGGGAGCGGAGCCCGGAGCAAATAATGTTGATTGCTCCACTGCTCCACTTTACTATTATAAACTACAATTTTTTTTTTTTTATGAATTATTCTCATGGGTATAGTATTTAATAAAATTATAAATAAACTAAATTTGATTTTTTTGAAGTAAAGTTATTATAATGTAACTTTTCTGAATATTAATTTTCATTATTTTGTATTTGAATTTTGAAGAATTTTAAAGAACTTTTTTTTCTTTTTTAACTTTTGAAGATCAATAATTTGTTCATTTATTTAACTTCACTTGTTTCTTAGGGTCAAATATTGTAATTTTTGGTCCATTTCCACATATCTCATAAAATTTTAGCGTTGTTTTAAAAAACAAATTTTTAAATAAAAAAACTTATTTTATTAATATCTGGAGCACGGAGCGGAGCGGGAGCGGAGCTGGAGGAGGCATCTTGATGCCGGAGCGGAGCTGGAGCGGAGCAACTAAAAAATTGGACTGCTCCAAACCCCTGAAAATTAACAATGAATTTAAAAAAAAATATTGGATGTGCCAATTTCTAAATTGCAGAGAAACAGTAATGGTGCCTGTCCACGCGAGAGTAAACTACTCTCGATAGCAGCGTCGCCAAGGATACAGCCCCTGAGAGTAACTCGCGATTGGCTGTATCCTTGGCGACGCTGCTATCGAGAGTTGTTTACTCTCAGGTGGACAGGCACCATTTTAAATCTAGTGCAGGCCCTGAATTATTTTATTTTTAAATTAGACGATGATTAAAACTGTTCTAATAGAGGAAACAAGTTAACTGGTAATAAAGGGTTGTATAATTACTAAATTACCCACCGACATCAACTTTGCATGCTCTGGAAAACTTTCCTATTTAACAACGCCAAGAAGCACAACACGAAATAATTTCCATAACTAACAATATATTGTCAGTTGTCCAAGCATATCATAATACTCCAATACAGACGTATAACATAGCATATGTTATACGATACTGAAACGTGTTCAACAAAATTTGATATATGGCGGTATTTTATTCTAGGTTGTACTTGACAAAGTGGTTCCGTTTTATACTGCACGTATTGTAATTCTTATTTGTAGTGACGGCATGGTAACACAAACGGCCATTCTGCGAAAAACAGCACGGCACGAGCTCAAAATTTTATTCAAATCCTCACAATACATCCAAAAACAAAAGCAATATATGTCAGGAGCCGACGTCACACGGTCATAACGAATTTATCTTGAGGGCATGGCTTTCGTTGATCATTTTACATCGCTAGACGTTGATTGTCTTTGATCGGCGTGTATTTGTCATTATCCTAACTTCCTTCGCTTACATTTCGGAGTCATTCGAATCGATAACGAATTGTCGCGTCTAGTGAGCGCGTTTTGAAATGAGATTATTACGTTGTGCGAGTGCTACCTGGAAAAACAATTCGATTCGGGGCAACACACAGCAATCAAAGAATTATTTTCATTTTGCTTCTTGCAGTCATTCTGGGGAAGTGTTGTTCAAACTTATTCAATCAAGAAACGCCTTTTTCTTTGATGTATATTAGCAGCAAAGTGTTATGAATTTCTCTGGCACAAACATTTTTTGTATTGTTCATAACGAAAAGTGTTTTTAATCTTAACAAAAAAATAATTCAATATTGCTAAAACAACTTTCAGAAGCAACAAACAACGTCGTAAGCAATATTATGTCCACATTCTGAGGCGAGAACAATTAAAAATGTCAATCCTAGAAGTCTTTAATAACTCCGGGTTAAACGAGACGATGACAAATTTGGGGCGTAACCAAGGAATTTAATATATTTGGAAGTACCGGAAAGAGAACCCAAAACTTGCAACAACTTCTGGGCGAGCTGTCAACGATTAAACCAAGCTCAACGAGAAACGAGGGCAATTTTTTTGTTGCTAATGAGAAAAAGTTTGTTACAAAAAAAAAATTCGGCTTCTGTACTGAATATTGGACAGTTTGAACTATTAAAAATCAATGAACTTATGACTAAACTGAAAATAATTAGACTTGCTTTAATTAATATTTTTTATTTCCATTTGCAAATTACCACACATTTAAGTATGAGGTATATTGACAAAAAACAAGGAAATATATTTATGTTTTATAGACTTGAACAAAGCATTCTATAAAATTAAAAGGAAAGAAGTACGGAGGGGTCTAAGAAGAAAGGGAATAGAAATGGAAACAATCGACATAATAAACGCGATGTACGAAAAAATGTTGAATATTGTAAGAACCCAAAATGAAGAATCGGAAGAGTTTGAAACAAAAAAAGGCTTAAAACAAGGATGCGTGCTCAGCCCATTATTATTCTCAGTAGTCATAGATGAGGTAATTAAAGAAGTAAAACAAAGGCAACTGGAAAAAGAAAAAAATAAACATTACTGAACTGATGTTCGCACACGACATGGTCTTAGTCGCGGAAACAGAAAAGAATCTGCAAAATAATCTAGAAACTAACCAAAAATTACAACCATGTAGTAGTTTGAATAGAATGACGGGATAGTGGTCCTTAGGTTTATAAAGAAAACTCTTTACATCAGCTAAATATTTCGGATCTTTATTTGATCCTTCATCGGTAGCGATGAGCGAGGATGTTTGAAAGCAACAAACAGGTGAACATTAAAAAAAATTTTTTCCGAACATGAAATGGTTTAAAATTGATGAAAGTACCTCACTAAAATTTGCCCGAACCAATAATCGTCGACACATGTGCCTTCTCTTGAATAAAAACAAATAAAATTTGAAAAATTGAAAATTGAAGCCATAAAGAGAAATCAACATGTGGATTCGTTGAAAATCCGTCACTATATCCCCAGGACAGATCAACA
Organism: Elmis aenea; assembly: GCA_947652605.1. Classification (NCBI taxonomy): domain Eukaryota; kingdom Metazoa; phylum Arthropoda; class Insecta; order Coleoptera; family Elmidae; genus Elmis; species Elmis aenea. Next base: position 66,925,078 of record OX393577.1, read on the forward strand.
TCCAACAAACAAAAGGTACGAAGGATGATGTCGAACACAATAAAAGCCCACGACGGCACGATCCAAACAGCCAACACATAATTAATTTAGATTAAAACAGATTCATTATAGCGTGGCAACCATCGCTTCTTGATGTGCAGAATCAGCCGTCGTGGGCTTTTATTGTGTTCGACATCATCCTTCGTACATTTTGTTTGTTGGATGTTGATCTGTCCTGGGGATATAGTGACGGATTTTCAACGAATCCACATGTTGATTTTCTCTTTATGGCTTCAATTTTCAATTTTTCAAATTTTATTTGTTTTTATTCAAGAGAAGGCACATGTGTCGACGATTATTGGTTCGGGCAAATTTTAGTGAGGTACTTCCATCAATTTTAAACCATTTCATCTTCGGAATTTTTTTTTTTTAATGTTCACCTGTTTGTTGCTTTCAAACATCCTCGCTCATCGCTACCGATGAAGGATCAAATAAAGATCCGAAATATTTAGCTGATGTAAAGAGTTTTCTTTATAAACCTAAGGACCACTATCCCGTCATTCTATTCAAAATCTAGAAACTCTTGGTCAAGAATTGGAAAAAATTAATATGAAAATAAATACCGAAAAAACTAAAACTATGATCGTTACAACAGAGAACAAACGACATAACATCACTGTAAATGGGCTTAGGTTGGAACAGGTAGAAAGCTTTAAATATTTTGGAGCGATCATAGAAAAAAATAGAGGAAGGGACAAGGAAATAAGCAAAAGGACAGGAAATGTGGGAAGAATATTTAACAATATAAGAACAACATTATTTGGAGATAGAGAAGTCCTAAAACGAACAAAAGTTGAAGTGGTCAAAAGAGGTAGTAACTCCGGCATTTTTATACGGACGTGAAACGTGGACACTCACAAATAAAAATAGTAGCTGTGTAAATCCAGCAGAAATGGGTTTTCTAAGAAAAATCCAAGGAAAAACGAAAAAGAGAATCAGAAATGAAGCATAAAGAGAACAATTAAAGATAAAATCAGTTGAAACAAAAATACAAGAAACACAGCTGAACTGGTTGGGTCACCTTTATAGGATTAAGGAAGAAAGAATAATCAGAAAAGCATATGAAGCAAGATCACAGAGAAAAAACAAAGAGGTAAACCGAAAAAAACCTGGTAAGACGAAGTTAAAATAGCAGCAACGGATAGAACCATCAAATGGGAAGACATGGAAAAAAGTCAGCACAACACAACTTAACTGTCCTACACCTAACAGTGGACTCATGACTAAATAAATGATAAATTGTTTGGAAACGGATTAGTACCAATCACTCTATGTTGTGTAAAGGCTTAAAAAAAATTAAATTGCTCACAGCAAAAGGTCAAACATACAGAAGACAATATCCTAAACATCAAGCTACAATTTGCAAAATTACCTTTCGTTAAAATTAGTACCACTTGTTAAATGGCACATTAATTATCTAAAGTTTTGCGTGGGAAGTTCTTCCTCCGCAAAAAAAAAATGTGATTCGCAACTGTTGAATTGCGAACATCAACGCAAACAAGTGAAAGTTTTGTCTATCAAAACTGTTTTAATAAGTCGACTCTAGTGTCCAAATTTAATGCCATTCAAGTGATGTAAATGTCAACCACATTAAACTGTAGCTTAACAAACTTTCATTTTCACGGCAAATTCAAATATCACTGTGTTGACTTTATTTATTACTCTAATTACGGACTTAATGCAAGCCAAATATTATCCGAGGTAGATTTTCAGTTTGTTTTACCTCTGAACGACGAATAAGATTCGACAAATATTAAGTGCGTTACGCATTGTTATTTTACGGCACGCAATTAAACAAGCGTGATATTTTCAAGTTAAATTGTGTCTCATGTTGAATTACCGACATTTACGGCCGTTAAACCCGAGATTATTGCCGGAGATCGTTAAAAACAATTGCATTAAAATTAAAAACACACGTTTAGGACTTGGGCGGGATAATGCTACGGTGGTGCAAAAATGTTTCCGTTTTTCATGTAGTGTTTTATTGTTGTCTACCTAGCTATGAAAGAAATCACGTAGAAGAACCAGAAAATAATTATTTATTTGCATAAATTGATACACTTAATTCAACATTTCTCGAGTGGCGCATCCCTTTCAAGAAAAATTCTTCGAAGGCTCCTCACAATAGCCATGAACAGCTATTTTTAGCACATAATTTGCTGTAAATATTCTGCCCCCAAGATTTTATTTTAGATTTCCAAACAAAAAAGTCACAGGGTGCTAAGTTGGATTACGCGATTACAGCCAGAACATTGCGTGCTTTAGGGACCCTGCAACTGTCTAAAAACAGATTCTTTAGTCGCCACGATAAAGACCATTTCTTTCAAACTTTTAATCGACTTCAAATATACCTCTTCAATAATTTTGATACATTTTTTCGTATATTCAATAAGCACTCCTTCTTACTAACTTACTAACTTTTTTATCCGGACCTGTTCTACCTTTCAGTGTAGAGGGTTTGGAGTTAAGTTTTGCCTTTTTTTGCACAAGCTTTTCCACTTTTTTTGTCCTTTGCAACCTCAATGGTAAAGTTCTACTCACTCTCTTTATTTGTTAAAATATCAGACACTTGATTACCCCATGTTTTTCTAGGACGTCCTTATATCATTTTCTTGATCCTAACTTTCCATACTTTCCTTGCTGTTCTTGTGTCCTGCATCCTCACCATCTATCCCTACCAACTTAATTGTTTTCTTTCTATTTCTTCAACCAATTCTTCTTCCTCATCTGTTCCACACACCTAATTTCCAATCCTTAAACTTCTTTTCCTGTCCCTTGCCTTGCCCTTCATCTTGATTGTAGCATCTAGGCCAATCTAGGGGATCCGTTAGTTTTTTTACTAATTTCTTTGTTTCGTTGTTTTTCTGTAGATCATTTAATTCCTCTTTTCATTTCACTACAGTCTTATGTATTATAATTTTCTGATATCCAATTTTTACCTTGTTTCCCTTTTGTCTTACTAATTGTGGTCTTTTTCTGACCATGTATGTGTAAAAATTTGGCGGAAGCGCTTACACGTGGCGATGTTCTTCGTAAAATTCCAAGTCAAAAATCTTAATACGAAAATGTTGTACCATGCTTGCTGTGTCTGCAAGAGGTCCTCAAAGTTTTGACATTTAGTTCTTTAATAAGCGTTATTATTTAATACTTGCAAATGAAAAAGCTGCAATTTGGAATAAAAATAAATTTCGAATAGTATTTTTTTCCTAGATATTGTGTTCTTCCTTTCAAAAATTGGTGTTGAAAATATGTAAATCACTGATTTTAATGAAAATAATACCAATAGCAACATTGTCATTAGCTGTCATCTCTGTTTTTCTTGTAATTATTTCTAGTTTGTGTTTTACGATACCCAAAAGTTTGCAGCTATGTTTACGAACTAAAGGCTTTCAGTTCGAACAAAAATTGTAAATACCTAAGTAAAAATTTATTGCTGATAAAAAAATGTCCAAACACAAATCAATGTATGCAATGTTGCCAACTTTTTTTTCTTTAAATGGTTCCTGAGGCCATAGGAAGCATGGTACGACATTTTTGTATCAAGATTTTCGACTTAGAATTTTACGAAGAACATCGTCACATGTAGCGCTTCTGCCAATTTATACACACCCTGTATATTATTTCCAATACATACAGTTCTGTATTTTTTCGTTGCTCTCAGTTTCTGATTATTTTCCGTTTTTCTTCGCAGGTTTCAATTTCCAGAACATTTTTTTTTCTTCCTTTTTCACTACTCCTTTTATCTTAACTTCTAGTTTTAAACTGGCTCTCATGTAATTTTCCATTTGTTTTACCAGTTGTCGATTTTCCTCTGCTTTTATATCTAGCCCAGTTACCACTGTTTTACTTTTCCTCTTGTTTTTGTCCAAATTTTCTACTTTGTTTTGTAATATATTTAATCTGTTTTTATTTGTGCGTTTTCTTTCTTCACGTTCTTGATTTCCTGAAAGTACTCCTTATGTCCTTCTTTAATTCCCTTCATTTCTTGCATACGTCTTTTAATCATGACTACTAATTCATCCATTTAAGTAACGCCAGTATCCTTTTGAGGAAACCTCTACATCACTGATATTATAATAATAATAATAAGAAATCTTTATTTAGCTTTTAGCTAATTTTACATTATCTTAATTCTGCTTATATTTATTTGTACATATTTTCTTAACTATTAAATCTTAACACTATTTTTCACATATTCGAAACATAGTTTTTTAAAATTTGATATGGAAGTTGTTTGTTTAATTTCCACAGGTAATTATATGCGTGATTATTGATTATATATCACTTTATGGGCTTTTGGAATTAAACCGTTTTGCACCAATAGTGTGCAGAACTCCTTCTTCGTATCAAAAAACAATTGCTTTTAGTTTTCCGACCAAAGACTGGCTTTTTTCGGGGAGGCAAACCTTTGTGAAGCCACAATATATATGCTTATGCAATGCAAACCCTAATTATTTTATCATAAACAATCTATATTTCGATTTTAACAAGTTAAGACTTCTAAGCGCACTGGTAATAAGCTAATTCGTTTTGCTTTGTAAATATAATAAAAATAAACATCACTTTAAAAATTATTTTGCCTCACCCTAACTAATATGTGGGTTGGATTCATATTGGTTTTATGTTTATTCTAAAATATGTAAAAGGACTGTTTTGCTGTATTTGGATTTACATAATTAGCGACCGTATTTATACAGGAACAGCCTACGCAAACTAAAAATGATTATTTGCACGCAAACTGACCTTTGAGAGTTCTGTTTGTATTATTAACATAAAACTCCATAGGTTGTGCGTTGATTAAACAAACCCACTGACATTTTTATAAGCGTAATTAGTATCCATAAATAAAATTACAGCAACCAATAACATTCAAAAACATTTTGCACTGTAAGGCACAAGACAAGTCAAACATAATTGCTCTGATAAATAAAATAAAATAAAATGTAAAATGCACAGTAGGGCGGACACACGAAAAGTCAAAGACAATTGCTCAATTAAATAAATAATAGATAAAAAAGTTTTATATCGTAGCTGTCTCTACAAAGCATCAACCGAAACAGAAAAAAATACCTGCATAGCGGAAACTGATTAACAATTAATAGCAATTGAAGACCTTGGTGCAAGAAAGGGATATGTGCAAAAAAGTAAAAAAATAAGACTTGTACAGAAATGGATTTTAAAATTTGCGCTTTTCATATGGTGCAAATGTGGGATAAGTAGGGTTTAGAAAAATAATTTTTATAAGCCCTACTTATCCCACATTTTCACCATATGAAAAGCGCTTATTTTAAAACCCATTTCTGTACAAGTTTTTTTTTTTTACATTTTTGCACATATCCCCTTCTTGCACTAAGGTCTTCAATTGCTATTCGAAGACATTCTAATAACCTTTTAAAATTATTTATTCGGGAACAATTATAAAGTAATTGGCTTAAAACCTCAATTTAAAGCCATTCAGAAACAGTTTAAGACCAACATTGATTGTTAAATTTGTATGTTTTAGTAAGTAATAGAAAAAACTTAATTATTAAAAAAAAAGGAAGTTTAAGAGTTTAATTACATTCCAGTATAATTGTTCGTACAGTTATCAAAAAGTCTTTTGTAGAAATGCTAAATTAGTCCCAATTAAACAAACCTGTATTGATATTACTTTCTGGATGTTTTAAACAACAAAATACTTTAGGAAATAAATTTGTTTTTTTTTTTAATATTAAGCAGTACAAAAAATGTAGTAATATTAACGTGTTAAAACATTTTTATCCGCTAATACAACAAAAAGATTATAGCTTATCGCACACAGCAGGTGTAATAATTAATATCATTAATTAAATGTTTAAGCTTTCAGTTCGCAAAGAAGGTGCTCAAAATACTCTCCTTTGCTTTCAATATCAACTTGATAGCCGAGCATTAATGAAGAGCTGGCAACTTTTCACAAAGTTGCTAAAAGTAAACAAGTTCAATAAGATGGAAGTTAATGACTTAATAATTTTAAATAAACTTGGACGTGTGAGTCAATTTACATGAAAATATCAAACATTTTCTCAACATATCGGTTGCATTATAAACAGTGCAAACGTTTCGACATTATCAATGTATCTGCTTATAAACAAAAATGCATTTAAATCGCTTTACAAGTATTACAATAAAAGGTTTTTAGGAATGAACTGTAACAAAAATAGGCAACTCACTTTTATCTTTTCGACGAAATTAAATCTAATGTTACATGTCGTGCTTAAATATTTTAAGCAATCACAGATCTGTGTTTGCTATCAGTTAAGAAAACAAAAAAAATATATATATATATGTTTGTACATGGCACGAATTCATTCTCTGTGGTATATTGGAATATTTTATGGTGCACTTATATTATTTTTTACTCAAAAACTGTAGGTTTTACGAAAAAAACTATAAATTAAAAAAAGTTTCTAAATAAAGCAAGCTTTCAAAAAAGAATTCTTTCTTTGCAAAATTTCAACCCACCACAAAGTTCTGATCAAAAAACCAACAGAGGTCGCACTTTTCAGCCCCCTGTGAATGTGGGAGATGATTAAAAATATTATGGGAAACCTTTTAATAAGTATTAAACATCTACCAAATATTATTTTTCTACATTAATCCAAATTTGAGAAATAAAGTAAAAACCTAATTTTACCGATCCTTTTTAGGGAGGTGTAACTCCGAAAGAAGACGTCTAAGGAAAAAAAATGCATAAAAGACCTCCCTTAATTGTCGATAAGGAATCACCTCCGGAATGTTTTCGCAATATTTAACAAACACCCTGTATAATAATACTGGTCTAGTATTTCTACAAGAGCTTCTTCATAAAAAAATATAGATAATTTTTAGTTAAAATTATTCAGTGATCAATTAATTGCTCTTAAAAATGACAGCATTTTGAAATACATTTACTATTTTTTTAACCTGCATAAACCCATGAATAACATACACAAATGAAACAGATGACATATCCCTGATCAATAATATTTTCGTTTTTATAAATTATTAATTATATCAAATTATGTATACTCATCTAGCATTTCTATAAGAGATTCTTTATTATAGGGATCAGTAATGTGTAATTACTTAATCAGTATTACATATTTTTATGAATCAACCAATCACTCAAATAATTCAAGCATTTTAAATAACAACTTTTTTGGCCCCGGAAACTCAAAACTTACCGTTGAAACTCAATTTTTATTTTCAAAATTTGCACGAAATAGGTTAAATACCAGGTGTAAATGAACTCTGGCACACCCTCTTTTTTCCTTTAGTTTTGATTTTGGATAAATAAGATTTTAGACACATGATATGTGTAAAAAATCAGATATTTTGAGCACATGCACACAATTGTTTCACTTCCGGTTTCGCCGGAAATGACCTTAACTTTGTAATTTTAAATGGAACGGCCAGTATATTTTTACATTTTTGGGAAGAGAAAGATATTTTGAGTACAATAGCATCATTTTGGTTAATTTTAATAACCTCAAATAGCCAGAGTTGATTTACACCTGGTATTGCAGATTTTCTTAAATTTGGATTTGGTGCCAAAAAAATTAAAAAAATTATTTTTATTTACGAATTCTTACTTTTAAAGAGAAAACTTGGATTTTGTTAATAAAACATAAAAGCATTATGATTTAACAATAACTATTTACAAGTTTATGTGACGATTTGCCGCTATGCACCCTGCTACAGCCACGCTACAGCCAAGTATTTGCGTCTATAAAGCCTAGTTTTCATTAGTAGAGTTAGCGGTAGAGTAGCTTGGCAAGTATTAACTATCCTTGCAACTCTACCAATGTAAACGCGATTGGTAGAGTAGAGTACGAGATCTTGGTAGAGTAGAGTAAGCTAGCACGGTGGGATAGTTAACTCTACTCGCCTTCTCCCACCACCGATTTTACTCTACTCTACCGGCACTATACCAATGAAAACGGGTTTGGACAGCGTTGGTAAAGTAGAGTGTATTTTTCACAGCAAAACGACGACGGCTAATGTTCATTGTTGTGATTGTAATGTGTCAGGGTGTCACTGTATAACTATCACTATCACATAATTTTACATTTGCGTGTGAACGGTTACTCTACCAAATCCGGTAGAGTAGAGTAGTTTGGATAAATAGTATGCTAGTACACTCTACCGCTAACTCTACTAATGAAAACTAGGCTTAAAGCCTAGTTTTCATTAGTAGAGTTAGCGGTAGAGTAGCTTGGCAAGTACTAACTATCCTTGCAACTCTACCAATGTAAACGCGATTGGTAGAGTAGAGTACGAGATCTTTGTAGAGTAGAGTAAGCTAGCACGGTGGGATAGTTAACTCTACTCGCCTTCTCCCACCACCGAATTTTACTCTACTCTACCGGCACTATACCAATGAAAACAGGTTTGGACAGCGTTGGTATAGTAGAGTGTATTTTTCACAGCAAAACGACGACGGCTGATGTTCATTGTTGTGATTGTAATGTGTCACTGTATAACTATCACTATCACATAATTTTACATTTGCGTGTGAACGGTTACTCTACCAAATCCGGTAGAGTAGAGTAGTTTGGATAAATAGTATGCTAGTACACTCTACCGCTAACTCTACTAATGAAAACTAGGCTTAAGACTTAGAAAATGTAAGCAAATTTACAGAGCGCTGTAAGCTACAGCGGCATACGGAATCGCAAATATGCTATAGTACTGTAACTGCTTATAGTTACAGCGTTACAGTGCTTATAGAACCTTGCAGAATAGCACCATTAGTAATATTTTACTTAATCATTCAATCTGCAAATACATTGCGTAGTATTGTCTTATCATGAAGTATCTAAGCCGTACAAATTAGAGTTTATTTTTAAATCAAAATTCTTCCGTACATTTTGTTTTCATGTACATGAAATTATAAATACGTGCTAATGGAAAAAAAAACTGCTGCAAACACTAATTAATACAATGAAGTTTAAAAACGTAACCCAATTTTAACGTGTAGAAATAATGCCTTAGTGATTTAAAGAGTGCTCGAGTCTTAACGGTATATTATATCATTCGCAATGATTACACCACTTAATTATTAACAGGATTTAATTTAAACAACATATTTTTGTAATACTAGCAACGCGCAATTAAACTCATTAAATTGAGTAGAATTATGAAGACTTCTTGTATACATCCAGCGCACGCTTATAAATGTATTCATTAGTTCTCATGTTCCCCAATAATATACTGTTTAATGAATGGCGTAAGAAGGATTAGACAGCTGTAAAGGACTAGCAATTCCTTTAACACTGGTATTTTGTATGTTCGGGAATCTCTACACCTGAATAGGTTGTATTTGTCAATGTACACTTGAAATTATTCAGCGTAAAATACAGCATGAGCGAAGTAAAGTATCTTTTACAGCTTCAACGAACGAAATAATTTTATAAACTGGATATTGTGTAGTCTGTAAATTTATATACGGTAATCAAAATAAACTTATGTGTTGTAAATTAAACCTAACGACAAATTAAAGTGTCTGATTGTAATAAACACCCAAATTTTATATACGGGGTGTCCCAGCCAAGACGAATTATTCGATAGCTCTGTTATTAGTAATAACATTTAAAAAAGTTCAATATAAAAGTTGTTTGTAATCATTTACTACATAACCTAGAATTATTATCAACTATACACAGTGTTTTGTTTTTGCGCTCTAATACCAAACATAGTTTTTTTATATGGAAGACCCTGTATATTTTGTAATTTTTGGATGTAAAATTAAATTCTCTTTCAAAAATATTATAAATTATTTATGTCTAAAATGAACCGTTTTTGAGTTATTGGCGTTTTTTTTGCAAATTTTGACAGATGCAGACCTTTATAAATATATTTATAGTTATTAACATAACAACACCAGAGCAATTTACTTTGAAAATTCATTAGACAATAGTGTCATAGTGATGGTTGACTAGTTACATTTTAAAAATAATATACAGGGTGTTGGTTTTACTCCGTCCATTTCGTTAAACTTTAAACGCATGTAAGTAATTTTTTTTAAATGGAACGCCCTATATATTTTTACATTTTCTTGTAGAAAATTGAATTATTTTTCAAAGTTATTAAGCATGTTTTATGTCTAAATATAATATTTTTTTAGATATCGTTTCTTATGATTATTTGCGAGTGTTTTACCTAAAATATCAGTAGTAGTCGTTGAAAATTCAAAACAAATTGTATGAACTGTCAACCAGAACAATTAATCGGCACAATTTAAACTATTATGCCAGTAAAAATCTACATTTTTTTAAAAGTTGTAGATACCTAAACAGCATAAATGGCAGCAAATAACACCAGAATGCTGTGTATCTACAGTTCTTAAAAAATATGGATTTTTAGTGGCATATTAGTGAAAATTGTGCGGATTAAGTGTTTTGGTTGACAGTTCATACAAATTGTTTTGAATTTTCAAAGGCTACTACCGATATTTTAGGTAAAATACTCGCAAATAATCATAAGAAACGAAACAACTTCAAAAATATTATATTTAGACATAAATAAAACATGCTTAATAACTTTGAAAGATAATTAAATTTTCTACAAGAAAATGTAAAAATATATAGGGTGTTCCATTAAAAAAAAATTACTTACATGCGTTTAAAGTTTAGCGAAAAGGACCGAGTAAAACGAACACCTAGTATATTATTTTTAAAATGTAACTAGTCAACAATCACTATGACACTATTGTCTAATAAATTGCGAGAGTAAATTGCTCTGGTGTTGTTATGTTAATAAATATAAATATTTTTATAAAGGTCTGCATCTGTCAAAATTTTCAAAAAAATGTCAATAACTCAAAAACGGTTCATTTTAGACATAAGTAACCTATAATATTTTTGAAAGAGAATTTAATTTTACATCCAAAAATTACAAAATATACAGGGTCTTCCATATAAAAAAACAATGTTTGGTATCAGAGCGCAAAAACAAAACACTGTATAGTTGAAAATAATTTTAAGTTATGTAGTAAATGATTACAAACAACTTTTATATTGAACTTTTTTAAATATTATTACTAATAACAGAGCTATCGAATAATTCGTCTTGGCTGGGACACCCATATATACGGGGTAAATTCTCTAATAAAACATCAAAAAGTAATTTTGAACGAAAAAATTATTAAAAAACAAATACAAAAGGTTTAGCAAAAAATGGCTCGTCTTAAAATACTAAAAATTCTTCCCATTTTTCTAAATCATGCAGTCACTAGCGCGCTAGAGTTATCATTCTAAAGTTGTCCTTTATCTCAGACAACAAAAAGGACGTTTTAATTTTAAAAACGGCACTATTTCACTCAAGAATGCACATATAGTTACTCATGCATACAAAATGTCCTGAAATGACATCCCTAAACGAGTAATTTTTGTCCCATTTAATCTTCTGTGTATCTCCAACTGCTTGCGACGTCCCTACGTTACATCGCGCATAATGCCCGGACTGTATAATGTGCCTTTTTTGTAAATTAGAGCGCCCCGGCTCTCAACAATAGCTATGCAACAACTGAAAGGGATACACAAACACCTCAAGCGACTAAAATATTATTGCCACTGAAGTTCTAGAATTTACAAGACCAGCCATAATTATAACTTAAAAAAATTATTGAATGTATTATAGAATAAGAAATCCAACTGCTGTACAGAATATTCCAAATAGAAAAAATATTAAGGACCACGATAGAAAGAGGAGCAAGTGACAAGATTAATATTATTTTAAAAAATCACTTAAATAATTTACTAGTGTTTCTTGTATTTCCATTTTCTTTATTTTGAGTTGTTAATAACTAAAACTTATCTATGTATACATCTGTGCTAACAATTCCCAAACAAACTACAAGTTACAGCAATTTGTAACGAGCAACTTAATACCGTTATTAATTGAGAAAGTTTCATTAAAAAAACTGTAGGTTTAATAACGGGTAACATACACCAACAGCGTATCCACGTTTAAAATATTAAATAGACCCACTTAATGGGTGTTTAGAACCTTAGTTGTACGTAGTTCTGGAGTTGTGATTATTTCATGCAATATTCATCGGTAATTTTGGTCTTTAGTTGGGCTCTAGTTATATTGTTAACTGGATATAGTAACTTGTTACGTCCCTATAATTTACTTAATGTACTACCAGACGATCTAAATGCCATAAATCATGAATTTGTTCCCTGATATGCAATAAAATTACGTATGCACGCCGATATCAAACAGAACAATTGTTGATGATAATGACCCAGGTTGTTCATAAATCGTTTATCATCGGACATAATGGTCACAATCAAAAACACGGTAATATTTTTTTGTTATAAATTTATTAGCAGCGTACGAGCTAAAGATGTTATCGTCTCAGATTTTTTTCATATTTGTACACAAGCTTAAAAGTAAAAAAACACAATGTTATTAAATCGTAATTAGCTAATGTGCGGTTTTGTTGAAATTTCAAGAATGTTTTTGATCAAGTAAGTGGCGATATGCAAATAGCACTTGTTTGCACAATATCCAAGGGGTAAATGCCCTTGTACATGCAAATTTCTGCACACATTGGGTTTCAAGAAAGTTACGTACTAAATGTTAGCGCTAAATTCTAGACAGAAGTATAATATTAGTTTGTAAAGTCTCAAATTGGAGCGACAATGTGGCCTTTATTCATCTATTTGGAATATATAGTTTTCATTTAGTTGCTTTAAGATTAATAGAATATTTACTATAATTATCGTGGCTACGGCACTAATTTTCTGGAAACTAAATCAAAGTTATTGTCCTTTTTTTATATAAAACCACTTTACAGTCTCTCCTGAACCCAATTATTTTCCAAAATAGATTTATAAAATTAAAAAAGCATAATTTATACCATCTTCAACATAAAAACTTGCATGAAATTGCATGGTTTTAACATAATTAAATGTGAAAGTTACGTAATTTAAAATATTGCATTTTTTTGAAAAATTTAAAATTGTTTACATTAACTGATCTCAAATTTGCAAAAAAATCTTACAAGGGAGGGTCACGATATATTGTCTCTAGAATCTTATTAAGGCTGTGTTTATTGCATCAAGGACATCAAAACTAAATGTTTTGCAGAGTTACACGTGCCACTGGCCATTTCCTTCGGAAAATAGGGGAAAAACTGACTGAAGGTAATTTTTGCGATAGCGTTGGCTGTGAAACCGTCAGAGATAAAATCGAAATTCTTCTATTTACCATTGCGCGCATCCTTTGCAAGTAAAATGGTGAAAATTTTTTGAAAACAATCTTAAACGGTTCCGGAAAAAAACTGGAAAAACAAGGCCCTTGTAAAAACGGTTTTCCCTATGCAAGTCGCATAGATTTGGTTATAACAGAATTGATATACCACAACTTCTCAAATCATAGCGCTTTTGCAGGGTTTTCGTTTTTGACGTTTTTTTTCTCAGAACCGTTAAAGATTTTTTCAAAAACTTTGCACCACAGATCAATAAAAATATTTCTATCTATCGCAAGAAAATAAGGTAAAAAAATTGTACTCCCTCATATGATTGTGCATGCATGGATTATAGTGTAGTATGTATGAAGTTTAGCTGGATCGTAAGGTAAAAAAATTACCTTGTGAAATTGTGGCATAGTGTGGTACTTTCAAAAAATTATGGAAAAGCTATCAACTTCGGGACCAGTTGAAAAACGTAGGATACCAAAATCGTTAAAAAAAGGAGAAAATATTATTATTGTACGGCAATTGAGAAGACGATGTTTTTTTGTGCAAAAATAAAACGACGAAAGCATTTAATTAATGTAATGCTTCCTTACACGATAAATATTTTGAAGAATATCTCAAATAAATGTTAATTTACTTATGTTTAGTAGATAATCTTAAAAAAGTTAACTTTTTATTAATAAATTATGCAGTTATAACATGTTTTCTTATTCGATATGCAATTAAAGTTATGGATTTGCCCAAAGATTCGTTATCGACTCACTCAAAATCTAGAAAATTATCACCAAAAAAAGAATTTAACTAAAATATGATGTCCTTAGACATATAGCAACAGTTTTTATTAGTGCCAACCAAACTTGTTCTAAATGAGTTGAAATAAGTTGTTACGCTGTAACTTTAACCAAAAATATCAACAACTCTATTAGTAATTAAGATTTTAACTGGAAATATTAACACTAATAGTAGGTAATTGGTGAAGTTTTTAAGGTTGGAGGTGATTTATATCCAACAATTCATATTTGAAGCACATGTACACATGCGTACATCATCGCAAAAATGGTCGAAACGTGTTCAACGGACCCCATAACGTGTAAATCTAAATAAATCTGTGTTTTTTACAGCTTTCCATCCGAGCGCTTTCTAAAAATTGCCGCGTAATTTTTATAAAAACCGAAAATTACATAAATATGAAGGTGGGTGCAGATAAAACTATGTAAATACACGATTTTCAAACCCGTCTGCGAAATATCAAGCAACATTTGCGCCAATTATTTTTCCGATTCTTCCGAAACATAATCCTTCGCGTTGTTGTAACATTACTTTTTGCATAAAACTGTTTGTACAATTCGAGAACTAATCTAGACGATTTTCGCGAAACGCTAGCGATACAAAAGCCTTTCTTTCGCTGGTCGAATCCTTTAAATAAGTAATTATCGTTTTCCATTCAAGTCAGTATTATTTTAGAAATAAAATACAACGATTCGTCCGCTAAGAGTATTTTCTTCTGGAATAATACGGAACCACTTTGCACGCTATTCACAAAATTTTGTTCGCGCAAATATAATTTGACAGCTGTGCTGTCGTCGACTGTGGCGAAACTTCAGCGTACGGCCTCGTTGAAAATATAAATTATTATCTATACAACAAATAAAAAGAAAAAGAGGGAATTTAAGGAAGTAATTTTAAAAATAATTGTTTAGTTAGTCTAAGTGTTCATTTGAACGAATGATTTAACAAAACAAATAATATAGCTAACCATAATAGGTTTACCCAATAAACATTTGAAAATTAATTATTATAATACAATACCTAGAGATATATTGATTTTGTTCATACAAAAAACAAAAATAAAAATCGTTAGAGACCATTAAATTATCTACAACAAAATGAATAATAAAATATAAAGGGTGTTGCATTAAAAATTTTAAAGTTGCGTTTCTTTCTAGGAAACTAAAACATCTACTTACCTCTAGTATAACTGCCTTATTACCAAAAATATTAATTAATTTATGGAAGTATTAGGTACCTGATAGATAACCTGACAGCTCCACCATCTTTAAAATTCTTTTTTTAAATGCATTAGCTCTAGAAATATGGACTTAAGGCATACAACATGCTTTACAATTTTTAAAGACAATTAAATTAGCTACAAGATAACGTAAAAATATACAGGGTGATGTATTTAAAATAACAAAGTTGGATGTCGGTTTTCAAAAACTAATCACTCGGTATATTTAAAAATAATACAAGTTTATGCAGCTTTTGATACCAAACAACTTTTGTATGACAAATTTTTTTTGTATCTATATTAATAACAACGATATTAATTAATTTGTTTATCCTTAACAAAACTACCCAGCACCACCACCAATTTTAAACAAATGTTTATTAAACAGGCAAATCCTTTAATGGAATTACAAATATTCGTTTGCTACAGTAACTTTTCAGCAAATAAAACACTGTAACATAAAAACTGCATATCTTTAGGCAATACGACCTAAATTGCGTCTTTAATTGAAGTTTCAACCACCATAATCTTTTAGTTCTACTTGTTTTTACTTTTTTGCTTTCCTTTAATCAAGTTTGAACAACCAAGGACATCCACACTCCTTGCATGGCTCTAAATCTTTAACAAAACACTCGCAAAATGATTAAGTTAGGGCAGATAACGGAACTTCGCCCCGTTTTAACATGTAAACAAACCAAAACGGAAGATTTGTTTCTGTAACTAGGACTCGAACAGGACTAAGCGAAATTCTCTGTAAGGCCCGAGTGCTCACGACACATCTGAATTAAAACTTACAACCTTTTTAGTACCGAGCAGGAAATATATACCCAGGTATGCGCCACAGATAAACTTGCGAAGTATTAAAACAAACTTCGAAAAAAAAACGAAAACTTTCGCAAGTTTAAAGAACACAGATAATAATGAAGCAAAGGAAATTGCAAACTTAACCTAAGCAACCCGCATAATTCGGAAAATATTAGCGCATTTTCCAACATTGCTAATTAAAATTCAGCAAACCGTGGTGTCGATAATTAAATCACAAAGAATGTTAAGTTTCTACAACAACAAAATTAAAACAAAACCAGTACCTTTGATGAGAGATGTAGTAAGCAGATAAACGAGGAATAGTGTGTTAAGCATTGTAGCAGTTTTTGTTTGGGTTATTTACACTTATATTAACAAAACAGTTCACTTAAGTTTATGTTAAAAGCATGTGGATTATGTAGTCACTCGATAATGTTGTGTTTTCCGCACATAAGTTTATCGGTTTCTATTCGATCAAGCACATTTTTTTGTAGGGGCGAACTGACCTAGGAAACAGGCTTCGAAATGTTTTGACCCAAACACTGCGAAGTTTTGTTTTCATTGAAAAACGACTTGAAATCCAAAAACTGTAAATTGACATTAACAATTAAAATTTGTTTATAATTACAGCGCCCATGAAAAAATACTTAACGAGCTCTTCGCACAATTTCGTCAAATAAATAAACACGCTATAAAATATTGTACATTTTGTTTTTTTATTAAAAAATAATGCATTAAAATTTAAAAAAAAACTACAAGATTTTCTTTGATATATTTTTTCCTCCAAAAACATTAAAATCTTAACTTTGCAAAAACCAGGCAAAAAATATTATAGCAGCGGCACAAAGCCGAAGGATTGTGTAAGTCCATTCGTCTAAAAATTGGGGTTCAAATTTTGAATAAATTACAAGATTTCCATTAAGGAAATTCTCTTCTTTCCCTCTCAGAAAATTTAAATTTTAACTTAACGAAAACTAAGGCAAAAAAATAATACAGTGAAGAAGGACACAATAAAATATATAATGCAGGAAGTTTTCCAAAAATTTCCAAAATTTTCACTGTTTTTAAAGATACTATAATTCGTTTATCAAAATAAAAATTTCAACAACACGAAAACTAGGTAAAAAAAATTAAAGTTAATAGCACAAAATACAAAACATAATACATACAATTCTTTTCAAAAAAAGTGGATTAAAATTTAACCAAAATTACAAGATTTCCTTAAGGTATTTTTTCCCTCCAAAGATAATTAAAACTTTAACATAACGAAAACCCGCGCCTCACAAATTCCGCAATTATTTTTTCAACGACTCATTAAGACGCGCTGCAATTTCTTCAACTTCCTCCTCATAAAATTAATTCAAATCTATTTAAAAAGCGAACATCAAAACTACCTGTTAAACATCGCATGTTCTAATCAAGCAATTATTATCAACCTATAATAAAGAATCGATTCGGACATTTCATATTCTTTATTCTACGAAGTATTCCCGCTTTCAAAACTGGCCGCCACGGAGTTTGCGTAACTTTTGAGGATACCTCGAGCGCAGCGCCCACTACTGACAAACGACGCGGATGAACTGAGCGGTATTTAACTCTAGAAGCGGTATTCGGTGTGCGCTTGCGTCTACCCTCATTATCTAGTCACCCTCAGCGCGGAACAAATGAATATTTAAACTTGTCAAATGTCTTTCAGATGCTACATTATCCGTATTCGGTTTCGATATATTTTTATACATACATTTCCATTTTGTTACGTCGCGATACACTTGAAGTTGGGCCTCGAGATATATGGAGCGGTTTTTTTGTCGTGGCGAACGCAACGCGAACAAAAAATACAAATAAATTACAATAAATACAATTCTGATACACAGGGACAGATTTTTCATTTATATGGGGAGCGTATCAAGGCTAGATGATCGAACTTATATTAAAATTGTTCCATAAAATATACCCTCTAGTTTGTATATTTCACGCAACTGGCGTGACAGACACTTTTTTTTGCAATAATAACAGAACCATTCCACAAAAATGACGATCAAAAACATCAAAAAGTATATATCAAGTATCAAAACTTAACAAGATTTGAAAAAAAGTACATGTTAAAACATATTTTGGTTATAAAAATTATGAAACAGTAGAAATTTAGACAGAAAAACAGATATTAGAACAATTAACTAAACTCTAACAATTATTGGCTGAGTAAATAGGGTAATTTGCGTATTATTATACAAAAACAAACGCTATAATCTAAATAGCAATGACCTTTGAAACATTCTATACACATAAAAACAATAAGTTTGCCAAATCAAAATAAAAATGTGTTGGTGCATAATAAATTTCCGGCCAAAGAAATTTAGTAAAGAACACAATGTGCCACTAAGGTGACAATTAAATCTACTCAAACTAGGACTGCAGTGGCGTCAGGGAATACTTTTTCAAATAATAAAGAAATTAAGGAAGTGCAAGAAGAAATATTATGTACAACCCTAGAGATCATCTTCATCTCGAGTTTGATGTTATTTGTCCTTGGAAATTGGAATAACGAGTTGAATTAGGACGCTGTACTTTCACAATTCAAAGTTGTATTACCCATTTTTTTACAATAGTCTTTTGTTTTTCATAAAAATAATAAACACATCATAGTTCATGCCTTTTTACCCCAAGTTGTACTGAAAACTGCATAAAACATATTTTTTAACAGCTTTGTAAAGCCTTAAAAAAAAGCTTACATTGGGGGTCACGATATGTTGTCCCTAGAATCTGATCAAAGTTGTGTTTATTGCTTCAAGAATATCAAAACTAAATGTTTTGCATTGTTGCACGTGCCACTGGCCATTTCCTTCGGAAAAATAGGGGAAAAACTGATTAATAAAGTAATTGTTGCGATCGCTTTGGCCATGAAACCGCCAGAGATAAAATCGAAATTCTTCTATTTACCAATTTGCGCATCCTTTGCAAGTAAAATGTTGCAAAGTTTTTGAAAAAATCTTAAACGGTTCGGGAGAAAAACGCGAAAAACGAGGCTCTTGTAGAAACGGTTTTCCCTATGTTAAACGCCTATACAAGTCGCATAGATTTAGTTATACTATACAACTTCTCAAATCATAGCGCTTCTGCAGGGGTTTCGTTTTTGACGTTTTTCTTCGGAATCGTTTAGGATTTTTTCAAAAACTTTGCACCTTTTTACTTGCAAAGGATGCGCGCATTGGTAAATAGAGGATTTTGATTTTATCTCTGACGGTTTCATAGCCAACGCGATCGCAAAAATTACTTTTATTCAACTTTTCAGTTTTTATCCTATTTTTCCGAAGGAAATGGCCAGTGGCACGTATAACTCTGCAAAACTTTTAGTTTTGATGTTCTTGATGCAATAAACATGGCCTTGATCAGATTCTAGAGACACCATATCGTGACCTTCCTTGGTTAGCATTACTTGGCAAAAATTAGGAATTTTCGCAATTTTTGTCATAATATAAATTCATAAATATTAAAAACGCCCTCAGCAATGCATTTCTACATTGAGTTTTTTTCAAAACAACTTTAAACAATTTTGTAAAGCTCTCCAAAATTTTCAAAATATACCGATGATATATTTGCAAAAAAGTCAGAAGATTTGCAGTGGTATTCATATCTTCTGAAAACGTTAGAAACCTTTTTGAATGCATATTTACCTCAAGTTTAAAAACAGCTAAAAACGTTTCGTCTTATAGTTAATCAAAACAAAAATCAAATACAAATATATAGCCTTGTCCTTTTCTTTGGTAAAAATTGGAATATTTCGCAAGTGATTTTGTTTTTCAGAAATACTAAAAACACCCCTGGATACATTTCTTCTTTAGATTTGTGTTAAAACGGCTAGAGACAATTTTATGAAGCTATTCAAAATTTTTAAAAATATTCCAAGGCTAGGGTCATAAAGTGTTGTTAACAAAAATTCAAAATTATTTTATTTAAATATTCTGAAAATGTTTAAGACACCCTAAGGCATTGCTTAGGGCCTAAGCAATGCATTTCTAACTTTAATTCGTTTAAAAATCGCCTAAAAACTTTTGTTCCCAGCTCATCAAATTTTAAAAATAAAATCCAAGTGCCTTCGAAAGTATTGCAATGATTTTTATATTTTCCAAAAACTTGAAAGACATCTAAAGCAATGCATTTTTACCATTAAATTGCTAAAACGAGCCTTTAAACAATTTTTTATAATTCTTTAAATTTAAAATAAATCCCCTTGCATTTTAGAATAATTTTTTGAACGTTGTTTTAATTGCATAGATTTGAAGGGCGAAACGTTCAATATTACCTAGCAGATTTCAAGGTTAGGCCAAAAACTTATCAATAACCCCTCGTAACCAACATTTAACAACAAAACTAACCACAATTGCGTCACGTACTTGGCAAAAACAACGAACAAATTACAGCCAACTTCTTCTGTTGCAATTAACCCTAACTGCTTTATTGCGGATGCCCCTGTTTCAACAATTGCATTAAAACTCTATCCGATAATTATTAAACCGACTTCCGAGTTCGGCAGTTACTGCTGGTGATAGCGGGCGCCATTCGGGACGAGAATAATGGAGGCGCATTTCTGGCGTTTTGTGGTGGAGGCGCGAGGACCACATGTGTAGGTAAAACAACCGCAATCCCTTGTAATCGAGGAAAGAACCGACGGGATCAGGAAACCTCGGATATCCCATTCAAAATAGACATCAATTTCAATAAAAATGTCGATAGAGTAAGCCGTCTGGTGGCGCAGAACGCGCAACTATAACAAACGAATCGCGTTAAAGTGCGTTACGTATGTGTTCTGCGAAGGAAATTCATTTACGGCAATGCGAAATCGTTTACCACTTTTAGAAAACAAAAGCCTTCGGTTTTGCATTACATGGATTTTAAATAAAGACACCTGCAAACAACTAGACTAGTAAAAATAGCTATAATCTAGTCGACTGGTTACAGTGTTATAAAATTTGTTAAATTTGGATATACAAGGTCTATCGCAAAAATAACAGAACTTTGTACAAATAAAAAAAAAAAACTAGTGGCGCCATCTATTCAAAAAATTTGTCGTCGAGAAATACCTTCTTACTTGATATTTTCCCTAAATTTTATGCCATTCGGATCATTAGCAGCCGAGTTATAGCGTCCAAAAAGATAGTATATTTTGTACATGTATTTATAATTTAAAAAAATGCATGTGTATTGTTGTTTTTAAAAAGTTCGGTTATTTTTGCGACACACCTTGCATTTTAACTGGCATGGCTATGCTGATTTCACAAGTTTTTTTTCCATTTACAGGGCATTTTTGAAACTTCGCCCAAATTCGAATTTTGACAAAATCGAGGACATTCAGTGAGCAAACTATCTGTTTTTAAGTATTTTCTTTGAGAGGTAATTCCTGATCAAAAATTAAGTGGGGCCTTTAATAAAAATTGTATGACTAAAACGTCTTTTTTCGAAGTTACACTCCCTTAAGGGAAACGGTAAAATTAAGTTTCCATTTGATTCTTAATTTTGGAAAATGTAAAAGAATTACATCTACCTAGTTAATGTTTTTAAGTTATTATAATGTTTATATAGTAATATTTTCTCTTTGGGAAGGAAAAATCAATCAAATATCACGATATATTGATATGTTCCAAGTCTATCCATCGCTCTGCCATTCCAGGCTAGCTCGAATTGTCTTTGTTATTTTCACTGTGATGCATCTTAATTTGTTTTATTCTTTATTTAAAAAGTGTAGGTTTTGTCGGAAAAATTAGGAAATAAAAAAGTTCCTGAATGAATCAAGCTTTTAGAAAAAAATTAATGCAAAATTTTAACTCTCCAAAAAGTTCTGAATAAAAAACCAACAGGGGTCGCATCTTTCGGCCCCTTGTAAAGATTGGGACATGATTGAAAATAATTCTATAGGAAACCTTGTTGTAAGTAAAAAGCATCTACTAACGTCATTTTCCTATATTTATTCAAATTTGAGAAATAAAATGAAATAACTCAATTTTACCGTTACCATTTAGGAGGTTGTAACTTCAAAAAAAAAGGGAATTACCTTCTGAAGTTTTTACATAATGTTTTAATCCCCTGATACATCAAAAAAATACTAAAAAAAGTTTCTTCCCAATAATTCAATTCAAAAGGATATTCCAAATGTTGTTTCCAATAATTCAATTCAAAAAGCTACTCCAAATTAGGGAACTTGCCTCTAGAACACAAAATTATAATCTCATCTTTAAATTTTTGCAACAACTTTCGAACTAAACAGCTTTTCGTGTTTTAATACCGGACTAAAAAACTGCACAACTTTCATATTTTTTAAACAACTCCTTAGCTCCCAAGATAGACGAGTTACCAATAATACGAAACGAACAGTTGCCACTTCCTGCACATATCAGCAAAGAAAACTTGTGCACAATCGCATCAAAAGATTCCTCACAATTTTTAAAACAACATGTATCTCACTTCATTAAGCAAGGCAAACTCCCTCGGGAAACAAACTTTCATCTCAAACGACTACTGCCACTTATACAAAAATAATTCCGCTTCAAAAATTCATTAACCTCCGTACCCAACAAACGCGATGCTCACTTGTTCTTTTAAAAACACGTCCCAATTTACTAGTTAAGTCATTGATTTTAAAAACAAAGCATTGACGCTTCGCATTGTCACGAGACAAATCCGTGTATATAAATTATTAATCAAACTCAGCTTCGTGCAACTCGACTTGATTTATCTCGCACAACGACGTTCTTCGTCTGGAACTAGCACTACTTATAAAATTTGATTTATTATTTAAAACAAAAAATAAGCGATTTAAAAAACCTCCTCGGATTATTGTCAAATAATCATTAATATAAAACTGACTAAACTTCACAAGCAATTACAGCTTTAATTAACAATTATTAACTGTTAAACAAGTTTGTTTTATTAGCTTGTACAGGGGTCAAGTCAATATTTTGAAAATAAAAAATACGGTAAATATATTCTAAGATTTATTTTGAAAATATTGAATGTAATACCCTACAGCCTACAGTAATAAAAATAAACTACCACTCTTTAAAAGAACCCAACCGATTCTCCTCAGACTAAAACTTTAAGATGAAGGTGCAAATTTTATTTTTCAGGGCCAGCCACTTTTTTTTAATTCTCAATAAACTCAACTTGCCCCCCGTATCGTCGCAAAAATGCAAGTTAGTTTCCATAAAACGCAAAGGCGCGTAGTTAAAGAAGTTTACTTGAGCAACAAACTTCAGGAAGTCGCTAAAAGCAGAGCCGTCTCCGAAATCCTCTTTATCTTAATAAATGTATCAGTATCAATTTGTGATGAGTCATTACTCCATCAATACGATCCAGAATCGAAACACAAAGCAGGCGTCGGAAGCATTAGGAAGCCAACAACCTCGACCGATAAGCATATTTTAAGGTGCTAGTAAAGTTATACGCATTTTTTTCCCATAAAAAGGCCGTAATTTCTGATCTTTGGGCTTCAAATACGTTAGGGGTGAACAAAAGAATGAAAAACAAAGAACGTTCCAGTCAAGGCCTTCCGACCTCATGGTAAAACAGAGATATTTAACATGTAATTGACTAAAAACGCAACGTTTTCATTCAATTTCTATGTATATAACGCGATTTTACCAGTGTTAAGACCACAAACACGCACTGAATTACTTTGAGAATATTAAAAGCTGATCATTTAACAATTATTAATGGATCGAATATTGCTGATATCAAAATTACTTCTAGAAATATAAAGGTAAAAATGTGCAAACCTTTTTCACAGTCAGCATGTCACGTCCTTCCTGGAGTTTGATCATGGGCCTCGCGCAAGCTCGACCAACTTGCCAACAACTCAAACTCGACCATCTTTCTTACCTCAATAAAAAAGACAGGCTTAATATTGAGCGCAACAAATCAGTTGGAGCCTCTTCGATCAAACACTGCTACAAGTCCAATTGTACCATCTTGCAACAAAAGTTCGTTAATCCTGCCATTTGCCACTACGAATTGTCTAATCACATACACCTCTGTTTATTTTTAAAAAAATTAACGCGTTTTTGTTAATCACTTCATTGGATAATTTTTAAATAGTTTTTAAGCGATTTTGAGCGATTTTGAAAACAGGTCATTATTAATTGCAATACGAAGGAAAGTTTTGGCAACTAGTAGCATCAGTTGGTCAGCTTCATCTGAAACAAAAATACGAGTTTAGCACAAAGAATTACATGATGAATGTATTATTAGAACTAATTTATATTTAGTATTTACACACCAGATAATACAAGCTCAAATTTTTAACGCAAGAGTTAAGTAAACTAACATCAGCTGCTAGTCTAAAGGTTTGGAACACGATTTGAAACGCTGTATGAGACGGGGCCGGCCATAACACAATTTAATAATTACAAAAAAACTATCAAAACCATGAAAATTTTATTTAAGAACTTGAATCGTTCGATATCTAGTCATATTTGTAATAAAAGCTCGAGTTAAAAGCTCCAGACATCCTGTAGGTCGTTCTACGAAATTGATGTCATCTTTTATGATTATATGTAGACGTACCAAGTTACATGAGTGACCTCATTTTGAATAATCGACGGGATTTAAGTGGATACTATTGGAGGCTCGATCTTATGGTGTAAGAAAACTAGTGCAGTTAATACATAAAAATTCAATTCCTGCTAGCATAACGACGAGCAGGTGTAACGTCTTGTATGATTGCCAGTCGTTCATTTTTCTTCCTGGTAACATTTGTTAAGTCATTTCAAAGTTACATTAAGTGCAGTATAAGAATAAAGGTGACAATTTTACAGTAATCACTTTTTAACAAACATTGTTTTTGTCTGATTTGTTACAATATACAATGTCCCTCAAAAACATACCAAAAATCTTCTTCGTTTACCGTCTCTTATCTGAGCTTATCAATCATTATAGATATTCTTATTTTAATCGCAGCAAAAAAAAAACTATAATTACGTTATAAATTTTGTTAAAGCTCAAATTTTGCTCCATAATTTTGGGACCATCGTTCCATTTTTATTAATAATTTACCGGTATTTTGACTATCAAATTAATAATGAAAAACAAGTAATTCAGAGTATTATTTTTGTACAAATTTAGTCTGGGCCATAAAGCAACGGGTCGTAATATAAACTATTTTTTTAAGGTTCGTTTTACAGTACACATTTTTCTTCAATACACAAAATACTGCTGATGCTGGTAAAAGTTTCGAAGCGATTCAAAGACGCCGAAGTTCATTTCTTTTACGTCTTGAATGTTCAGGATTTTTATGACTTGAAATCCTTTTGTAAATTTTTAAGTGAGGATCTTTCTGAGCTGCTGTATACATACTATCTAGTAACCTGCTTTATGCTACAGTTTGAACCAGGAAGTTCTTCATGTCTGGGAATTAGTTCTTTGCCATCAATATTTGTTTGCGCACAAAAGTTGGACAATTCGCTTCTACCCGCTGTTGTAAGTAGCTCAAACACTTTTTTAACAGCGTGGGCATAAAATGGATTCAACGTTACATCGAATAATCACACTTCAGAAATATTTATCTAAGACAAAATTAATTACGAAGCCTGGTTTTGTTTGTGCAGAGATAATATTTTCGTATCTGATGCATCACAGTTCTATAAATCCATATCTGTCAGGTTGGCATTTATCATGCGTTGTATCAATCTTAATGACAAATCTTTTGCTAATAAATGTTTTCGGTGAAATGTTATTTTTATACCGTCGGTAGAATTTATTGGCACGCTATCGGCCAATTAACCTTAACGAGGAAATCTGGTAACAATTTCAATTAAATGTTACACAATATTTTGTCAACATGTTTGCTGTTTCATACAATTACTCTAAATAAAAGTTGATCCTTTTAACATAAGTACACAAGTTTATTAAAATCTATACATCTATACAGGGTGGTCCACTTTTTTGTAGCAGGACTTAATCAGTCGATACAAAAACTTATTTTAAGGCGAATATTCCATATCAACCAGGGTCCAAAAACGCTTCATTTTAAAGATACAGGGTGTTGAAATTTTCAAAAAATATTGATAGTTTTTAACCGTTTCCCAACCAGTAGATATATTTAAACCAAATTTGGTATACAGCACCACATTCGGTGAGAATGTCAAACCCCACAAGCAACCAGTGGCGAAGTTGTGGGGGTTCGTTTCAATAAATTTGATAAAAAACTAGTACGGCCCTGTTCAAAATCAAACTCGAACTTTTTTTGAGTTTAGTGTTTCATTCTGCACAAAAAGTGTCTCTTGACTTTTTTTCGTATCTACCACTGTTTGGCGCAAAATTTGATTTGTTTTATTATTCTCGCAAAAAATTTGCCCATAAGTTCGATGGTATTAGTAATTATTCTAGCGCACCTGCAAACAGATCCAAGTTCTTGCTTTAAAGGACTTTAAAAGACCCTGTAATGCGAAAATTGGTCGAAATATTAATGTTAATATATTTGCGTTTCCAATAATTTGTTTTTGTACGTATAGCCGGAACCAAAAAATCAGTTACAAAAGTATAACGAGTCGAGCAACCCGCATCTCTTGTAAGACTATAAAAAAGCAGCCACATTATTAATCCCTCATTGTACTATAAAATTAAGCAGCTACTGCTAATGAATTCATTTTAATTTTATTAGGTAAAGTAGCTGAATTAAATTTAATCCTCTTTTCTTAAAGCTAATATTTGCCATAAGCATGTAATATAGTTGAAATTTCCAACTTGCCGACTTCATCCGCGATCAGTGACGATGATACAGAAACTTGAATAAACAGTTAAACTGAATTATGAACTTAAAGAGACTGCAGAGAAGTGGTAATAGCAGATTCACGTATTCGTTTATACAGACGTCGGTGCGGTCGGATGGTATCAAAGTGCATTACATAACGAACCCTTTACTTCAGCGATAGTTGCACATTGTACGACGATATTGTTGTTCGTGTGGGCTAATTTCGCCACCATTACAAGAAACAATCTTTGCGCAACTTTAAAGCTTCCACGTTCTCCAAAAACGAGGTTTAAGCAAAGTTTATTGGAATAAAAACCACGTTATTTTACTTTAAATAATACGTTCAAAGTAATTCCATTCAGCTATAATACAATGCACTATTCCTACATTCAATTCTTACTTTATCCATAATCGTTGGTTGGCGAAACCTTCTCCAGAAGTTTATTTTCATTGCACTTACATTTATCCAATGCATATTTTGGGTTTAAGTGTCTCCCAAAGTTTGTTCAGGGGGACAGAATCGAAGGCATTTTTCATATCTACAAAAATTAGATTCAATTCGCTACCGTGAGCCCTAGTTTTCTCTATAAATTGTTTGATGCTGAAAACGTTATCTGTGCAAGATATTCCGGGACAGAAACCGCTTTGGATTTCTTCGACCGTCACCTGGGTTTGAGTTTTTTGCTATTATAACGTGCATACAGCTTGCCTATCGATGATAGAACGCTAATGCGTCTATAGTTTTCCCGTGTCTTTCTATCGCCTTTCTTGTAAACAGAGCTAATATAACTAAGCTTTCATTCCTCCGGAACAGTGTCCCCCATGAGTAGAGAGTCACGTTTCCCGGATTATTTTTGTTCCCGGGAAACGGGAAATTGAAATTGAAAAGTTTTAGAAATTAGGAAGAAAAATTTGTAAAAGTGTAGAAAAATAATTGAAAAACACATTTTTTAAAAAAAAACAAATACATTTAATTCATAAAATAATAAAAATGAAATAATAATAAGAAAATAAAAAAAAATTAATTTGAAATAAACAAACATAACATGATAAACTATATCATTATAAAAAACGTAACATAAAAAAGTATTTCATTATAAATTAACATATAATATATAATTGTTCATTTTAAATGCTATTTAATTTATTTTTGATTTAAAAAATAAGATTTTAAAAATGTAAGACAATTAAGAAAACAATCGCTCAAATTTGATCTTTTTTTTGTACAAAAATTGGATGACGCTGAGAATACCCTTTCACTCTCAATTGATGTGGGCTGTATGGTCAATAAAGCGTCCAATAACTTCTTCAAATTTTTAGTTATGTTTCCTGTATTTTTGTATAATTGAAATTCCTTTTGTAGATATGTTGTCTGATTAAGTGGCAATTGGGTGCCTTTTCTTTTAATTTTAAGTGCTGCATTTATAGCTACAGCCAATTTGTCATTTAAATCAGGAAAACCGCATTAAATATACACATGAAACAACACGTCAGCATAAACGCCACCCTGTCCTAGTCTTGCTTGTGTGGTAGTTCGCGCGGATCTGATGTGAGTTGAAAAGAAATGAAATACATATCGTCAGTGTGTCCAATACCGAGTATGAGCCAATCATTTCAAAATACGTTTTTTTGGCGCTTTCGTGCGGTCCCGGCGAAACGGGAAATACTTTTTTAGAATTTTTGGGATTTCCCGCCCGGGAAGGACTCACTATTCCCGGGAAACGGGTAATATTTTTTAGTTAAATTCTCTACTCATGAGGCACTGGTTTGAAATGGAAATCAAATAAATATTCTAAGGCAACTTGTGGAGCGTTTTTTATTATCTCGATAGGTATGCCTTCCGGACCTGGGGACTTATTATTTTTCATGTTTCTTAAAGCTTCTTTTACTTCATGATATGTAATTTCCTTTTTTTTTGTATGACTTTTCGATAGCTCTGTATACTTTACTTCTAAAAATGTCGATGTTCTGTTATTTATTGTGTCCAATACTGTACAGCATTTAAAGAAATTTATAAACTGGGTTCTAATTTACTTGCTTTTGACAATTAAACGTCAAATGACAAGTAAAGTATTGAATCGTTCTGTGTATTGAATAGTATGAACGTGTTGATTTCGTTTTTCTCGGTCAATTTTTTTTTCTCATTTTCAACAAATTCAGCTTTGCCCTGCTAACATGAATATTGTTAAAAAAGAAAATCTTATAAAGTTCGAACTGACTAGAAAAGAAGTCGAAAACTTTGAGGAGTGTGCATGCAACGGTATAGCAATCGAAGGGGGCCATGGCCGCCTCAGCCCTTATCTTTATTTGAAAAGTTGGTTCATATCGCCCCTGTTTATGTCCAAGTAGGCTGCGCCTGTGTTTTATGGCCAGACAATTGTCGCACGTTTTTATGTTGCGTACGCATATTTGTGCGTGTCGTAAACGGGCGTTAAAATATTTGGAAAAAATGAAAATCTTTGTTTCCCCGCCGTACTACGTACGTGCGAGGAATGCGGAATGACATAAAAGTTTTTCCATTCCGGTTTGTATTACAGAACATGACAACACCATTACCACATTGTTTTTGTGAGTACTTCGAAGCATTTTTTGTAAATAAGTCTAAATGAATACTAAATAATAAACAATTTAAACTTAATATATGGTAGTTTGCTCACAAATACTATTAAATTGGCAATTGGAGCCCTTTTAGTAGTTTTTTTTTATTGTAATTGTATTCTAGAAGCAGATTATGTATTCTGAAACATTTTCATAACGTTATGAGACAAATTTATTTCTCAATGGGGCTTTAAACTTTAGTGGATCTCATTATATACAGGTTGTTTCCGGGTTGGAACCGCGTCGAAGGTTTCTTCTTAACCGACGTTTCGTCCTCCTTCATCGGGGACATCTTCAGGGGTTGTTGGTTAAACAGCAACTGGCGAGTCATTTGTGTCTGGTGTATTTATAGTAGGCTGTGGTTGATGATGTGTGACGGGCGCTGGAGCGTATAATCTACTGTTTATCAGCCTCTTCCAGGAGTTGTGGAGGGGGTAGCCGTTGTCTCGGTTGATGTTGTTTGGGTTTTTGAATATCTCTATGGCTTCCCTAATTTTGCGGGGGTAGTATCGTGATGTTCTCGATAGCACTTCTGTTTCGGCAAATTTGATGTTGTGGCCGGTATCATGTTTGTGTTCAGCTAATGCTGATTGAGTGATGTGTTTCAGTCTGGTGTCCCTTTCGTGCTCACTGATTCGCGTTTTGATAGTTCTTCGTGTCTCCCCAATGTAGACCTTGCCGCATGTGCAGGGTATTTTATAGATCCCCTTGGTTTGAAGCGGGAGACTATCCTTGACGCTGGGTAGGCACTCTGATAATTTTCTGTGGGTATTGAACGATGTTCTAATATCATGTTTTCGGAGAATTTTGCTGATTCTGTCTGTAACATTCTTGATATATGGCAGATAGGCGGTGGTTGTTGATGTTGTGGTCGTGTTCTTAGTTTGTCTGATCCTGTCGGGTTCCAAGAATCGGGTGATTGTTCGTTGGATGTCCCGTTTGTTGTACCCATTGTTGGTTAGAGCATCCGTTACTTTTACTAGTTCTGATGATAGGGAGTCCGGTTCGGATAGTGTAACTGCCCTGTGAACTAGCGAGTTGATGACCGATTGTTTTTGTGACGGGTGATGGTGAGACAGCGCGTTCAGGTAACGGTTGGTGTGTGTTGGCTTCCGGTAGACCGAGTGTCCCAGCTTACGGTTGGGTAGTCGAGTCACGAGTACGTCCAGAAATGGTAGCTCGCCGTTGGTTTCGATTTCCATGGTAAACTGAATATCCGGATGGTGCGCGTTTAGATGTGTGAGGAAGTCGGTTAACGTATTCCGTCCATGTGGCCAGATGATGAATGTGTCGTCGATGTATCTAAACCAGCATTTTGGTTTTAATGGGGCCGAATCCAATACTTCTTTTTCAAATGCTTCCATGAATATGTTGGCTACGACTGGTGATAGAGGGGAGCCCATAGCTGCTCCTGCAATCTGCTCGTAGAACTCTCCTCGAAATAGAAAATATGTGGATGTGAGACATGCTTTTACTAGTTGGGCTAAGTCTGTTGGTAGGTTGTTATCCATTAGCATCTCTTCAATGATGGTGATGGTGTCCGTGATTGGAATCTTCGTGAAGAGAGATGTAACGTCAAAGCTGATGAGTATATCTTCGGCATCTAGGGTAAGTTCTTGTATGCGTTGAACGAAATGTTGTGAATTGAGTATGAATGAGTTGGATCTTCCAGTAAATGGCTTGAGGATTTCCGAGAGGTATTTTGCCAATTTGTATGTAGATGAATCTATGGTGTTCACTATAGGGCGAAGTGGGATGTCCGGTTTGTGAATCTTTGGTAGACCGTAGAGTCTTGGTGCTTTTGAGTTGCGCGGTATAAGTGTTTTTTGAAGATCCGGCGGTATGGACGATGATTTGATGGCTGCAGCAATCTGTTTTTCTATCCGTGAAGTTGGGTTGCGTGTAAGATGTTTATATGCGGCATCTTGAAGTAGAATGTTGATTTTTTGTTCGTAGTCCGTGCGGTTTAAAACCACGGTGGCGTTACCCTTGTCAGCGGGTAGGATGACAATATCGTTGTTGGTTTTCAGGTTTCTGAGGGCGATGTTTTCGGATTTTGTGAAGTTTGGTGCCGGTGGTTTCGCTGTTTGGATAATCTTGGAGATTTCGAAACGAATCGTGTCTGATATTTCTTGTGGTTGTTTGATGATTGATGATTCCACTCCACATATGATGTCTTCTATAGGTATATGTTTTGGTGTTATAGCAAAATTTGGACCTCTTGAAAGAATGGATGTCTCATCAGCTGTTAATTGATGTCCAGAGAGGTTTATGACCGTGTGGGTAAGGTTGTTCTTCTTCGGGTGTTTGTTTTTTGTAGAGAGCGTCAAATTTTCGAGTATGTGTCTTCGTCGTTAGTTTGCGGGTTTTACGTGATTGTTCGTAGGTGATTCGATCGTAGAAATCCCAGTCGCTGGTAGACATAGCGTTCGAAATTACCATGTGTAGTTGCAGGATTTTGGATGATACCTCGGCCAGTTCGCGTCTTGTTTCTTTGATTCTTTCTCGAACCATGGCCAGGCCGGCGCGTTGAAATATGCGACGGGTAGAGTTGTTCTGGATGTGGTGTTTGATCTGGAGGAACTTCGGAATCACGTTGTAATCACGGCAGCGTTGTAGGAACGTCAGAGTACACAATAATTTTGCCAGTTTCTGTCGGTTAAGAAGAAACCTTCGACGCGGTTCCAACCCGGAAACAACCTGTATACATTGGACATCGGCCGCGGAAGCCTACAACATAGATGGATCTCATTATTTTAATGTCGATTATTTAACAATTTTAAAATTAAATTTGAAATTTTTAAACTTGTACAGAATATTTCTAGATCTGCTCACAATATGCTCATTTTCAGTATAGATTCTTATTAAGCACAAAAAAAAAACACTTCTTTTCTAATTAACGATGCTTCCATTTACTAAAGTTTCCAAAAACTATTACACACTTTCAGTAAATTTGAACTACATTTTGCAAAACTTTTGCAAAAGTTTATAGTAGAGACTGTGCGGTAGTGTGCACGTTAATAATTAGTGTACTTATATATTAGCAAACTAAGGACTACTTTTGGGTAAACCTTAGACTAAGTTGAAACTTTATTAATTTAGGTTAGAATTAAACTGCTTATTGGTCTCAAAGACCAGATTGCATTGTCATAAACTCTACTAGGGTTTAATATTTAAAAAAAAAAAAAAATGCAAAAAACAAATAATTAATGAAATAAAAACCAAGTGAAATAAAATAGTCCATGAATTACTCATTAAGCAAAATGAGCTAGCAAAAATAATTATTAGTCTTCGGTAAATTGTAAATAAAAGAAAATACCGCACAGATAATTAATTAAAACATGAATTATAATTTTTTTATTGCTTCTTGCAGACTGAAAACTTTTGACACAAATAGTTTATGCAATTAAGCTAAATGATCAGAAATCTGAAATTTGTATACACGCTGCTGTAGCAAGCAAATAAATGGTTAAATTATTTAAGTGATTTGCTTATTGATATAATCAAGTTAATAACCACTTCAATAATTTCATTAAAATATCCAGATTACTAAAGAAATCATTCAAACAAAGTTTACTTTTCGTAAGAACAATTTATTATTTGTTTTTAGACAAAATTGTAATTTTTAAAATAAAATAAAGCCGAAAATCATTAAAACTACATAGTTAACAGATTCGTTATTAAAAAAGTACCACATTAAACAGTAAACCTTTAATTTAATCGAAAAGGACACTCTTTTTGATCAAGCAAATAAATAAATCTATTTACATGGCGAAATATGCTGCACACACGGAAAGCCAAATTACATACATATAAAGGCTCCCGGTAAAATACACAGCAAATGATTATATGCACATCCTTTGGGCATTGCACGAATACATTATACGTGCCAGTCAATGCACCACACAACGAAAGTAACTTAGAGATATACACATCAACGACCCGACAGTACACTTTGGCTTCGTCTAACAATACACGGACGGACGGCAGAGGATCCGCGTTTATGAAATAAAAGATTCATTTTCTGATGTGGGGATTTTTCATATGTTATTTACGCTACTTGCATATTTGAACGTGAAGGTTCACATCACTTTTCAACGCTTTTTTTATAAATGCGTCGGTTTCTCTTTTGTTTAAGCGTCCTCTGCGTTGAGAGTGATCGTTTTATTTTTGTTAGCTTTTGCTTTTTATAATAATATAAACCTCTCAAAAAAATTAAGGCTATGTACATAGGACGTTTTACAAAGTTTTGAAGTGCTATAAAGAAGTGTTTTGGGCAGTTTTAAACGAGCTTTAGGTAGAGACACATTGCTGAGGATGTCTTTAACGTTTGAAAAAAATATTTAGAATATTGCAAAACCTTCAAATTTTTGCCTAAAAAAATGCAACACTTTACATTTGGAATAGTTTTCGAAACTTCAAAAAACTGTAAAAAACCGTTTTAGGCAATTTTTAAACAAACTAAAGAAAGAAGTGCATTGATAACGATGCTTAAACATTTTCAGAAAACATAATCACTATTGTAAAACTTCTAATTTTTGGCAAAAAAATTTGCAAGGTTATACTGTACCCTTGGAATATTCTTTTGAATTTTGAAGAGTTAGAGACTATTTAGAAGCATGCTTTCCAAATTCATGGCTTGGCACGTTTGGTCCAGTTCGTTGGCTTTCATAATTGCCATGTTTAACGCCTATGGATTATTCTGTGGAGCAATGTAAAAGATATTGTGATCGCAACCCCAACGGAAAATATTGAACATCATCGCCTTAAAATCGAAAATGCATTCGCCTCCGTTCCAAAACAGACTACTTACTCACAATGAAATGAATTTGAAGACTAACCTCTGCATCATACAGAACGGCGCGCACTTTGAACAATTTAAATAATTATTTATCTGGTGTTTTAAAAGATTTTAAGACTTCTCAATTTATATTCAAATGAAGTTCCTTTACTTAAGCTAAGGAAATGGTTAAGGTAGGTTTAGGAGATAAATTCGGTCCATATTCATCATTTATACGTACATCAACAGAAATTAATCGGTTTAAAGCGCAACCAGTGCTGGGTTACAAACGGTTCGGCTTCTAAATATAGATGATTAGCGATATAAATTGTTCGTGACACAAATAAACGTTTGCTAAGTGAATGGGACGAATTTAATGAACAAATTATACAGTAGTTTCCACTCAACTAAACCGAAATCGGATTCGAAGTTCAACTACAAGTTACACATAACTTGGAACAAGATGATACACATTCATCTATAGCAGGCAGCCGTTATAGGCGCCGTGGTCTAATAAGCAGAAGAGCTCGGAAATGATCGCCTGTGGGGCTCTAATTACTTCCGGGTGCCCTTCAAGCTTCCGCTCGCTATTTTCTATAACGCAAAAGCCACAACCCATGGCCAAGACCTCGCCGTAATACCGTAAGAGCGTCTATCTCCCGAAATTTATTTCACTTTAAAAACCCCGTCGTATAAAATTATCTTTATTACGCGAATTTATTAAGGGAATTACCGTGATATTGTTTGAGATAAAGCTGTTACGAGCTAGTAATGATTTCGGGAGCGAGTCGATGTCTAATGTGACACAATTTCGGAGTTAATGCAGTTATAGTTGCCGCCGCGGAACAAGCGCTACCAACTGAATATCAATTACACAGTATATATAGTCCCTAAATTTAAATTGCCTTGCATCTTACGATATATAACCCATATTACGGGACATACTAGCGGAGCCATTAAACTGTGACCAGGGAAGAAACTCGAATCGCTTTAATATCGCGTCTTCACCTTACGCGAACCACGGAACGAAGACAGAAGACGTAGTGTGACACTTATTCCTATTAACAGGGTAGAAGTTGAAGTAATGCA
This sequence comes from Elmis aenea, assembly GCA_947652605.1. NCBI lineage: Eukaryota > Metazoa > Arthropoda > Insecta > Coleoptera > Elmidae > Elmis > Elmis aenea. The sequence goes on from OX393577.1 coordinate 66,960,341, forward strand.
TCTTAAAACTACACGAGATTCGCGCGAATTTTCGATTAAAAGTTGTCCGAGTATGTTCAGCGACTTCTCATGTCGGTAGCGGTGTTGCATAAATCATAAGCGATTTGGAATATTGCGATTTTTATACAATTTCATGCGCTCTCCTAGATATCTTACACTTTATTGCTAAAGGGTTTAAAACCGTCGCCTTAAATGTTTTTAACCACTGGAGTCTACGATATTTTATGATTCAAATTCTTTTGCTACTTCTAACTTAGCTATTTTATTATCGGATTCGTTTTGAATTTTGTGTAAGTTTGGAAGTTATTAAAAGGATAACGCGATCATTATTTTGAGAGAAATTTAACCGCAATATATTTTAGATCTTTACAAAAAGCTTGAGCAGCGTTACAAGACGGACGTAGAAAAATAATAAAAGGATAAATTAAAAGTTATTTTAAAGGAAAAAGCATATTTTTAAAACGTTTAAAAAGCCATACAAAATTATTTTAGGCCGTTCATAAACTAATTAAAAGAAAAATACCTTACGTATGGCATCTCTATAGTGTTTAAAGAAAATAAAATTTTGCAAATTTTTGGCAACAAAAACTGCAAACTTACATTTAGATTATCTATAAAAATGTTGAAGAGTTGTAAAAAAAAATTATCGGGCCCTATTTAGTTAAACTAAAGTAAAATTGAATTGCTAAGAGTATCTTTAACATAATCAAAAAATATAAAAACGCCCTAAAACAATGCAAAGCCATACATTGGGATTATCTATAAAAATATTAAGTAGTTGTATAATAAAAATTCGGGCCATCTTTAGTTAAACTTAAGGTGAAAATGCATTGCTTTGGGCCCGGGTTCTAAACCAGGGGTCCACGGACTCCCAAGGGGTACATGTTACTTCTATAGGGGGTACGTGCCGTTACTTATCCGCTCCGGGGTCTCGCGAGCATACAGAACTAGACATCCTACACGTCGCGTGTTACTTATCCGCTCCGGAAAGTCTGACTCCCGGAGCAAGCATACAGCACTAGACATCCATCTACACGTCGCGTGTTACTTATCCGCTCCGGGAAATCTGGCTCCCGGAGCGAGCATACAGCACTAGACATCCATCTACACGTCGCGTGTTACTTATCGCTCGGGGAAGTCTGGCTCCCGGAGCAAGCATACAGCACTTGACATCCATCTTCTGCTTCACGTCGCGTTACTTATCCGCTCCGGGAAGTGGCTCCCGGAGCGAGCATACAGCACTACACCCATCTACACGTCGGGTGATACTTATCCGCTCCGGGAAATCTGGCTCCCGGAGCGAGCATACAGCACTAGACATCCATCTACACGTCGCGTGTTACATATCCTCTCCGGGAAGTCTGAATTTAACCGAAGTCGCAACTCTTACCGTTTACGAGATCCCCATAGTGGCCCTCGAAAAACGAGAACCCTGTATACCCCATATATGGATGATGACTAATACCGTAAGACAATAAGATACAATAACTAGAAAATTATTCAAGTCATCGATCTAAAAGTACCTGGACTTGTTTAACTAACATGGTCGAAGCCGTTTTTGTTAATTTTAGCAAAAGACGCCCAAGCGTCGGTACCTCTTTTGCAAAAATGCAAAAATTTTGAACAGTGATAAAAAATTGTTGTGCGCCAATTTGAATTTTAGAGGTTAAAATGCTTTGCTTAGAAAATGTATAATGGCTTTTTTTTAAGTATTTTAGGTAGAAATGGAAAAAAAAATTATTTTTTTTACTTAAGCCCAAAAGAAAGTTTGCTATAGAGATCAAACCTGGCGATTTTTTAATTAAACATAAAAATTGAAGCAAAAATCGGAAGGATAACTAATGCTTTTTAAAGATAAAACTATTGTGTTTCACTGCCATAGATTTAATTTCAAAACTACTTCAAAACAACTTCAATACCCAGCACAACTCATTTCATAAACGCTTTAAAAGTTATACCGGCTCAAACTAAAATGTTTTTAATATCGCCGAACATATAAAGCAAAGCAGGAACTAATTAACATTCAACATGCTCGCCTTAATATCAAGAAACTTTATTACGTTCACCTATCTTTAACAAACCTAAAATAGTCTAATTACTTGTTAGTATTCACAGCGAGTCTCCGTAAAATGGATAATTTTCTCACTTGGCCCAGTTTGGTTCTTTTGAAGACTTTTTGAGTCAAGGAAACATGTGGTAGACTAACGGAAGTGGATACAGAAAATGAAATAAGCTCCGGCTTAACAAGAGACCTATTATTTTGAATTAATCCAAGCCTTATGTGCAGTGGTCTCAGAAAAGAACTGGAAATCTCTGGTGCGTTTTAGCGTCTCTTAACGAATCAAGGCACTAATTAAAAAAGTGGTATTGTAACAATTACCTTTGCTTGAGGTAATTGTACAAATTAGCAGGTGATATACAAACGAAACTTCTAAAAAAGACTGCTAATTAACATCTGCAATTGATTCGGAAAAGCAATTGTAGAACTTTACGATGCTATAATAACTCCGTCCTCTTTCAGGAGTTGGAAAATTTGGGTTGTCATGTTTAGGTTTGATTGGGACTCGAGCCAACTTTTATTTAGGGTTAAAATACGCGCTTTAACAATACAGTCTGTAAAAATAAGCAAAATTTGAGTACCTACGTAGCAGAGGTGGCGTGAAGTCAGAACCCATTTTTATTTTGAAAATGACTCCAAAACTATTGCAGTTAAAATTATAGAAGTACAAAAAGCCTCGATATGCATTAAACACTTTTTCTACGACCACTAATGTAAATGACTCAATGAGTCCTAACGCACGGTAAGCAAAACGCACACTTGTCTAGAAAGATCAAAGTGGCCTTACGTCAAACACTTCCTGCATGCCTAGTAAGTGTGTTATAACGCACGGTAAGCAAAACGCACACTTGTCTAGAAATGTCAGAGTAGGCTTACGTCAAAATTGACAAGACAACGTAATAACATGTGTTTATTAGCCAAAAAGCCGTTAAAATCGTAGGTATTATGTGATCGTAGAAAAAGTATGGTACATAACACGAGTTGTAAATCAATTACGCACTCGTGCAACTTTTCCACTCGTGCGTAATATGCTTCTTACAACTCTTGTCATGTAATACACTATTGTGCTTTACATCGTGAAGCCAACTTCATGCACTTCCCAATTAGTTTAAAATTGCTCTTTTCATTTCTGGTATTTGTCGGTCTAACTGAGCAAACCTTTATCGTTTTAAAACATTTTTCTTACTGTGAAACCAAACAAGGACCGTCTTTTTACTCTCACTTCTTACTTTAACCAGTTTATTGCTTCTCTTCAATTCCAAAACACACTACAGTCATTTTTATTGCCATGTTTCTACGGCTTTTCCGATGCAAATTTGGATTTTATTATTTTCCTAACTACCAATCAATGATTTCCATCAGAAAACTTTTGGTTGTTTTTGCTCGTTCCTATTGAACATTCATGGCTTAGCTGACATTAAGTTTCATTACAGTTTTAAACTTTTTTCAGTCCCACTCCCCTTCAAATGTTTTTTACCGGCGCGATCCTGTTTCCTGCAGCGTCCAGAGAAAGAAAAAAACGTTACGCCATCGAAACTTACATAACGAAGCCGCACATTATGATATCAAGTTATCCACGAACTGTTTGCGTGCAATCCGCTTTTTTAACATTCAAGTTTATGGAGAGGTAACTCAGGCAAATAACTTTAGTGCACTAAATGGAACTAAGGTGATGGTCTCGGGAGACTTGCGGCGTCTTCTCAACTTCGAGGCACTTCCTTTAATTATTATTAGCGATACGCCATCTGGCGGCCTACCGTTTACATTATTACATTGTTTGCATGATTACCTCATCAATATTCCCGATCGTTAAGTGGATTAGCCAAATCCTGGCTGTTTCTACTTCTTTATTTCCCGTTCCCGCGACGATGCCTTTTATGAGGGAGGGATATGTATAGGCGGTTTAGCAAATTTAAGTTTAAGCTCTTAACAGGACATTTAAAACTATTTTAAATAGTGTACACCAGCGTTTCCCAAACTATTCCAACAACGGAACACTTCAAAAACTTTTTTTTTTTTTTTTAGGAAAATTCTGCTGGCAAATATGTCGTTGTGAAAGGAGTAACAAGAATAGGTAGCTAGTTTTGACACGCTGGGGTACACATGTGTTAAATTTGTTTAGAAATAATTTAATGTCAGTGTCTTGTATTTTTGTTTTAATCAGAGTCACTAATTAAATCAATTAGATAGAGTAAAGTGCCCTAATATGGAATACTTTTTTGTATTCGGCAATAATATTCACATTTATTCAACAAAATTTTGCTAAACAAATTGTAAGGAATTTGTAATGAATACGCAACACATTACTCGAATTCTGGTACGATATTACGGTAGATATTTCTTATATAGCTATTTTTTTTAAATGTTACTTCTATTCCATATTAAGCTCCCGGGGAACCTAATATGGAAAACTAGGGGTTCTTAATATGGAATATAGAATTATATAGAAAATATACATTAAAATAAACAACTGTTCATAGAATAATCTTTTATTTCTTTCTGATTGGCATTATTACTTAAACCAAACCAAAACTCTGTTATTTATGTAAATTAAATTATAATTCAAGTGTCATTCGAACTAAATGTTGATAATTTATTTATTTTTACAGGTAGGACAATAGAATTGTTTTTTTTTTGTATTTTGCACATTTTTCGTCTGCCCATTTTTGACACTTTTGACACTGAACCCATATTGCTGTACTTAGTGACCATAATCATATTCATTATAAGGCACCTTTATGTATTCCATATTAGGTATCAATGTGATTTCAAAAATCGGCATATGTAAAACATGAAATGACCCCAATCAAAATTTTGGTCTATTTAATTGAAATGTAAAGGCTTATGCTAAATAAACATGCAATAAAATATTTTATATTATTTACCCTAGCATATAATATTTTGCACTGAAAGATTTAGCCTAAAAACTCAGTAGCACGTCAAAAATATATTTGAATCTGTTATGTAATCTAGTGAATATTTTTTAACTATTTTACATTTGGGATTGTGTGATCAATGTACAAACAGGTACATATACTTTTCAACAGATATCGCTTATTCATTGTCATAAAACTGATGTATTCCATAATAGGTAACTGTTCCATATTAGGGCACTTTACTCTATTTATATTCACTTGCACTGAAGCTTACTGGCTTGGCTGTCACTGTAAATGGATTGCAAACATAGGAATTGTTCATACTGGATTTTATAAACGATTGTAAAAGGGTTGATTGTTAGTCATACAAGTGTTCTAAAATTAATTTAGAATTTATTTCAGTCAAAAATGAATGCCGGGCAGAAAAACAATCAAAATTACTCCATTCAAGTGTAAACGTCCAGAATTGTAACTCCCTATCAAAAGATGCGATGTTATCTCTTGTACAGAAAATTGCAATATTTTTTTTTAGTAATGATAAGTTAATTCTATTACATTTTGTAAAAATATCTGCCAAATAAGCAAGACGCATCGACCAAGAAAAATTTGCTAAAAATTCAATAAAATATCGTCCTAAATTAACCAATTTCTTGTTTCGTTCATATTAATATTCATAATATTTCACTTTTCGCGGAGCACAAGTGTTCCGCAAAACACAGTTTAGGTACCGCTGGTTTATACAGCTTGAAAATCCAAAACAGGATAACGCCCTTGAGCGATTCAAGTTCTATTTTTTATTAAACTACCAAAAAACTATGAATCTATAGGACAGTTTTTGAGACACACCCGGTATATCACGAAAATTATTAATTTTAATTTATCTCTATAAAAACGCCTTCCTTTTTGCAAATTTCTGCTCAAGTATTTGCTTAGACGTTTCTCCCGTGTTCCATTTTATGTCAGGTTTTTTATTATTCAATTGTCTTCTCATGACTACGTCTAGATCTTTTTTTTTAATCCCCGCGATAAAGATTCGATTTCTTGTGTAACGCGCTTAATTCGTCTTGAAAATTTCATCTCTAATGCATGAATTTCAGGCAGCCTTTCAGTATTCATTTTCTTTAAAAAAATGGGTCTTGTTTTTAAAGTGGATCCGACGAAATCCTAAAAATAATCGTCTTTACTTTTTCACTCCTTTTTTTTAAATCTCCAGGTAATGGCAAGTAAAGAAGATTACCCACGAGTTATTCCAAAAATGATTATCGAATGCAACACAATTCTTGTGGTAAAAATAAAAATTTAGCGTATCGTACAACTTTAAAGCAGAATATTAGATAATTCAACATCAAAAAAATAATTGAGAATACTTGCTGAGCGAAATATTTCTTGAACATGCAATTTCTAATCAGCATGCTAGATGATTCAAGGTAAAAATATATCGCTCGGAGGTACTTTCAACGACCATATTTTCAATAATTCAGTGTGTTTTGCTCAATATTTCAAATTATTAAATACAAAACAACCTACTTAACAACATTGTATGATCCAGAACTATTTCCAAATGACTATTTATTGTTGGTGATAGCGTGACACATACATCTTCGATATTATTTTAAATTACACTGTATTATTATATAAATAATAAATATTAATACAAACCACCAACTTACTTTGTTACCAATTCAATACATCAATATACAGAGTGTACAAAATGTAACGTAACGTATAAATATTTTTTTGTTTTTAATGAATTCAGCAAAAACTATTTTATTTTTTCAAGATTTTTTTTGGAATAGTTGCTGTCAAATCATAGATCATTTTGACTCACTGATGCAACTCTGTATCTCTTAACGTTTACGAGATCCCTATGCTGTTCACGATAACTGGGACACCCTGTAGACGTCATAAATAATTTTTATACTATACTTAAAACTTTTAAGTTAAAAGTCCTGCAGAAATAAACATTATGTGGATTATTTTGGCGAAGTAATTTTCGCAAAAATATTTTAAAAAAATGCTATTTTTGCGTTTAAAAATAATTGATAACGCTACAGATAGATAGTTTTAAAAATGTTTTTGCTGTGAATGAACTTTGCACAATTATTATATTGAAGAATTGTTTAAAAAGTAAATAGAAATCTCATTTCATGAGTAGTTATTACAATGCTAAAACAAATCGTGTAATAATGGCAACTGCTCCAAAGATTGTAATACGTAATAGATTTTCCTTTTTATTCTGTTGTGATGTTTGAATGATTTATATGACCTAAATAATTATCGACAAAAGCCCGAGGTACGGTTATTAAATTTTCAAGCTTTATTTTGAATAAAGCTACAACTCAACGATTTTCCTTTTTCTTTTTTTTCCATCGATCAGTATCGTTAGCAGTCGAATACGGACACATATTTTCTTTTTCGCTTCGACCCTTGCTAATGACTGAACGGTGTAAGCGGTTCGTTGCCGGAACCGGTACTTTTCCGTTCGAGCAAAGTCTTATCTAGCCTTTTATTAATTTGTTTCGGAGTTTGGATCACCTTCTTAAAAGTTCGGATAATGAATTTCTTCTATCTCTATTTCTGTTTCGTATTGCACGTTATTTTAAAAGCTTTTAATGGTAGAAGATTGTTGTGTTTTTATTTCATCGGACCGGGGAAATAAAGCGGAGATCGTTGGGTTAATTGATGTTGAAGTTTTGCAAACTTGTGGCAAGGTGCGAAGACCCAAGATGTAAATAGAATGTACACATTAAAATTGGACAAATATCACTTTAAAATTACAAAAGGGCTCAGACAAGGAAGTTGAGTAGCGCCTACTGTTTAAGAGTTATACAGGGATGCGCAAAAGTATGGAAACAGACAAATATCTAGACCACTATTGCAGATAAAACAATAAAATTTTGTATCTGAGCGTTAGCGTTATGGTATTTTTCGGATTCGATGAAAATATTAAGGTTGCAATACGACTTCCGGTTCAACCGAAAACGGATTCAAACTTTGAAGACAAAAGCTATTTTTGGAAGTTAAATCAAATACTTCTCTTGCTGTTGCCACCTTATGCGAAGCCATCTCGGATGGATTTTCTGATGGAATATTCACTGGGGTTATTTTTTGTGACTTACAAAAGGCATTTGATTGCATTTCACATAACATGCTACTACGGAAGCTTAAGTATTACAATTTTAACAAATTGAGTATTTCTCTTGTAAGCTCATACCTTACAGATAGGTTACAATATACTTCTGTCAATGGGACTAATTCTAAATCAAGTGTGCCTCGTTTTGGCGTTCCCCAGGGCTCCGTGCTGGGTCCTATCTTGTTTTTGATCTATATCAATGACTTTAAAAATTGTGTTTCTACTTCATCGGCTATTTTATTTGCTGATGATACAACCCTTATTACTAAATTTAATAAAATAGAGGATTCGGCTGGAGCTTTGGAGAGGGTCCAGGATGAGGCTCAAAATTGGTTTCTTGCAAATCAGTTGTCTTTAAATGCAAGAAAAACCCAAGAATTGATTTGCACACTTAAGAAAATTGATCACATGAAAACTGGTGTTGTCAAGTTTTTAGGAGTATGGCTTGATCCAACATTAAATTGGCAGGCTCACACTGATAACTTAGCAAATAAGCTCTCTAAAAATTTATTTGCTTTAAGAAATATTGCAAATTTAGTTGATACTAGTATATTATTCACAGCATATTTCTCATTGTTCATGTCACACTGTTTATATAGTTTGATAAACTGGGGCCACTCTAGTCATATGAAAAGAATCTTTGGACTACAACGTAAAGCCTTAAGAATTATTTTGAACCTTGGCTATGGAGATGATGTCAAAGATAAATTCACTCAGAATAAGTTATTAACTTTACCATCATATTACATACTGTATTCTCTATGTCATGTTAGAAATAATTTTAATAAATATACTTTACAAGGCACTTTATATAATTATAGTACAAGAGGAGGTCAAAATATACGTATAGATTACCATAGAGTGTATGCTTGTCGCAATGTGGACAATTACTATGGTCCTTTATTTTATAATCGACTACCTTGCAATATAAAAAGTCTGCCATTGAAGGGATTCAAAAATGCTATTTTAACATACTTAATTAACAACCCTATTTATAAAATCAGTGAGTTTGAATTCAAAAATAGGTAAGCAGATTGTTTGTGGGGGCTCCAGTCTTTCTTTCTTTCTTTCAGGTTTCTGTAATTTCTTGTATTTAAAATTTTTATTTTTATTGAAATGTACAATACTCTGACGACTGTAAAACGATATGGTTAATGCATAATAAATGATTTTATTCTATTCTATGATTCTATTCCTATTTTGCATATTTTCAGATAATTATACGATTAACTGCTTTATTATCACTAAATAATGAAAGTTTTGTTAAATTACCCTAGATGTGTTGCACGCTAAAGTGTGGGTGATTTTAATCAACCGAAACGTTTCTGTCTAGTTCTGTTTATCTAATTAGTGTTGCAATCATTTCGTGTACATAGCATTCAATTGTTCTCTAGACGCCAAGCGAAATGCATTCATGAAAACTAATTAAATTAGAGATGATTATACACCGGCTGGAGCTTAACCCAGAAAAAGTTGCATCCGTAATAAGCGTTCTTCTGTTTCTGTAATAGATTCGACGGACGCAACCAGGAACACGTCCAGGGATAATTAATTCATTAATCATGCCGACATTTGTTTACAAGACGCCAATATTCGTAGGCTTGCGACATAACTAAAGGTGGACCTAAGCATGAGCCATTGTTAGGACAAGATTTAATAATGTAAACCCCATAATAACCTGTACAAAGGAAAGCCAACGTATACGTCGCCAGGAATGAGGGGTAGACAGAGACATGCTTAGTATTAGGAGGGACAGCGCGGACTTTGGCTGGATTAGGAGTTGAATATTTGATAGGACTTGGGTCGACGTAAGATTATGCAAGAAAGCGTATTCGGCAATTTCCCGGATCTTGCACATTAAAATAAAAACACCGAATTTTGCCGCCGAGGCAAAACGTTTGCGGTTTCTGCGTTTCGGTACTTTGGGGCAGTTTAGAAAAAAACTTTTTCTATATCTTAAAACGTCATTAAAATTAATTCGCGGGTAGACCGTTCGGTGGTAATTTGGTCCTGCCCTTTCTAAGGGAATTTGCGGGGTCGGCTATTTTTATCTGAATTTTAAAACAGTTGGTTTATAAATAAGTAGGAGTTCTGAATCGTCCCCGTGGGGTTTGGTTTCGAACCATCGAATCCACCAACAAACAAGCATTAAAAGAAAAGAAGAACCCCCACAACACACTTCACACTTTAAACAATAATTATGAATTAAGAATTTATTCATAAATTGGATTACAAAACTCTTATCTTTTTAGCTTTTATTAAATTTTATACCATCCGCATTTTCATAAACTTGTGCATCGGTTCAAGCAGGAAATTTATACAGAAAGTACAAAAAGTAACGTCTCGTCTTGTTTCGAATAAAAGTTGTTTATGGTAATTTACTACATAACCTAAAATTATTTTCAACTATACTACACAGTGTTTTGTTTTTGGGTAACGATACGTCACTTTGTTTTCTTAAATAGAACACCCTGTATATTTTGCACTTTTTAGATGCAGAATTCAATTGTCTTTCAAAATGTATAGTTTTTTTTTGCGTCTAAAATCAATCGTTTTTGAGTTATATAAGTTTTTGTGAAAATGTTTACAGAAACAGGACTCTAAGGAAATATTGAGATTTCACAACATAGCAATTTCAGAATGAATTCCTTTAAAACTTTGTTCGACAATAGTGTCATGGTGATTGCTGACTAGTTGAAATTTTAAAATAATACACAGGGTGTTTTTTATGCTCGGTCCAATTGGTTAAACTTCAAACACGGATAAGTCAATTTTTTTAAATAGAACACCCCATATATTTTTACATATTCCTATTGATAAGTTAATTATCTTTAAAATTTGTTAAAGGTTTAATTTGAACAGTTATCGAAACAAATGACAATTTACGAAACAAATGCCGCTGGTGGTGATGCAACTCCGCCAGCAAAACCGCTTCGACGTACATATTCAAACACACACATCAAGCAAAATTGTGCACCAAGGAAATCTCTATTGGATTCCCGAAACGACGTCAATTTTTTTCCGTTCCGTTGTCAGCATTTTTGTGCAACTGTGAAAATCTTATTTCTCCGAGCGAATAAACTAAGATGTCACGAGTCGCGTGCGTTCAGCACATGTGACCAGATGAGGGCCGGACATATATCAAGAGTGCCGTGACAGCTGAGTCTCGTCGCCGGAGTTCCGGGTTCCGAACTGGACGTACCAGACCCTCCTAATTTGTCCAATTGTAAAACCGCTGAGCAAGATCGTAGATATTAAAGAGGTTAGCAGTTCTTGAGCAGAGAGACAGGAAATAGGATGTAATTGATGTGTTGCTTCAAAGTTTATTCGACACTATATATAAGTATATTATAAACAAGCGTCCCGAGAACTATAACAACAGCAATGATTGCTTTCATAAAGATGGAATCTTTCAGCCTGGTAAGATAGCGCAATATGCGTTTAATTTTATTAAAAAAGGCCACGCCATTCACAAAAAAGCAGCGGCGAAAACAGGGACTGGATTAAGGCTATTTTCAAGCAGTTTCTAAAAGATGGAGTCTTAAAAGTCATAAAGCTCCCACCGATATGTCTAAAGCTTCATTTTAATTGCTTACTAGAGACCAGAGTGACTAACAAAAAAAAAGATCCTCGCATTCTTCAATTGTTCTAAAATCCATCCCGAATCATCCTGATGACACCCGCTTTATTGAAATTCGTCCGGTTTTCAAGAGATCGAGTTAAACATTGTGAGGCCCCTAAATTTGTAAGAGGCCCCTTAAAAATGTGAGACCCGAGGCATCTTCCCCTTTTGCCCCACCTGCCTCTGATAGAGCCAGTATAAGCCCACAATAAAAGTTTCACTAATGATCTAATTCGCGCTACGAATTAATTATTTTTGCATGACGTAGGCAATATTTTAATCGATAAATATACCCAGGATATTATCACCATTTAAGACTGCACTTAATCAAGCTAAATAAGATTGAAAAACTCTATAAAGTTAACAAGGAACGACACATAACCCACTTTTATTTCATTTAACTGAACATTTCAGTTCCGTACGTTTATGTCCCATAAAAAAAAACTCTACTTATATCGTAAATAAATGTGCTGACACATATTAAAAGAGACCACTTATCGTAGCGAAAGCCGTATTGCAGTGTTAAGTACATGTGTGTAGGAGGCGAGTTAAACACAAAAACAAAAAATACGCATCGACCGTGCAGAGCTACATAAATATTTGCAAAGCGCGTTCTTGTGCCTTTTGGTTTCTCTTTCATACAAGTCAGCACGCAGTGGCTGCTCGTGAATATAAAAAGTAGGAGTCATTGTTCATTAAAAATCGTCCAAATTGAAACAGCTTTTGTCAAATACTTATTTTTACATTAAAATACTAGATGACTCAACAATAAGTGTTGATTCATAAACAAATAAGCTATTCTTTTAATAAACCAATAGTTCTGAACGTTATTGTAGATAATCGGTTTCGAATAAACATAAAAAGAAATCAAGAGACGTTAGGACAGGAGAGTCAGGTGATCATTTAACTAGATCTAGCCTTGATAATTATTTAAGTTAGAAAAGAGAATTTCCACAGGTGCGTAATTGCTTACCGTGCATAAGGACACACTTACTATGCATGCAGGCTGTACGGTAAGAGTTATTTACATAAGTGGTCGTAGAAAAAATATTTAATTAAAGCAAGCTTCGAATTACTTAACAGATAAACAAAATACCACCACCATAACTTGTTTACTTTACAACATATTTAAATTTTAACCCGGCCCCTCCACCAATACACGAGTAATTTTACTGATTTTTTAAAACAATGAGTTTGTAATTAAAAATGATTATTAGACTTTTATTTAAAGTCTTAAATTAATTTAATTTCTTTTTGTTTTTAACCTTGATAACCAAAATTTTGGCCGTAATGAAGTCCTCGTTCTTCATAATACAAACAAAACATTGCGTACCACAAACGCAAACATTTATTATGAATCCTTAAATGCAAAGCCCTAATATTAACATGAACGCGAGTTTGACCAACAACAGAAGGGATAATAGCAGGGATGGCTAAGCAAGGATATTGTAGCTTCCTTAATATGAAACACAGAAATGGTAAATTAGCATAATACGTATGTGGTAGTGACAAATTTAATTACAGCTACGCATTCATGGAACTCTAAATGGCCACGGGAGTTATTTGTAAAAGCCCTTATTATACAGTTTTTAGTACCGTGGCCCTAACATTTATTACAGATGTACTTGGCTCGTTTAAGGAAAATGAAGAATCATGAACTTTGAAAAACCGGCTTAAGTTTGCAAATATTGGGTTAAAATGAGTAGGGTAAAATGTTTGAAGCTACATATCAGAGCCTTGATAAAAAGGTTACAGGCAAAAGCTAGAGGGAAAGAAAGATGTATGCCATTAACATTAATTTGTTACATGTATATTTAATAATAAATTAATCATAATAATAATGTCAATAAAGAGTTTTCTTTATGCCCGGTTGAAGCATTCAATACAGACCACTAAACCCATCAAATTTATTTAACTTATAACTAATGGTCTTTATCTTTTCAATTCATTTAATATATTATACAGCTTCATTTAAAAAGTCTGCAACAAAGTATTGATATCTCAGAAAATTTTATTCTTGATAAAAGTTGGTGCATGGTCTAAAACTAATTTAAAGATGAAAAAATTCAATTGTCAGTCATAGGACACTAGATTTTAGCAATTAATTTTTGAAATACTCCCAAGAGTAAAGTGCCCCTATTTTAAGACATACAAATAATTGCATACAAAAATTCTTGTGAAATGTTGCTTCAACAGAGAATAAAATATGTTTTAAAAATTTGCTACTATCCTCCACTTCTGCTTGAACCCAACAACAAAATTCAAATCGTAAATCATAGTCTCGGTCTTGAACTTTGGTTTATAAGAATGGTATCTGTTGTGTTTTAAAATTCTTTAAACAAATGATAAAGATAAATTCTTGTTCATCGCTACCGTTTTAAGACATGCATTTTGTTTTTCGATCACTGTTTGTAATACATTTAAAGAATTATCTGTATTATAAACCCATTTGGTATGTTCCTTTTTGTATTGGTTTTCCAATGATCCAGTCTCCTTAAACTGTATCAATAATCTTGCAACTGTACTACTAAATGAAACAGTTTGGTCGGGATGTCTTTCATTAAAAATTAATGCAGCTTCCCTAGATGTCTTGTAATAAGCACCACAAATTAATACAAGTTCAGCTTTTTCTACTAATATTAATTTATCTGCCATAATTAGCAATTATATGCTTTAATGCTTACAAATTATATTAACAGATACACATTGATTCAGTTTTGTTTTTGCTTTAGGCCTATTATATCAATTTTGAATTACGTTAAGAATTATTATCAATTTAAATATTGACTCACAAGTGTATCATGAAGTTTTCTAAAAAATTGATAAATTTTTTTTTTCCATTTGTTGCAGACTTTTTGAATGTTAAAACTTCTTAAAAAATAAAAATTTGACAATTAAAATTAAAATTCAAAAGTTTAAGTTAATCTTTTCTGTATTCAGCATAAATATTTTTATGCACAGTAAAATATAAAACATTTAATAGCTATCTTAAAACAACATAGAAGTGACTTATGCCACTTTCAAAATAAACGGATGACATCCACATTCTTTTTGATGAATCATACAGCAGATTTTCACAATGTGAAGAAAATCAAAAGAAAAACGATTGTCTTTTGTAGTGACGCCCCAAAAAAAAAACGAATGTAAATCTAATATCGTAGTGCTGGAGTAATGTTTGCGTTGAACTCTCTTTCATCAGACTATAATATTTTAAAATGTAATTTCTTTTTTCACGCAGAACTTTCTGCGGAGAGAGGCAAACGACAAAGACGAAAACTTCGCATGCATGAACTAGATTAAAAGAAGGGAAACAAGAAAAATCCGTTTCCTTTATAAACACGGTTGACAACTGGAGTATATTGCGTGAGAATCGCGGCCTCTTACCCACGGCCGACTTTAATGCGAATACCGAGGTACATTTTCGCCACGCTCGCACATACAGCTCTTAGCTCGGAAAGAAAATGACAAATTAACGAGAGCCGTAAAGAAAAAGTGGGGCGAAAGTTATAGGTGATATTAAAATACGCACCGACAGTGGCGGTTCGTATGCAGCTCTTTGGAACTATAAAGCTTTTGGGTTTTTCGAATTATACAGGGTGTTCCAGATTTCATTTCCAGCTTGGGGATCTCGCTTATTTTAAGAGATACAGGTTTGTTTAAATTAGATGAATTATTCGCAAGTGTGAGAAGAGCCACAATCAATTTTTAAAAGTGCAAAATTCGTTTTCGTTTTCGTGCCCCAAAATTAATAACGATTAAAACCGTTTTACAGGGTTTTTTTGTGGTCAAAAAATCGAGGATTTTATTTTTTTTCAAGTCGCTTCTACCCTCTATTAATACTAAGACAATATTGTCGTCTCCGCAAAATTATAAACGAAAACGATGGGTTTTGATGCTCACGGACAGCATATTTTAGACTGGCAAACCATCGCCGTATTAAATTTACCAAATCGTTAAACACATTAACATTTAACCATTTTATTAAGTTTAACACCCGTAAGGTGCAAAAACACTTGATTAGTTTAAATTGTACACACGATCTTTATCTAAAAGTATAAAAATATAGCAAGTGCTATTTTCAATTAGTTTTAGTACTAAAAATCTATGCATTCGAATAAAATTAGATTTTGCTGTAACTATTAAAAAAGACAAAAGAATTAATTCAATTGGATAATTTACTGAATGTCTCCATTAATTATTATTAATTAATTGTATATAAAAAACTTATATTTACTCTAAACGCAAATAAAACATCAACATATTAATAATGTATAGAAAAAATTAAATATACTTTAACTAAAAAGTTTGTACATACCATACAATATACATTTTCACGTTCCATTCAATCTTACTAGCAACACATCATCCAATAAATCTTCTATTATATTAGACAGGAAACATCTCTGATATGAAAAAAATTAATTGAATTAATTTACCAAAACGTAAAAAATAGGGCCTTCAAGTTTAAAAAATAAAGATTTTAAGTAAAAATTAAAACAAGTTTAAGGAACATGTATAAATTGATATACATCTGAAGGGGTTGCAGCCCTGCAGCCCCATGGAAGAGCTGCCCCTAGTGTGCTTATTTATTTTAACATAAACAGAATTAAGTTTTTTGAGACATCAATTATCAAAAAAGTTTGTTTTTGTGATATGCTTTGGCACAGAAAAATACACTTCTATAAAAAAAAAAAAGGTTTTCTGCACCGCTTAGATTGGATCTAACCGAAACGGAACGCAAACCGGACAAATGTAATCAACTGCGAAGCGAAACCAAAAAAATTATTTTATGCCAGGTTTAAGGGTATAAGTATAAAAAACTCGTTACTAAAAATAAATCAACGTATTGATGAAAAATTTTAGTCTACATTAATAGTTCCAAGTAAACCCTATGTTCGTTGCTATGTCTACAATACCTGCATTTGGTTTAGTGCAAACAACAATATAAAATTTAACTGCTAATGAAAGTTGTCAGACAACGTGCGATAACATCTTGATAACTCCATCAACTACTAAATGCACCCGTATCAGATGAGTAATAATTTAATTTAATAACAAGAAGACATCGAACGATGTTGCAGCCTTATGAACCTATGCTAATAGATCAGAGGAGAGCGCCTATTTCCATTCGTACATAAAAATGTAAATAAATGACATAAATTTTCGTTTACTGTACACTTATTTTAGCATACTTTGTGCTCAACAAGCAAAAAGCAAAACGGTTGAACCTACATATTTACACATGCAGCAAACGAAAAGATAAATAAAGTATGCCCGAACGGACACAAACATTACTTGATAGGTTCAAATTGATTTAATTAGCGTTCCGACCTCATTCCTTTTGATAGTTGCAGCAAACAAAAATATGCTAGGTAAAGAGTTAATATTTAAGGAATTTACAATCAACTTTTGTCCCTTGCTTATTTGCCTACAGAGAAAAACCCAATAAATATTTGTAGTTAAAAATAACATTTCCTTATTAAATTTGTAGCTGTATCTAAACAGTAATAAATAATAACAAATAAATGAAGGACAAATAGTACAAATGCATAGAAAAAATGTAATAAGAGTAATATTTAAAAATAGTTTTGTAGTTTTTTTTTTGATAATTTGCTATCCTTAAACATAAACAAATTTTAAAAAAGTTTAATTTCGTAATGTATTCTAGTTCTTTTTTAATAATTGAAGTTAGGTATCTTACATGCGTCAAATAATCTACAATACGTTAAGCTTTTTCACTTGGTTAAAATAAAAATAAAAATTTTAAATTGGAAGAATATAGGTACAGTGTGTCCAAAAGATATGGAATATGCTATACCGGGTGTCACACGTTCATGGTACACCCCCTTTTTTTTCTTTAGTTTTGATTTTAAATAAATGAAATTTTAGACATATGATATATGCAAAAAAAACGGGCTTTTTGAGCCGTTGCACACATTTGTTTCACTTCCGGTTTCGCCGGAAATGACCCTAACTTTGTTATTTTAAATGGAACACCCTGTATATTTTTACATTTTTGGGAAGAGGAAGTGATTTTTGATACAACTGCACTATTTTCGTTAATTTTTATAATCTCAAAATTTTTTTAAAACAAAATTTAGTTTTTTATTAAGGGTGCCGTGACCTGCACAAATTGATTTTTATTATGTCAACAATTGTCCAAAAACCATTTTTGTAAATTTTAAATGACATTTAGGTTACTTTAATCGGCTTTGAAGGTTGAGGAATCGGTTTTTTGTCAAAAAGTCAATTTTTTTAAATGGAACCATGATGGTACTAGCGGTTATTTAAATGGATCATCTTCTAACGAATCCATCGATACCAATAAATTGTATTTTTATTAAAAATCTACTTCAAAAATTTCAAATTATTGTGAAAATTTATTAAGAGATCCTCTTAATCGCAGTAATCTAATTATGTAAAAATGATACCAACATTTTTAGACTGTATAATTAAATGACTATAGTAGTTAAACATAAAACAACGATCATTTGTTTTGTTGTAGTTATGCACAGTGTACTGCGATTAACAGGATCTCTTAACAAATTTTCACAATAATTTGAAATTTTTGAAGTAGATTTTTAATAAAAATACAATTTATTGGTATCGATGGATTCGTTAGAAGATGATCCATTTAAATAACCGCCAGTACCAGCATGGTTCCATTTAAAAAAATTGACTTTTTGTCAAAAAACCGATTCCTCAACCTTCAAAGCCGATTAAAGTAACCTAAATGTCATTTAAAATTTACAAAAATGGTTTTTGGACAATTGTTGGCATAATAAAAATCAATTTGTGCAGGTCACGGCACCCTTAATAAAAAACTAAATTTTGTTTTAAAAAAAAATTGAGGTTATAAAAATTAACGAAAATAGTGCAGTTGTATCAAAAATCACTTCCTCTTCCAAAAAATGTAAAAATATACAGGGTGTTTCATTTAAAATAACAAAGTTGGGGTCATTTCCGGCGAAACCGGAAGTGAAACAAATATGTGCAACGGCTCAAAAAGCCCGGTTTTTTGCACATGTCATATGTCTACAATCTCATTTATTTAAAATCAAAACTAAAGAAAAAAAAGGGGGTGTACCATGAACGTGTGACACCCGGTATATCTCAGTAAATATACACTAAAGATGTTTGAATAAAAGTTGTTTGGTACTTAGATTTTCACCATAAGACATAATTTTAAAAAAAATATCGAATAACAAAAGCGCATTGAAAAACAATAATTTTTTTTTAAATGACGAGATACCCCTATATTATATTCATTTAATAGAGATTTTTTTTCTCTTTTCAATGATGCTAAACTTTAGTACCATTACTTAAGCAACTTTTTGAGAATTACGCAAAAATGTACCTACTCTCAAATTATTTTAATTGTATTTATTTCCAACAAAACATCATAAGAACTAAAATTTTTTGACGAAATCTACAATGAGTGTTTAAACTGTGAACCATTTACAGCTTGCCAATGATAAACTCGGTTTTTAAACCATAACATTCCCAACCATTTTAGGTGCAATAGACCTCATCTCTACTCTAATACGATCTTTTAAATTTTTGATATTCTCCGGCCTCTTAGCATAAACTTAATTTTTAAGGTGACCCCATCATTGAAAAGAGAATAAAAATCTCTTTGGAATGAATATAATATAGGGCTATCTTGTCATTTAAAAAAAATCAATTGTTGTCCATTGCGCTTTTGTTATTCGAAAACAAATAATTTTTATTTTTGTCTTACGGTAGAAAACTAAGTACCAAACAACTTTTATTTAAAACATTTTTCACTAAAGTGGATATTTACTGAGTTATATAGCATATTCCATACCTCTTGGACACACTGTATAAGGACTAAATGTTTGTTCCTGAGGAACTGTGCCTGTATAACAAAACTTCGTAGCAGGGGTTTCAAATGTACCACAGTTTTTTGTTGTGTACCACTTCAGATACTAAAAATCCAAAAGACGGAACTTAATTCTGCAATTTGTTTGCTCCATTTATATTACATTTAATCCATTACAAATATTGTACTTTTATTAAAAAAGCATTTTCATGTATCCATTTTAATATTTAATGGGTTTCGATTATAATTTTACAACATTGCTTATCATTGCTT
The DNA here is from genome assembly GCA_947652605.1 of Elmis aenea. NCBI lineage: Eukaryota > Metazoa > Arthropoda > Insecta > Coleoptera > Elmidae > Elmis > Elmis aenea. Next base: position 66,980,147 of record OX393577.1, read on the forward strand.
CTACTGCGGTACCTACTCGATATATTCATTTTCCAATAATCCATTTCACAGACAAAAAAAATGTCACAAGGCGATTGTTTTGTTAAGACGTTATTATGACGTTCAAAGTGTAAATAATGAAGTATTAATATCAAATTAGAACTAAATAATAATTTACTTTAAAACTTAGTTTATGTTTACGAATTAAAATGGTTGCAAAAATATCCGAAGTTGTGACCTGTGAAATTTCATGCTTAAAATATGTAAACGAAGCTTTGGAAAATATTTATTGGAGGTAAAAACTAACGAATATTTTACATTTTTCAGTAACTATTATTTCCCATGCGCAATTGGGTGCATTCCCAACTTTAAATTGTCGTTGCCCCACATATAACTAACGAAAAGTTCGGCTAGATGTACTGTTTTATTTTTTATCAGATGTTGAAGTACCCAATTAATTTTTTTTTTCATTTGGTTTTTGTCACATTCTTACATTCCTTTGTCTAGTTGGCAGATGAACTCCAAAAGTATGTAGGAGCATTATAGCCTCTAGTGGCCAGCCATTACGTTTACAGTTTTTGTCACAAGCATGGTATACTTAATTCCGGACATTTAACACGCATTTATTTATTAGCTTTGTGTTCTAAATTTCATAATATAAAGTATTAGAGCGTTCCATTTTAAAAACAGAGTCAACATTTATAAATAGATTTCACCAAAAAAAGATTACCTTCATACACATTTTATTAAAACCGTTGGGCAAAAAGGACCAAAAAAGAATTACATTGCTAGAAACAGCATGAACAGGATGAAAGTAATATATTTTTGTTTTTATTTAATTTCTCGTAGAGTATAACAAGTTTTTTTATGGCCAAATTGATTTAATGATAGATTGGACATTTGTCTTCCTCCCAAGATATTTATTTCATGTGTTTCGTAAAGCACATGTGAGATTTGTTTTTCTATAATAAGACAGCTGTTACTTCCAATTTCAACGTTAGGGCTAAAAGTAACAAAGATCGGGGTAAGTTCTAACGGCAAAATAATTTAAACAGCTCATAATTAGTGGGTAAATAGTATTCAACAAAATTTAATTTGATTCCAAAATACACGTTAGCAAAATGAAAACATTCTTTGGTGCAATAAATACAAAATATTGAGTGAACATTATTAATATTCAAAAATGTGAAATAAAAGGATACAACAAATTGGAAAATTAATCCGACAAGTTTTGTATATTCTCTTCTACGAAGAAAACCACCAATTATGTGCTAAGAGTGAACATTTGCAAGTGAAAACATTGATTGGGGTTGGCTGTAACAATGTTACTTTTGACCCCAAGTGTACACAAAACAAATTGGAGGAAATTCACAATTAACCATGATTCCAACGTCAAATTGTATTGCATCCACCAATAGCCAACAAAATTTAGAACATAATAATCTAGGTACTTTTTTGTTCCTCTTTTAGGTATCGCCAAAAAGTTACTCGACTGATGACACAACGCATTAAGTTTTAGGCGGAAAATAGTGACTCGGGCTGGCAAAAACTTAACCTCTACGACAGATGAAAATTAGCAATGTAGGTAGAAGCTGGATGTAAATGAACATTGCACAAGCGCTTAGGGCGACTTATAACAAAAATTAAAGAAACTATAGGCACTGTTAAAACCTACCCGTGTTACGTTCATCCATATCAAGATCACGCTATATTGTATTTTTTTTTTTTTTAAATTACGCTATTATCAAATACAAACGAAACTGGTTAAATGTCTGAAGGTAACAAGAAGATACCGCAAATAATAATTGACTATATTGAAACACAATCAAGTGTAGATACCATGGACAAGTCTGTTCGAACATATATTGTAAAGAGACAAACACGAAGATGGCCTGTTGCAGTTTCTTTATAATATTATAGATATTAGTGTCCTTAACATAAATATAGATTGGCAAGCAAAAGAGGTATACAAACGGCGACAGTTCCTCATGCAACTAGGAAAACAACTAGCAGCTACTGACACAGAGTTACAACTTCACAGAGGCACTTAGTTACAACTGAAACGTGTTAGATGTTGGGAAGGTCCAAGAAGTTTATATAGAAAGCAACCATTGCAGCCCCTTTCTGTGCAAAAATCACTTGTTCGTCATGCAAACCTAACATAAACGTAGATTAGTTTTTTTTTATAGTTATTATTTAAAATCAAGTAATGTAAATGTGGGAGTAATTGACACTTAGACAAGATGAACAATTTAAAAAATGTATATTGCTCAGAAAAATTGACATATACTTCTCTGGGTTTATGGAAAAGAAATGTGTATTTATAAATATCTTCATTGTGTTCACAAAATTTTTGTAATGTGATACCATTTTGAAACTGATTATTTTATTATTTATAAGAATATTCACCAGTAATTGACATAGCAAAAATCGGTATGTACCAGTAATTGACATCCTTTGTGGGTATAGTTGACATCAAAGAACCATTATTTTTTAAATAAAAAATTCTTATGTAAAGTTTGCAATTCTTACAGTTATTGAGTATTGAACATTTGAATGGTGTACTAAACATATTCCTATAAAAACTTTGGTATAAAATTACTATACTAAGTAAATAAACATATTACTAAAATAACTATCCTAAACATTTGAACTGCTGAAAATTGTATTCAAACAACAATCGTTTCCTTCTATCTGTTTGAGAAGTGGGTAGTTTCTAAATGATATTAATTATTTTACCAACAAAATATTTAACAGTTGTTTTTGTGAAAATTTTCATAATTATAAAATTATTCATAGCGAATGTCTCTCTGTCTTTATTAATATTTTGTGAGTCTTCATAAAAATCATTGTATCATTCATCGAGATTTGTTAACTGAAAACTTGTGTCCATCGTCGAGGAACCCGACTGTACCCAATCTTCTTCAGATTTGCTACTAGAACTTGCAATCTATTACGTCTTCTTCTTCTCTAGAAAGTATTGTTTTTGGCCCCATTTTTCTTTCAATTGGGCTTTTTCCTTTGGCTTTGTAAAGCAGAGTAATTCTGGGCACTTTATGTTTTTTAGCTGCAGTAGCTACAGGCATTCCAAGTCGAACATCCTCTAGAGCATTTTTTATATCTTCTTCAGGATATGCTAACATTTTACCTTTGATGGGAGGCATATCCACTTAGGTTAAAATCTTTTTCCAAGCAAGAGTTTAAACGCACCAATAATTGACAGCCATGTCAACTACTGGTAAACATAAGAGATATGATCACCAGTAGTTGACATACTAAAACCATGATCAAAAATAACCGCTACACTAATACTTGCAAGTTTAAAACACTAAATAATAACCAGTAACAACATGTAACAACACAATTATCTATATTAATGTGTTCAAGAGAATAAAAATCACTTCAACAACTTTACTTATCTCCTTTAAATCGAATAGAAAAATTTAATATATCTGAATGCTCACAACTTTTTACGTGAAGGATTATGTCATGTTAAAATGACTGTTCTCAGTGTTGTCAGGATATAAACAAACAAAAGTAAAGTACAAAATTACCAGATGGCACTAAACGTGTGGATGTAACAACAACCGAACTGTCTTTATAAGGATTTAAAAACTAACATGTCAACTACTACATCGGTGTCAATTATACCCACATTTACCTTACTAGTAAATATTTTTGAGTATTTAACACTACCATTTAAACAAGGTGTACCAAGCTTGGTATAAAGTTTTTACTTGGTAATCATGGTTCTGTACAGTACAGAGCTATAGGGTCAGTAATGACCCCAGTGGTATTACCTGTCATTAAAACAATACGGTAATATGAAGGTTAAGAGGATTTAAGTGTATAGGGTAATAACTAATTTATTATAATTAAAAAAATTCGACATTAGAAAGCAGGAAAATGAAAAACTGCACATAAACGTTTAACTTTTCATCGACAACGGGTTGTTAAACTTTAAATCTCCTTCAACTGCACTTTATATCGACAGAATTACGGCTAATAAAATTCCCTACCCTTCATAGCGACAAGTGTTGAGGTAGTTAATAAAACAACCAATAAATAACGCAATATGACAACTCCGTAAAAGTAATAGAGAATGGAAACATAAAAATATTAATGGCAGGAATAGGTCCCGAATAATAGCGGACATCAAGCGGTCGCTTCTTAATTCACGAGGAAGCAATAAAAAAAGTTTTCGGTCTGACTAGCGAATTTATTATGAAATGTGGCCCACAAATAAAATACATATCATCATAAGAGTATTATTTTTTGGGTTGTCGATCGGTTCGCCTTAGGTCTCTATATACCGACAGCCCCTAATATATGGCTGTATTATACTAATGCACGCGGGGTGCAAGGCGGAGGGAGGAATACCATGACATTTATTACCAATAAGCGTTGATATATTTTCCACGGTTAGTTCTGTCGGTTTTTCTATTTTATTTGTTAGATATTTTATACGAACAAATTTCAATTTAGTTGTATTAAAAGACCACTCAGCAAATTCGAGTATAAAAGAGAGAAGACCGAATGTTCCAGCTGTAATTCAATAGTTCGTATTGGATGAAGCCTCATGTGGTCACGTAATGTGACAGCGATTATCAGATTCATGACTCGAGCTACTCCCCCTAGATTTGTAAAGTACTGATGAAATGCAAACGACCCCTGATTTATTACGATGTTCGGCAAAGGGTGGTGATAAACAAGCTGCAGTCGAAAAGGAAAATAAAAATAAGAAACACGGCCTACCCTGTAAAAACTTGCACCACAAAAACTGGTAAGTCTGTTTATCACTCTGATTTATTACATAATTAAATGTGCATTATAAAAAGTACACTATCTAAAGGAATAATTTGATAACTCTTTGGTTTCTATTGCAAACATTGATCTTTATACCGGGTTAGAAGAAGTCCCAAAACATCATCACCAAACGTTTAATTTTAAAATAAACACAGAATAAAAATACATGTAGGTACCTACAGTCAGTTTGTGTCAAATTTTATTGTTGCTTATAATTAAAAACTTTGATAATGGCAGTAAAAATTACATAGATCTAGTTAAAATTGTAATGCTTCTGTAACTTTTATTGCCATTTTCAATATTTTTAATGATAAAGTACTTACAGTAAACGTTGACAAAAAGCTGGAAGTCGTTAGATGCATCTTAATTTTGTGTGAGTTATTTTTTCAGCTATTTTGTTAACTTTATTTTAAAATCAAACCCTCGATGACGATGTTATAAAATGCAGGGATGACCTGATTTAAATCATGATTGGAATCAGCTGATTCTTTAATTAAAATCATGATTTAAACCAGTTTTTATTTATTTTCACGATTCAACGTCACATATAAATTAAATGCACGTTTTACTTCCACCCGCTAAACAATCGCCAGAAATATTGTCTATTGGCTTCTTATAGGTCAGGCAGAAATAAAGTCTCTGCAGGAATTTTCTTGTTCCGGTAGATTTACTTTGTAAATTTTCACAATAATAATTAATTTTGTGGTCAAAAGATTTACAGGCTCATTCAAAAAGTCTGCAACAATTGGAAAAGTTTTTTATTATCAATTTCTCAGAAAATTTTATCCTTGATTAAAGTTGATGCATGACCTCAAACTAATAATGGAAAAAAAAATCATATAACACCAGATTTAAACGATTTTAGAAATATTCGGAAGAGTAAAGCGCCCTTATTTTGAAAAAAGTTTTAAAAAAGTAGTTTACCACATAAAAATAATATTAATTAAATTATCGTCTTTCCTTGATTTTTTTAACTCCTTAAATAAAAGCACTTTAATATTGCGAATTGTTCTAAAATCGCTAAAAGCTAATGTTTTATGAACTTTTATGTAACTTAAAATTAGTTTTAGATCATGCTCCAACTTTAATCAGGAATAAAATTATTTGAGAACCATAATAAAAAACTTTTCCATTTGTTGCAGACTTTTTGGATGTTAAAATTACTATAAAAAAAAAAACAAATAACGACAAATTTCATCTTTGGTGGTATTTTTGAATTCTAAACAATCTTTCTCCAGGAAGTTTTTTTTGTACTTAGCTCTTAAAATAAGGCCATTTTACTCTTGTGAATATTTCTGAAATCGCTAAAATCTAGTATCGTATAAATTTTTATAAAATTTTATCCATCTTAAAATCAGTTTTAGGTCATCATCAACTATTATCAAGAATAAAAGTTTCTGAGAAAATTTTAATAAAAAACTTTTTCATTTGTTGATGCATTTTGAACGACAATGTATAGAAGATATAATGTAGTGTGAAAAATGAATAAATTATTTGCAAAAAAAGAAACATAGTCAAGTTTCTTAAAAAAAAAAAAAATCGTGATTTTTAAAATTTAAATCAATGATTTTTTATTTTGCATTCAAAATGGTAAAAATCTTCAAGGGTTTTATTTAAAAAAAATAACTTGGGAGTAATTTCCTAATAAACCGGAAATGCAAAAAAAAATTAAAACATCAATAAATTTTTTGTTTGGCCATATACTCAACCCGAATTTTAAAGCAAAAGTTTAAAAATAACTAAGATAATTGGCCTTTCCAGAACTTTCTCCTAACCCTGTATAATTAAAATAACAGCCAAGTTTGTACTAGCTGAGATATCTTTTTATATTTCCCATTTGGTACTAATTTTTGGGCAAATTAATACTGCTTAATTTTTAAGTGTACTATTACGTACATTTTTACCTTTTTGCTAAGAACAAATTAATTTCTAATCACGTGATGGAATAGATTACAACAAAATATTAATCATTTACTAAAGCGAAGAATTGGGGTTGAAAATTGCTGATTTTCAAATTTTAATACTGTCTAATAAAAAAAAAAGTTTCATGTAATCGATGTTAATGAAGTTGTTTTAAAATTATGTTCCACTTATACAAGAGGTTATCACCAAAAATATTTGATCAAGCGAAATTAAATTAACTGTTAAATCGTTCATAATCTTAAATTTTAACATCTTCAAATATAAAGTTTACCATCCGTTAAACTAAGAAATATTAATTAACGTTCTTGCAAAACTTGAAGATAGTTCTTTATCTTGACATAAATCTACTAAAAGAATTGATGTAATTTTTTTTAATGTAACCATTGGTGCCATTCAATTCGTTGTTTTGTCGTTCATAATTTAAAACCTGTAAATGATTTGTTTTTAAATACTGATTCCGATATTACTACGTGTGCATTGTAACTAATTATTTATTTTTATCCTGCTAATAAAATATCTATTGTATCCTAAAAGATCTTTTCCTCTAGGAGTAAAATATTTTCAAAACTATTCTTAACGTCAGAACTTAATTATTTAAAAATTTATTATAATAGCTTTAAAAAAAAGTGTTACAATTTTTGCAAGTGCTACATTGAATAATTTATTTTAAATTTATTATTTCTGCGCATCCTAAGCCACACACATGGACAGACAGACGACATCACGAAAACTTTTCAAAGAACAAAAGCAGGACGTATAAAGTTAAATGAAACTAAGTCAGTGCATGTCAATTTTACCAACAAGATATTGAACACGTACCAATAAACTTAAATAATTAACAAAGTCCATACTCCAATACGGCAAAATACTTGGGTATTACACTGGACGCTAAGCCACGCTGGAAGGCTCATGTTAAGAAAAAAAGGGAAGAAATAGGTATCAAATATAAAAAAGTGTACTGGCTAATCGGGAGGAAAACACTAAGGAACATCGCTGATGCACCTTGGTATTTTAGAAATAGTGACATACATCGAGACCTCAACATGGACACTGTAACCAACACCATTAAGAAGTTTGCCAAGAGCCACGAAGAAAGGCTCCATCAGCATGTAAACGTCGAGGCGATCCATCTCCTGGACACTACAGGATTGGTAAGAGGACTTAAAAGGGTTAAACCTTTTGAGTTAGTTTGATCAAGTTTAAAAGCAGAGACTGTGCGGTAGTGTGCACGTTAATAATTAGTGTACTTATATTAGCAAACTAAGGACTACTATGGAGTAAACCTTAGACCATATATGCCTAAGTTTGAACAATATTAATTTAGGCTAGAATTAAACTGCTCATTGGTCTTACAGACCAGATTGCATTTTTATAAACTTTGTAAGAGTTCAAATTTTAAAAAAATCTCAAACATACATCTTAATGGTAAAAATGAACCACCTTACCACAGAACATTAAAAATATACGCGCGTATACAACGTAAGCACAAGAATAATTGCGTTTCGGGGATATAAAACAATAATTAAACTTTTATAAACATAGTATACCCTACACTTTTTACTTATTATTTGTCAAACCGAACCTAGCGACTTAGGTAGGTAATAATCATATAAACCAAAATCATCAGTTATGCAACACAATCTTAACTAAATTATAATTTAAAATTGACCTACCTTAAGCCGATATATCAGTCTAATAGTTTGTCATACTTGGTAGCATCGCAAAGACAAAATTCTTCATTAAAAACGGTCCAACTTCAGCAATACGCAAGTTCAAACCGCTTGACTGTTCATATTTTGCCAAATATCACCACCAAAAATTCGTTTGTATACACTAAATACATATTAGGCACCTTACATCTCAAAAACCGAATGATAATAGTCAAATGTTTAAAATTGCAATGAATTTTGGCATGGATCTGACGTATTAGCGGTGCAAATAACATGCCGTCATTATCCGTGATCATGCACGCGTGCGATGCAACCTGTCGGCTAGGGACGCGGTGAAAACTCACAAGATATTTCGATTTTCGGAACTTTGCGAAACCGGCAAATTATCTCCATCGCTATTTTAGCTCTTTGCGAATAATTTTCACTACCGTAACACAAGAATTTAGCAAAAATTACGTTGATTTCAGTCGATTAAAAAGGACGCCGAAAGCACATGTCACTTACGTCACTGTCAGCGCTTAGTAGAACTACGCAGGCTTGCCCCGCTTAAGCCACTTTGATAGAGGAGTAGGAGTTTTGAATGCGAGCTTGTTACAGCCTTTATCGGCACATCAAGCGATGGACAGGCTTTGAGCGGGGACAAAAAATGTTATATTATGGAATTACGCGTGTTGTAGTACTAACCATTTTAAGAAATTCACCTTAAATCGAATTTTGCATTGATATTAGATTTACAAACAATTATATTGCAATCATTTTGGGGATAAAATTATAAGTTACACTAAGATATAGATAATTTTACAATTAACGTAAGCAAAATAATAAGGGAAATATTTTTTAAAACACGAAAAATTTTTGCAAGACAACCTCCAAGTAGAATTGATAAAACTCAAATTTGTAAAGAAGAGAAACAGTAATAAATGACTGCAACCATTGGCAATAAAATAAGGGATATGTAACAATAATTGATAGATGAAAGAAGCAGGCGTCGTTTTTCGACGCTCAATGATTGATTGCTCGCGAATTGTACCTGATAGATAGAACAGGACAAAAATTTCGCAGGACTAATGGTTCGCTTAAAAAAAAAAAGTTTGGCCTGAACAAACTTAAAAACTATGAATCAGTTTTTATACAAATTTATGATAAATAGCCCCTAGGAATATTAGAACTGACCTTTGAAATAAATTTTAAATTAATTTTTAAGCTTCATTTATGTAAACAAATCAATTTACTTGAACATTTACACATTAAAAAAAAAACAATTGACCAAAAATCGAGAGTTTGAAACTGATCTAGTATTTCTACAAAAGATTTTCGTTGTTATACAGGGAGTCCCAGGTAATACTTCCAGAATAAGTATCTCGCTTATTATAAGAGATACAAGTTTGATATAAAATAATTCAATTATTCTTAAGTACGAAAGAAGTTGCAATCAATTTTTAAAGTACAAAGTTTTTCGTACTTCAGTAGTAATTGCAATAAATATGAAAACGTTGAACTTATTATGTCTCTCATAACTGTTTTGTGTTAACCGTTAGATCAATTATATTTGTACTTTCTTGGGGTACTTTTTACTGTAGTTTGTAAGTGTTGTTTTAGATTATTTTTATCACCTCCTATGTTTGAGATATTACCCTTTTTTAACTTATTTACACGAGCCGTCAAGTTGGTTATGGAATAATCAATTTTTTTTATATTTTTAATGAGATATCACTTGCCATTTCAATTTTCATAAAGAATAATTCATCTAACTTAAGCAAACTTGTATCTTTTAGAACAAGGCAGATCCTCATGCTGAAAATGTTATCTTGGACGACGGGTATATTAGGGATTGTTAATTTTAATATGTTTTTCTTTCTGACTTTTTTAACTTACTCGATAGCTTTTTATGGATATAATAATAATAATTAGAAATCTCTTGGCTTATTTTACATCATATTAAGCCTGCTTATATTTATTTGTACATATTCTCTTAAACTATTAAATGTTAACATTATTTTTCACATATTCTACACATACTTTTTTGAAATTTGATATTGACGTGGCTTGTTTAATTTCCACAGGTAATTCATTAAAAATCTTGAGCCCTTTGTAGTACAAGGCGTTCTGTGTATTTGTTTCCATTAAATTCGGTAGTTTAAAATTATCTTTGTTCCTAGTCTGGTATTCGTGAATGTTACAGTTTTGTATTTTCAGTCATGTAACGTGGTAAAAAATTATTTACTGCCTTATATATTAAAAAAGGCAATTAAACGTAATTTTTTGACGTATACAACCACTTTAAAGTATTTAACATTTCCAATTTTAGTGTATTTCGAGCATTTTAATACATTCAAAGCACCCTGTGAATTTAATATACTTTATTTATCATCATTTTTTCCCTTAATTTTCCTAAATTTGAAGTAACAACCTCTAGTAAAAACCACTGAATTAAGTCCATAAACGTCATAACAAAACAAGGTTCCTAGCAACAATAAAAAATTTCTGCAATTCTTATAACATTCATTGCTCAGGGGAAATTAAGCAAGTGAACTAAAAAAATTGTGATTTAGATCGATATGTGTATAAGCTTCTTTGCAAAATATTCCAGGCGAAACAAAAACTTAACAAAATATGAATAACCACACGAAAAAGAACAAAGAAAAGAGTACTTAAAAAAGATTACATTAAATAACAAGCAAATTTATTATTGAGTAATTTATATTCGTCCTCGATGGAAAGAACACATCAAGAAAAAAAAAAAGAACTTGACTTTAAATTTTAAAAAAGGGTACTTTCTGATTGAAAGGATAACAAAATTGTTTGTACATAAGGTTACTACTGTACAAAAAAATCTTAAAGCCAGTCTGTACGTATGGGGGGGTTCAGCTCTGAGAATGTGCAGCCCAATGCAACACAGATAAGATAGGTACAGGTCTTTCAAAATTTAGTGCTTTCAGGTATTGTCGATACTCCATGGTACTATCGGAATGATCGCCTACACAGAGATTTGAAGATCGTAACCGTCAGAGAAGAGACCAGAAGGGAAGACTCCACCCTCACCGAGGTGCTGCAGTTTCTAGACATTGTCGGTTTAAAAAGAAGGCTCAAACTGTTTATCTACATGTATAACATTTTTACAAAATAAAGCCCATTATTTTTATACAAGTAAATGAGTTGCTGTTTGATTATTTCGAATGCTAGAATTAAAAAAACAAAGAAAGGATGATTTTACGAGATAACATGAAAAAAAAAATATTTCTAAGCCGTTATGTGGCAATCTTTTTACGTAGCAGTCCAAAATTTTTATCAAATTCACCCCATTTTATGCACTCCAAAGTTAAAACCTACTCACTCAGGGGGCCTTAACTTTAATTTGCACCAAAACTTCAGTTACCGAGCTCGGTGGCTAGTTGGTATGCAACCTAGCGAGTAAAATCGAGAGGCGTGGGTTCGAATCCCGCGGCCGTCTGTCATCGTAGGGGTTTCAGGTGGTTTCCCCTACCTACTATAGGCAAATGCTGTGACAGTACTTCCACCTACCCTTACCTTACCCACCCTTTCTTGTTCCCCGCCCCCTCCTCCCGGACGCTAGTGACCCCTGTTGTCGAAGCGTCCCTAAACTTTCAATTTAAAAAAAAAACTTCAATTACGCACTATTTCCCGAGAACAAGGCAAGATATACCTTTAAAAACAAGCTTCCCGTAAAACTATTTATATTTAATATTAAAATGTTTGTGTAAGTATCTGTGTTGCGAAGAAGCAAGGAGAAACGTTTTATTAAGAACCCTTCCTTATCTTTCGTCGCTGTGAAAGAATTAATTGTGTCTTTGTGCTGCACAAACAATTTCAGTACTTTGTGCAAATAGTTCTAAGATTTGCAACGCAATAAATATCATTCGTCTGACACACAAATTCCGAAATAAATTTTATTGTCGAGTTTTCCGGTGTTGTACGTATTATTTTCTAATTTAAACATAATCAGGGATAATTTAGAACTCCTTGTACCGCACCAGAACTAGTTTATAAGGATTATGTTCGCCCAAATACTTTGCTCTTTTAAAACAAACTTAAACGCGCTCCTTTGTCAGCACAAATTTCGCTTTCCGCTGTTTCGAAATTCTTTCGTAAATTCCGATAAGAAATCATGTGCGCATTATATGATCGTTTGGAGAGCCGATAAATGATATAACATAGCAATGTTTTTAACATAATGAAATGCATGGCGGTTTTATCATTATGAATTTCTAACATGCAATAAGTTTGTTATTTACAAAAATTCTGTTCATATCTGTTCATACATATTCATGAGCGACTACGTTTTTATGGTAAAAAATTCGTTAATCAAATAATTCATGAATTATACAAATTTTAATTGGCTTATTTTTGAGATAAAATGTACATAAGGTTGGCAAAGAAAATGGTACAGGGTTAGCCAATAGGTATGACGGGGTTTTAGTAGGCTATAGAACGAACAAACAAAAACCTATCACATGTTCAAAAACTAAATTTAATAGCTTAAATTATGCAGTTTTACTACATACACCTAGTGTTTAAAAATTACTTCTTTCAAATGATTCCCATGAGAATTAATAAACAGACGTAATCTCGTAACAAAATTCAACATCATTTCTATAGCCTACTTAAATCCCGTCATACCTATTGGCTAAGCCTGTATAACAAATTTAAAAAATCGTTGCTTGCAAAAAAAAGACTAATTAATAACGTCGAATCCATTTGAGATTTTTATTTTTTGAAAGATAAATTAACGAAACAACATGAAGATTGTCCAAGTTGCATTGAAGTAGGAACACCAATTTTAAATACTTGTTTATAAGAATTATAGGATTTAAATTGATATGGAATCTCATCATATTTTTCAGGTTATTTGGAAAACAAGAGCATAACATGTTAATTTTTATATTGTTCCTAATGAGCTGATAAAAACACACGTTTTAGCTAACTTAACCACTCGTTATCGGTAACTGTACTCTAGATCCGTATGTTCCTAGTGGTCAACCAAACACCCTGTATATAAATAAACACAATAAACGCACCATTATCGGTACTTGTCAACTCTTGCTAAAATAAATCAAGTCAGTAAGACATCAAAATTGTTAAATCGACCGAGAAATTGTTCAAATAGAAGAAAATCGGGATTTTAGCCGTAATAAAATATTTGCAAAAAAAGGGTACAGATCCTTAAGGGATTGCAGAAACCTTGGCAGAGCGCGTGTAAAAAACGTGTCTGCCTAAAATAGAACTCATTCAGACGATTGGGTCGTCTCAGACATTTTAAATTATTTATCGTAAGAAAACGTTTCGCCAATCGCCTTAAACGGGCATAAATTTTACAAGTAACTTATTTTTACTTTAGCGACAAAAGAAAAATGCGTAAGTATAAAGTATACAGGTAGTTCACTGAGAAGTATACAGTAAAACTAAAATAAATAAGCTTAATTGAAAATAACTTATGCCTTTCAAAGAATATTTGATCAAAATAATAATTTAGTATCGAGACTCTAAACACTTCGTCGGTAGAAATTTTCTTTATCTGTCTATTTAAATCTTTAATAACTTAATAATTAATTTATTCGTCACTAAACTAACGTTTTTTAAATTTTTTTCTTCATTGAAGCAAGATTTTTTTGATTAAAAATTTCTATTGTCTCTGATAATTCTTTTATGATTTTTTTAAATTCTTTCTTCATCAAACTCTACATGTTTTGTGTTATACGAACACTTCTTGAGTGCAGATTTGTTTTTTTGAAGTAATTTTATATAGCCAATGTGTCTCGTTTATTTCTATTAATAAGTTAATCACTTAAAAAATCAAACAATTTATGAAATAATTAAAAATCCTGTATACATGCCATAGCAGTTTCTAGATCAGATTTTCAACAAAATTAATATTATCTATTTTTAAATTTACAAATGACTTTGCTTTCAATGGAAAACTAATCCTGTATTACGATAAAAGTTCTTTCAAAAGAAGATAAGTGATTTTTATTTTCATTTTATTGCACTAAACTTGTGCTCAGCTTTGATTCATCGCAATCAGACAGCGTCAGAATATTTTGAAACTCGCCAGGGGTTGCACTAAATTATTATTCATTGTAAGAAATATTTCCGCCACATTAATTGGGAAGTTCCGAACGTCCACTTAATAAAATTTATAAACAACTTCCGTTTCCAGTTGGTATTTAATATATTAATTAATATTACTCAACGTCAGATATCGTCTTCCTTGTCCGGTCCGTAACAAAATAAAGAAAAGGAACTTCACGTTTGACCCTTGATCATATCCAGAGATCACGGTGTGCTGTGTGTAGTGACAGTAATGAGTAAATACCGTGGCTACTAGCACATATTTCAGGTATGTGGAATGCGAAGCCATCTCTTTTCAGCTCATACGTCGAGTTATTTTAACCTGTTAAATTCAATTTTGTCAGGTATTTAAGTACTTGTTTGCAAAAAACTTGAACTTTAAGAAATTCGATAAGGGTTTTAAGCTCGGTTCTTTAGTTTTACACAGTACTTCAGTGGTCTCGACCCATCAAAGAAAATCTTCAAAAACTATTATTTTCCAAAACCACATTTAACTCAACATTCATACAAACCTCTTCTGGAAATAAATTGTTTATTTGTCAATTATTGGTTTAAAAACATACTCCTAGGAAATCTACCTATCGATTACTCGAAAAAAATAAAGGCTGCACTAAATAACCGTCCCATTGCTTCAGCGTTAATCCCATCGAGTACATATTCCCAATAGACCAAACCCGACGTTCAAACACGCTATTTAACCGTTTTAAAACAGACAGAGCATCCTGTATTAACAAGACACTCAGATTAGCCAAGCGGATAAACGATACCGTCACAACAGCACCAAAAATAAAAACATTTGCAAGCAAATGAAATTTCGTATCGATCATCGTCTGCACCAAACAACCAATCAACAAATTTCATATCCGATTCAATAACTTAATCTTGACGACGAGTCGATATTCGAACGAATTTCTGTACGAAGAAAAGCTGTGGAAAAAATAAAATTACCATATCAAAGCACATGATTCATGGAATATCGAAGTAAGGACGATATAAGTGTCTGGATGTTGATAGCAGGCCACCGAACAAAAGACATATGAACAGCTGGCACGCAGTTGACAGTCTGATGGGCCAATGAAAATACAATCGCCCGCTGGTGTATTTGTGAAATAACGAAACTAAATCGCTGCAGCGTTCATACTGTTAAAATTAATGGAACGTTACAAAAATTGCATTTTTAGGTGCTATTGCAAGCAGTTATTCTGATAGTTTTGTTCTGTTTTTTCATCAAATGTCAACGGTGAGGTCAACTCTATAATTTAGAGAAAAACAAAAAGTTACAAAATGGGATGACGAAGACCCTAATTTAATGTAACGAAAACTAAAAGAAAACACTTAAGAGAAATAAAATTTAATAAAAGCGAATATTTAGCAACAAGGAAAGGAGAGCTAAAAATCTAGTTATCGACGTTGAATTGAAAATAAAAGGGACTAACAAATTTAAGATTTAGGATTCACAAAGAACGCAATATTGGAGAAGAAAATTCGGCAATTATTTCGTTCAGACACTGATTAAAAGAATTTTTTTTTAGTCTTCAAAGTTTTAAAAGATTTGCAAAGTGCATGCTCTTGGTTTTTTGTGAAAAAAAAATTCTACGACCTAATTTTTTATAGGAATTGTCCCACACGTTGTTCAATGCACAAGTTAACGCGTCTCCTCATGCTATTAAAATGTAATAGGAATGGTAAAAAAGGTATTAACAATGGGAGAATAAAGGAAAAGGAAGAGAGGCAGACCAAAGAGGAAGTGCGGTTAGGGGTAAAGAACTGCAAGGAGAAAGCAGAAGACCGGAAAGACTAGAATTTTTTTTAAGAAATTTGAAGCCATGGGCCTTGTAGGTCTGTAGTGCTGGACTATATATAAAGTTTATCATCGCATAGTTGTCGAGCAAATTCAGTCAAAATGTAATTTATGTACCTCTCAGTACTGACGGTTACAATTTTAAAAAACGGTTCCAATTATTCTTCTACAAGAAACTTTCATCAAAACACCAATTTTCTGAGCATGTAATGGAGTGTCAACAAAAGTACGCTGATTACTAATGCTCCCATCCGCATATTTTGAACATTGACGCAACCCGAAAGATGAAAGAACGCTTGTCAGAAAAAAATCTAAGTTTAGCAGGTCGTCATTCATCAAATTATTGACAAACCACTAGCAGTAATCAACATGTATGTTGTGGTCTGCCTGTAAAAGAGATATGATTGCATCTTATATCCAGTCCTTCTTTACAATCGTTCGGCATGTTCCATAAGGAAGTCCAATTTCTTGAGAGAGACGTTTCAAAGGTTTTGTAAGCCCTTGCTCCATACATTGACGAACGTCATTAACAACGTTTGTACGAACGGGTGGCCTACCAGCACCTTGTTTATGAGTCACAGAGCCAGTTTCGCGAGACACCCACACAATTGGTAAGACATACATTAAAATACTCTGGTATTACTGCTAAGCCTGCTCTCGAAAATCGTCCAAACATGAACGCTGATTAACAACAGCACCACTTCAAAAATAAGCGTCAGTCATGTAAATTTTATGATGAAAACCATAATTAAAATAAATCAGAAACTGTTTAAGATTACAATAAAAAAAAAACAGCACCAGAACTGCTTTACAAATTTTGACAATCAAAAGATGATTGACATAAATACAAGCTTCGATAATTATTTATAAATCCATGAGCACCTTTGACCAAGATAATTTTTGATACCACGGTACAACAAATGCTATTACATCAGTTGAGAAAGTAGTTAATTTTTGGGCGGTAGTAGGCTAGTGGAAATTCATTTTAGGCAAACATCCAAATGACGGGTTAAGTGACAACTGCAATAACCAGCTCAATGGTTGGCGTTTTACCGGGTAGGGTTTTTAGGGCAGTCATTTTTGGAGCTCCAAATTCCCACAAAAAAGCAGTCATCAAGAGTATACTAAACCAATATGACTTTGTCTATATTTCCGTCGACGACAAAGTCAGAACAAATATTTCTCTGGGAACTGTCATGGGAATTGAAGCTAAAAAATATATCAGTAGAGGCAGCAACGTTCCTGACGACTTAATGATAAAATTTGTATCATCCGAAATTAAAAATATAGGAACGCGCTCATGGCTTTTGGACAGTTTTCCAAAAACTGAAGGTCAGGCCAGAGGATTATGGGTAATCGAAAAATTACAAATTGCAATAAACCTGTGCCCCCCTGACGAATATCTCGTAAACAGGGCGTTAAGGAACATCAGAAAAGATATGGAATCGGAAGAACAAAAGAAGGAGACACGACAAAGACTTCAGAGTCGTTTAGACATTTATAAAAACAACATGAAACCTATACTACATTTTTATAGAGACGTTGGAGTATTACGAGCCTTCAAAGAAGAATCAGAAAAAGAAATGTTGCGGAAAGTTAAGTATAGTTTGGATCGTCACATTAACAGATATAACGATGGGGATTGATGGAGATTCGTCTTGCTTAGAGCCAGCTACAAATGTTTACTACTTTTAATGTGGTTAAAGACTACAAAATTTTCGTACTCTAGCTTAAATTACCGTTTTAAATATCCGTTTTCGTATGTATACTATTTTATATCAGTGTCCCTATTTTGTACATTAATATTTATTAAAAACCAAAACAAAATGGCTTTCTAAAAACTAAAAGAGTAATTGAGTATCTCTAAATGGATAGCAAACTTGCTTTATTCTATTTTTTTTTATTAAATTGTACAAAATTGTACGATATATCCAGTTGGACAAATATTAAACAATTAAATGCTACATTTAATTGGTGAAATAATTTTACAAGCGAATTTGTTTTCCATGGTAAGTACCTATGTTTTATTTAAGGACCTTGATTCTTAACTATTTCGATTTCAGGATATTTCAGGATATGGATAATGTCCATTTTAGGTTTTTAGTTTTGTAAAAAAAAGTGAAAGCACACTTTTTTGTCAATTAAACCATTCTGCTAATGTATATTAATATGCCCACTGCTCTTTGCAAAATCAAATCAATCGTAAGTTCATGTTGTCCTTTCGTTCCCAAATTATTTAAAATTACTTTTGTTTTTAACATACAAAAATTAAAAGATGTGCTTTTACATTTCACTACACAGATTCTTAAGTACGCCATTGATAGTTGTGTCAAATACTTGAACTAATGATCCTGTTTTTCTGTGCCAGGCTTTTATTAAAAGACACCACTTCGCTTTACACGAAACAATTGTCTTAAAAGACAAAAGAACAAACGATAAAAGACAGGAAGTAAGGGAAACGGATGGCGAAAAGTGACTATCTGTCCTCTCACTACGGTCACTTAGTGATCGTTAGTCTTTCTCGCTTTAGCACACTATAACCTATGGTCTTATAGTCTGTTATGAACTCTCTCGTGTGGATGCCATCAAGTGTAATGAATCATAGCAGGCTAGGCAGCTACAAGTGCCTACTTTGATATCGTGTTGTCTCTGCTCTCAGCTCTTAGTAAAACAGCGTAATATGTTAGCGTTAACAAAGCTTTAGTTTGCTATATAATTAGGACATGCTTTTTACATTTCAGCATTTATCAGACTCAAAGCATCAGTGTACAGAAAGTAAACATCGTTTTAAAAGTTGAAATTATTAATTAAAGTTTTAAAATAGTTATCTTTTAAGAAGAGTCTGATTTTGTTAACAATTAGGAAGGTTTTGGTATTGATCTTTCTTACAAAAAACAAATTAACAATTTTTTTGGGGTGCCCAATAAAAAAATCCAATATCAACATAATTTTCAAAGAGAAACAAGGAAAGTCCAAAAATATTTTGCTTTGTTCGTGCTCAGATATTTCTACTTTCATTTGAAATCGTTTGTATCGAGGTGCAAAGGTTGACTGAGTCCATCCAAATGGTGGCAAATTAAGAGTAACCCATTTTTAATTATCAATAACAAAAAAGTAATCACTTAGTTGTAGTAATTTTAACTGTCAAATTGTGAAATTGGAGCGGTGGCTGATTGAACGAAGAATCTTATGTGTAGAGCATTTTATTAGAACCAATTCAATTATTCAGACTCAGAGGTGGTTCCGACAACAATTTAATGTTCCCGTGGTTCTAGATCGCAAGAAAAGCGGAAGATGGAACGAAAAATATCGTCGCACAGGATCACTTGAAGATATTAAAACTGCGGAGAACAAAAACCAAGCAAGATAGGAAGGAAATATTTTGGAAATCAGCAACAGGATTGAGGCAAATTCTAATTAATCTATCAAGTTTAGTTTTCATAATAGAACAAACCCCTTATAATTTTATTCTAGGTTTCTAACTTACCAGGGAAGGTCACGATATGTTGTCGCTAGAATCTGATCAAAACTGTGTTTATTGCATCAAGAACTTCAAAACTTAATGTTTTGCAGGATTATACGTGCCACTGGCCATTTCCTTCGGAAAAATAGGGGAAAAACTGAAAAGTTGAATAATAAAAGTAATTTTTGCGATCGCGTTGGCCATGAAACCGTCAGAGATAAAATTTCTTCTATTTATCAATATACATATATCGTGACCCTTCCTTGTTAGAATTTCTTAAATATCACAGATTTAGCGAGTATTAAACGGTAATTTCGCGTGGTTATAAAGTGCAACCCTCAAAACTACTAACTTTTATCATAATATCGCTTCATACATACCCAAAGCAATGACGCAGCTTAACAAAAATTGCTCAAAGCAGCTGAATGGACTTATTATAGTTTAATATTGCAAGCTGAAAGAAACCTTTTACCAAAATACTATATCCACAGTGTTTGGGTGTCTTATTAGATATATTAAATAGTAATTTAGGCTATGAAAGTAGAAGAGATAAGTGGACTATGCTATAAGTTTCGAGTTGAAAGTTTCAGCGATCATTTGGAAGTGCCGGGAGAGTATCGAGCTAGGAAAATGATTTAGCGGGATCCTGTTTACCGGCGTTTCGAAATGAAAAGTATGAAAGGACGTTGCGTTACGTATGAGCACCGTGAAGGATACGACACAATAGAGAGTTTTCTTCCATTTCAACAACACACCACTTTGTTTGATCGTAAACTTTGGTAAAACTCGCAGTCACACGACAAAAATTTGCGGAATTGGATACAAAGGAAAATTGCTTCTGTTTATTAAATAACATTTTGGATTTTGTTACCTTATGGAAACATTTTTTTTTTCATTTAGGTTAACGTATTTAAAATACAGTGTAGTTCAAAATTTGCTATCTCAAGAATTAACTAAAGCAAAAATAATAAAAATTCTTCGGTTGCACTCTTTTTTAGACTCAATTAAGCCTAATTATTTAGATTCCCATTACAGAAAGATTGATAATGCCATTACTTTTATGCTTAACAAATCCAAAAAGTCAATCAGGGCATTAGAAAAACTGAAATTCATCAACTTTGATTGTTATCAACCTATTAACGACTACAACCGTTGTAGGTGTATACATAATCTGTTGCCTTTCTAACCTAAGGTGTAAGGTATTTGTAATGATACTGATTACAGCTCATTTTTGAATCAATGCCACTTCATCATTCCATGTTTTCTTCGGTCTCCCCTTTCCTCTTTTATTCTGTACTTTTGCCTCCCATATCTGTTTTACTTGTCTTTTTGCTGCATTCGGTTGACGTTTCCAAACCATTTTAGCTGGTTTCTCTCGATTACACTTTGCACTGATTCTATATCTAGTTCTTCTCTGATATGTTCATTTATTATCCTGTCTCTACGTGTGGCGCCCTTTACTGCTCCTAAGTATTTCACCTGCATAGCTTGTAATCTGCTTCTCTGTGACTGGTTTAATACCCTACTCTCAATTCCATACACCAGGGTTGGTATGAATCTGTCATTTTTGTTTTGCTGCTTATTTCTCTTTTTTATTACCGATCTATTCATACTATGATATGCTTTTGCTGCACTATTTATTCTTTTTTTTTTCTCATTTTCTATGTTACCTTCTCTCTCAATCCAAATTCCCAGATATTTATACTCTTCCACTTGTTTTTTTCTGGTTCAGTTCTATGTTAAGTTGCTTTTGTTCTTTACCTATCATAGCCTTTGTTTTGTTCGGGCTAATCTTTAAGTTCCTTTCCTTTAATTTTTTCCTACACCAATTAGTTTTCTTGTAGGGCCTTTTCCGTTGGGGCACAAATATCAGCAAACGCACATTCTGACAAGTACATTGGCATTAGCTTATTGAAACCTATATGTACCTTTCTGGTTTTGTCTTCTACAGATTTGATGGCGTCATCTATGACTAATAAGAATAGTGTAGGGCTCAATACACTTCCTTGCCTTAACCCATCGTTTATGTCAAAAGTCTTTGATTGTAGATGATCTTTTCTCAAATAATTTTTGTTATTAATGTATAGGCTTTGTATACTCTTTAATAATAGTTTACGAATAATATTTCTACGTTGTACAGTACGAAATTATTCGTTTTTCTACGGCATGTCATAATAACTTATGAAAACTAGCAACTAAGTTTCAATTAAAGTAACAATTCGTTGCTAACAGCTAGCGTAAAATTACAAAACATTCTAGTCTAGTTGGAAATATGCAAATAGCGTCAAATTGTATAATCCGGCAGACAAGCAAGTCATTTAGGGCCTTAAAAGCTCTCGTCGTCTTCACACGCCGTAGCAATACACAAATGTAACACAATATTTTAGAATAAATTTCCTACTACGCATGTAGACTCATCAAAACCTGTAAATTTAACAATTTTGATTTTTAAAAGACACTGACAAAAATTGTGCCTCATTAAATGATTGTTCCCATCGTTTACTTTATAAAATTATTACTTTCTTTATTCTTTAATTCTTAAAAAAAATTCTTAGATTACAACATGCACATCGAATGGAAGAATACAAAATGCACAGCAAAGCTTATTCAGTAAAAGCAAGAAAAAATTGACTTAAGTAAAGACTGAAATGCAACCTGAAATACAACTGCCTTAAACAAAAGAGTAGGGTTCAAGAGTTGATAAAAACTTAAGGAGCAGTAAAAAACGAACAAACAAAATCCCCAAACAGAAACTGTTGTAAAGAGACGTGATATTAAGAAGGAGAAAAGTAACAACAAAAGGTTTTATTACGAATACCCGCTATATAACAGAACAACAAAAATAACATATCGTGAAGGAGGAACAGGCATTTTACTTAAGCCATGGAGTGAAGAACTCAGAAGAAGATGACACAATATAAAAAATATAACGAATGTATTACAACGACAAAAAAAAACAATACAGATGAATTAAAAGTATGAAAATAAGGATTGTAAAATATTCGAAGAAAACATTTTTAGAAAGATTCAGGAATTAAACCTACACAAAATTCTTTAGGACCAATCGATTGACCGATTTTAGGAGGTCCAGCGAAGTTTAGGAAGGACAGAATGCTTAGAATAGCTTAAGAAGCGAATGAAAAAGAATCCAAAAAAACAACAAGGAAAACCAAAAACGATGAGACATGGCAACAGAGGTATTAAGTGGAATAAGTTGTGGAAAAAGTTGGGAAAAGAAATAAAGAGATGGAGAAAGTTTTAAACGAAAAGCCTATGGGGAGCAGCACAACTGAGACAAGGCACATCTGTAAGCCTTGGACAGTGTGCAACCATATTTCAAGCCGAGGTGTACGCTATGCACTGAAACAGCCAAGCGGTGTCTTATTGACATTTATACAGGGACATAACGCTCATTGGAAAAAAGTTGCAGGACGAGCCCATTCTAAGGCTATCTTGTCAATGATCTCTAAAGAAAAGTCAGAAGAAATGCTCAAGATGAGCAGAGTAGACAGAGCAGCCACAGGACTCGCCACAGGACACTGTGGGCTTAAGAAACACTTCTACATGATTGGGCTGTCAGGGACTGACATATGCAGAGGATGTGGTTAAGACGAAGAAACTTCTCTTCACGTAACATGCCAGTGTGAAAAAGGCATAGAGGGAAGACCAAGAACAACATGAGAAAACCAAGTGACACATTGACTAGACGTTAAAGGAGCCAGCTGAAGTTATGTGCCACAGTCATAATAGAAAGAGATGAAGAATCATAATCAAAAACTATTAGGAGAACAAACCTTGAACAAAAGGTACAAGGACTCAGTTAAGATATTAAGAAAGAATATTAATATACATTAGATTCGCTCAATTTTTTTTTTAAGAACTTGGAAATTTATGTGTGTACAGCTAAATCCGATTTCCTTAATAAATATCTCCATCAAGTAATAAGAAATCTTTCAGATCATAAAGTACTAACTCGATCCCAATATTAATATCTGAAGTTGTTCCACTCAAGAAGACCATGTTATTTAGGAACGCTCGAGATCCACCAATATTCCGAACGTTCGCTGCAACAGTAAATATAACCAAGTTCGAATCGTTGTAGAGGACTCTCAGCGCGCATTTATATTCCTAACCAAGTTTGGACATCCCGTAGCAGACTTTATTACAGTGAGCTTTCGTATATACATTAAATTCTAATAGAAAATCTCGGTTAGACGCGCCGCCGGTCTTTCTCTCGAATATATTAACGCAGCCGGCAGAAATTCGAATCATATATAAATTTTCTTGCTGTTTATGCCTATTTACGCTTACAAACATCAACTGTCGGATTAAATTTGTAACATTCACGGAGCTCTCACATCAAGAATTAAGTTTCTTCTAGACGGAAACTGGAGAGGAATTTGAAATTAATTTGCGCTCGCGTCTCTTAATTTATTTTTCACAGCGCCGGTTTATGTCTTAAACAAAACGCAACCCTTAAGTTTAAACTTGTTTATGATTTGATTTTTGTTCAACGCAACAATAAAATTCACGGCCGTTTTAAAAAAGTTGTTTAATAATTTTGTTCTCTTTATGGGGCCCGGAAAGCGAGTAATTGTGGATAAAAAGATTGTTCTTTGTTTGGAGATAGCAAAAGTGTTTGAATTTCTGTCCATTTAAAAATACTGATAGATTCCACTAAGTTTGTCCACATAGTAGTTTAACATTGTTTTGAACGTTTTTGTGAATTCCTGCTCGCGAATTCAACTTACACGAAATGTAATGATAGCAATAGACAGATAAAACTATTGCCCATCTAAGACATTAATCTAAAATTTTACGAATTTTTTAAGCTGAAAGACTGTGATTTTCATTAAACGTCAAGTTTGACAGTATTGGTCTGTCAATTTAATTAATGATTATTAACGTCACATCAAGTAAATATTGTTTTTAAATGCATCAAAATGAATAAATACAGTGGGTACAAAAAGAAATGTAACGCATCAATATTTGGTCTTGAAATAACGATTAAAAGAAGTTTGAATAAAAGTTGTTTTGGGCCATTTACTACATAACTTTAAGTTATTTGTATGGTTTACATGTGTGTTCCGCTCGCGCTGCAGACTGCTGTAGGGGGAATGACTCCATTTGCAGTCGTTAGAGGTACAAGGATAGTTGGTAAGGATGTGGATAGTCAAGGATGGGCAAGGATAGGTGGAAGTACTGCCACAGCATTTGGCTTAACTGTAGAAAAAAACACCTGAAATCTCTACAATTACAGGCGGCCCTGGGATTCGAACCCATGACCTGGATTTCAAATTGAATTTTTTTTAATACGCATAAAGTTTTATGTACCTAAAATTAATCGTTTTCAAGTTATTCAAGATTTTCGAAAATATCGACGAGAACGGGATTAGAAAAATATTGATATTTAACAACTTAGCAACGTCAGAACGAATTCCTTTGATGCTTTAGTTGGCAATAGTGTCAGAATGATTGCTTAGTAATTAAAATTTTAAAATGCCCGGTCCATTTGGCTTAGGTAACTTCGAATACGAATAAGTCTTATTTTAAACGAACACAAAAAAAAATGGAGATGTTTCTAAAGCCTACTAGTGTTGTAGGAGAAACTGTAAAAACGTAACACAGGCTTATTTACATAGTTGCGCTGAAAATCAACTGAACACTATAAAAAAAACTGTAATATAAAGCTGCAATAACTTAAAAATAAACGTAAAGTTCTTTTGACCTCCTTCACAACAGTAGTAGCGCGTTCTTTTTTCACAATTATACTTGTTTTTCGCTCGCCGAGTCGAAACCCATTAAAATATCCCCTAAAGTATTTTTACAACTTGAAAATTATGCACCATAAACATTTTACAGTTATGAAAATCGCCAAAGTTTCTAGAATTTTTTGCGAATGTCTATTGCGATATGGATTTCTTTATCAGGAGCCTGCAAGTGGCAGAATACGTACCATTGTTCGCCGTTTCCGACACTTCTAAAATAAGTTGCGCTGATGTAATGCGACACAAGAGAGGCTATCGACTCTAACAGCATCACAATCCACACAATGGCGATATCGCATTGCATTGCCTCAGAGCCTTATCACCCGTCAATAACGAATAAAAGCTGAAAACTAGACAAGAACTAACCAACCAGCTTACGCGCGACACAACTTTCTCAGACTACGATAAAAAATACCATAAAAAAGGACGTGTATTTTTTTAAACACACTAAAAATATTTCTTATATACAGGGTGTCTCAGTTATTACATACATACATACATTTGAATACAATTGGTGAGTTAAGATTAACTATTTTAAGAACAGTTAATTATAAAATATGACGAGATCACCATGCTGTTTACGATATCTGGGACACCCTGTATACAGGGTACATCAGCTTAGACAAATTATTCAATTATTTCAATTTTTCGTGATTGTAAGTTAGTGGTATCATAATCCTATGTATCAAATTTTTGGTATTGGATGTCTACAACGATGCGTTTTTAATCAATACTTTCAACCCAAATTGTCTGTGAAAACCAAGAGCTACAATATATCTCAAAATTCAACCTCTGCTTGTTATCTACAAGTACCCATGTACATCTGTAAATGAAATGAAAGCAATGAAAAGGGAAGTAAGACAGATCGTTAAGGAGTTATAGCTTCGGTCCGGGGTTACACATTTAATGAGAAACCAAATTCCAGGAACGCATCCGATTTTACTACTTGGCTGTTCGGTGCGGTCATATCAATAAAATAATAATGGCTGCAGAAATCAAGAACAGTTATACTTGACACAATTATTGTATTATTGTTTTACAAATAATATCTACTATTTAACTATCGGTTCCAAAATTAAAATGATCGCCAAGAATCTGCAAAATATTTATAGTAATTTTATGTATTCCATGATAATTTTTATATTAAAAATTGTCAAAATGTATCAACAGGTACATTTTACAGAAAAATAGAGCTCATTTAATATATTTTTTTACTTTAAACTATACTATAAATAAAAAAAACCAAGTTAATGAAACAAGATGGGCAGAAAAACAGGACACGAGACAAAATTTGAACTGGCTCTACGCTACGGGACAATATATATTTGACAGATTGGATAAATTTTACTACTTGGGAGTAACTTTATCAGACAACGGGGAAAGAGCAGCTGAACGAGGGTAAAAATCAATATATTGATGCCTTATGGAAAACAAGACAAAATGCCTTAAGTAATACAATTTTTGCAAGTCTTTCTTGCATAGTCAAAATTTATTGGACTCTCTCTTTATTATTTTTAAATCATGATATATGGTATTATAAGCTTTAATTGATTCTTTCAAAAATATACAGGTGTGCAACCCTATTTTTTTAAATATTATCTTTATTTCACGAACAAAGTGGTTATTTTTTTGCACATTTCATTTTGGTTTGTTAAAACTGTGAGATGTAAATAAAGGATGCACAGGCACAAGCAATTTTAATTTTAAAATCACCATAACAAATTAGGATTCCAGTTGTGTGAAATGTTCGAATAGAAGCTCATTATACTCTAAACTCTAAAGCATCCTTATTATATTGAGGATGTCCAATCCATTTTTCAAGCCGTCTATATTTGAATCGGCCGAGATTATTCGCGCCTCTAAAATTTATTCACATCGTAATTTCATTTTCACTTCCCTGCGACTGTCTACAGATCTGAGAACATCAGAACTCAATTTTTCTGAATTAATGTCCTATTGAAGAATAATTCTCTGTGCAATTCGCGAAATTGCGAAAATTTGACGTTACAGTGGTTAAAACTCGTGCGCAAAAAATCCTGCATCATTAATAACGTCCTGACGGTTACAGAACCCGCTTTTTTAATCAATTTCGCGATATTTGTATCAAAGTATTAACGCCGTTCGCGAAAACATCAATTTGCTACAATCTGTAGTGGGATAATAAAGTTCGCGGAGGCATCATAAAGAAATTTATGCGAAAATGCGACACTTGTTTTCTGTTTGCGGGTGTTACCGGCTCCGTGATCGTCCAACTTTATGAGTATATAAAACCCATCCACTTGTTTTAGAAGTGTCACATAAAAAAACCACTAGATTCGCATAAACTTCGTAAAAGGTCTGGCCATAACCAAAAAATATGCGAAATATGACCAACAGCCTCGTGACACAATCATTCTAGCAGCGGAAATATGCGCCGTCGACAAAATTTAATAGGATTTAAACTGGTAATCGTTAATTTAGAGGATAAACTGTATCGATCCAACCTTATATCATCGTTTTTGTTCATGGTGTAGTGGCGAACTTTAAAATGTAGCGACATTAATCCGAGTATGCTAATACATTGTGACAATTTTTCCGAAACTGCTCGCCGGGACGATATACTAATACAAAGAGCGTTAAAAGTTGGCCAATGTCTCATTATTTTTTTGTTGCGCCTTCGAGAGAATGATAATGTTTGTTTTTTATTCAAGCCGAACCGGCCGGGATGGCGATATTTGCATTTTTATGCGAGTTTTTCTTTTTGCGGACGCAACTACACTGTTATTTTAAATTAAGATAGATTCCCCAAGTTTTTTTTTTATTACTATGGCTTTGTTTGCTAGCAAACAAGTAAAGTTTTGCCCTTACTTGTAAGATGACTGCATTATAATATCAAATGTGAGTCGGGCGGGAGGGTGGAGCATCTTCCAATGAAAATGTGATATTGGAAAAATATCGGTCGACGTGCTCCCCGTATTAATACAAATTTTTATTGACTCGGAGCTAAAATAGCTTGCGGCTATTGTTGCAACCGTCAACCCCAATGATGGAAAGGCACAGTTTTGTAAAAAGTTCAGTAGGTCGTTTAAACTTTTGTTTACAAGTTGACCTTTATAACGGGTATAATGAACGACGCCGATATTGCCAAACCGCGACCACGTTATAAAGTTACATCATCGAGAAAATTACGTGATAAAAATCATAAACGCTACGACAAAAAATATTTATACGTGGTTTATACGTCACCATCCATAATTAAACAATAACTTAACAAACTACAGGTGCAAACTCGCTTGGTGGTATAATGACGCCTGTTTGACAGCGCAATCAACAAAACAACTCATCACCATAGCAACCAGCTACTTCTAGGCCTAGGCCGGTAAAGACAACTTATTACCACGGCAATCAGTTACTTTCTGACCTAGGCCAGTAAAGATGTATTTTTCAGGCTGAAAATTGATCGGAAACAAGTGATTTTCTGGACGGACGCAAAAAAACCAATGCCATTACTAATTACTTCTGCAAATAAACGAAAATTTGAGATGTTTGTGAATTGGAGTAGATTGTCCATCAAAGTGTAGCCATCATGGTCAACACTTTTCTCTAGTACTGTATATAAATACATAAAAGATATTCGAGTACGGTCTTATATCTCCTGGATACCAATGACATGCAAGAAATAGAATACACAATTATATTTTTTTGCCTAGAAACGTACCCAACATGATGTCCTATCTTAAAAGAGTCGTCAGTATTTTTACATACGTATAGAATTTTATTAATTTTTACTATGATAGTAGATGTGCCTTATTTACAAATTTGTGAGCAACCAGTACAGTTTGATGGGGAAGGTTTATGAGCACTACAAATAGCATTATTTCTAAAAAGACTGGATAAATGATTTAAAAAATTTACTATCACACACGAAAATACTGCAAACAAAAGGGTGCGTTTATTATTTTATAAAAGCAAAACTGTTTTTGGCACTTCTTATCTACTAACATCACAATAATGACAAGTGACATTGCTTTACCAATAGGGTGAAATTATTTACACCGAAACAGACAGCGTAAGTGATTTCTTAAGCATTTTTACATAGATACTTTTTTCTGTTTTTGTGGAATATTGACCAAAGAGGAAGGATGAGACCATCAGCATTCTTTATACTGAGAACGCGGAGTGACTCGGGACATTTAAATACATAATGCACGGCCAGGTATCTTGAGCTTCATGAATAAAACTCATATTCAGAACGACTGCATCGACGTTTTTGTTTTAACCGCACGGTGTCTCTCCACATCTTTGTTTAACTCGGCGCAACCAGGATACACCGCAAGAAAGACACGTCCGCGGTTGTTTTCAAAGGTACTTTTCGACGTCGTATATCACGAGGCGTCTTTATTACGCTGTACACCCCGCGTCCCGCATTTTTGCATACCTAAATTTTTTGCCTTAGGTGTACCGCTGAAATATAAAAGTTTCTAAGCCCGAACCATTAAGGTATTCGTTCATGAAAATTTTATGACGTGCAAAATATCAAACGCGAATCAGAATAATGTATTGTATCATTCGGTTACTTTGCATCGTTAACATGTAGGAGCAGAAATGTAAATATATTATGTCGTACTTACTTTTACTTCCATTTTACAGTATTAGGTACGTGGAGTCGTATAAAGAAAATGGGTAATGTTATTATAACATTACTCTATTAAGGTTTTCTCATGTGTTGTTGGGAATACGACTCGGATATTTCTCAAGCAAATTACACTACACAATTCTTGGTTTATACTGCAATACGGTACGGCCTTAGGCGATACAATTTATTTGCTGGCATTTGACAAAAATAGATTAAATTGGAGACCACGTTTGGGCTAGGGAAACGTTACTTACACAAAAATAGCACTCAGTACGAGGGCTAAGGCACATTTTGTTAAAAATTAAAAATCACACGTTGATATTATTTGGTTCTTTACCTCTCAATTGAGGTGTTTTCAAAATAAAGTGAATTAGAACCTGCTTCAATAATTTCTTAAAATAATGGAAGTAGTGACAAATGAAGTTAACTCAAGATGCTTTTATGTGCAAAAACACTATTGG
Organism: Elmis aenea; assembly: GCA_947652605.1. Taxonomy (NCBI): domain Eukaryota; kingdom Metazoa; phylum Arthropoda; class Insecta; order Coleoptera; family Elmidae; genus Elmis; species Elmis aenea. The sequence continues at coordinate 67,010,720 of OX393577.1, forward strand.
AAAGAGATTTTAATAATAAAAGAATCTTCATAGTGTCCGAAAGCCAAGCTGCGTTAGAAGCTCTTGGCTCATCGGAAGTAAACTCAGGACTTGCTCTGAACTGCATACGGGTACTTAACGAGCTAGGAAGCAGGAATAATCTTGAACTGGTATGGTGCCCATGGCACACTAATACACCAGGAAACGAGAAGGCACATCGCCTAGACAAAATTGGCAGCGAGACACCTTTCTTCGGAACAGAATCCGCAGTTGGTACATCCTATGGAACAGCCAAGCGGTGTCTTAATGACATATTAATACAAGGGCATAATGCTCATTGGAAAAAAGTTACAGGACAAGCCCATGCTAAGGTTATTCTGGCAATGGTCTCCAAAAAAAAGACAAAAGAAATGCTCAGGATGAGCAGAGAAGACATCAGAGCAGCCACAGGACTCGTTACAGGACACTTCTAAATAATAGGGCTCTCAGAGAACGATATATGCAGAGGATGTGGCGAAGAAGAAGAAACTCCTCTTCACGTAATTTGCCAGTGTGAAGGATTCACACCCTATCGGGGAAGACTTCTGGGGATGCAAAAAGCCAACAGACGTTTCGTCCTCTCTTGCAAAGGACATCTTCAGGGTTGACTCGTTTAATACAATAATATTATGTTTTTTAAAACGTAAATTTTCTTCTAAGCTTCTTTTATTAAAGGTTAATTGTAACTATAATGCATGAGTATAAAGTTATTTGCATTTATCTAAAATACTGAGAAACGTTTTTTTTTTTCGAATAAAAAGTTTATTAAAAAATTTATATTTCCAGTTTTATTGATAGGTAAAAATTTAATTAATACAGCTTTTGAAATTACAAAGGTTATTTTATAAGCACCCAGAAAATAACTTAGAAATACTGGTAGTCAAAAAATTACACCAACTTTGGATGTTTAAATAAAAAAAAACTAATTATTATTATATTTTTTGAATCGTCAATTCAATTTGTGACTTTTATTTATGGTTATTAATAGCCGAAATGCATGGCTTTGAAGTTATTTGCATTTATTTAAACCACTGCATTATTTACCTGGCACCTCCACCAAGTTTTACTCTGTATGTAGGTATACATAGAAATTAATTCAAAAATTAACATCTTTGGTTTTAATAGAAATACAAACTTAAACAACCCGGCAATTAAAACGACAATAACTAAGCTATTTTATAGACACCTTAAAATAATTTTAGCACATACAGGGTGTTTAATAACTACACCAACTTTGGAGTTTTAAATAAAACAAACTGTACATTTTCTGAATCTTCAATGTATTTATAAGTTACTTTTATTAAAGGTTGATTATAGATAAAATACATTGTTGTAGAGTTATTTGCATTAATTTAAAACGCCAAGTATCGAAAATCTTTTTCGAATAAAAATTTTATTCAAATGTATCTCTAGCTATAACAAAAATTAATACAATTTTAAAAAATAATTACAAGTTTTGAAATCTTGTTAACATGTTTTTATTATTTATACATTTATGAACCATAACCAATACAACTCTAACCTTTTAATGAATTTCTTCGAAAAAACGTATCGAGAATCGTATTGCAAATCAAAGTACTTGCTTTACTATTTTTCCTCCAATATTTGACAGTTTAAATATTTTAAAATCGGTTACATATTTTTTAAGTAACTTAAATTTTCTTACAATTGTTTTGTGTCCAAATTTTAAAAACGGTTAAATTAGACGACAGATATTAATAAAAATCATAGAGCCTTTAGGTACTAAGTGCTAAGAATTTAGCGAGTATAAGAAGCAAAAATGGGCATATACCTCACTTGGAAAAACAATCTTACTTATTACCGACATTATTTGATTATGTTCCAGAAACAGAACACTTAGTCCGAGTTATGTAAACAAATCTGTTTATTCTGTGGATTTTTTGCCTTTGCGGGCAGAACGGTCCTTCTTATTTAAACCAATTTTCTCACCTAACCCTTCTCCATAAAGCAAGCAACCCACGCTCTGTCGATACTAAGTAGTCTGCAAATTGTGTATATGTTTCGGTTGATTTAGACCATAAATTTTAGATTTACCGTAAGCAGGATCTTTAGGACCCGAACGTTTAAAACCCTACACCTCATACGTTGGCCATAAATCACCCCGCAAATAACGATATCCTTATTGCAAGGCGCTATTTTGCAAGTTGAATATACTGTCAAAATCTTTTTCTTCGCGAGCAATTTGTTTTGTGTTTTTTTAGCGCGAAATTTTTAGTGAGTTTGATTTGTGGCCCAGGCATTAGGATTTCAGAAAATATATCGTTACAAAATGACTCCTCAGAGACTATGAGTGATTTATTGCCGACCAGAATATTCAAATAAATATGACTAAAATGAACTGCCTAAAATTCTGTAGAAATGTATAAAAAAGATGTAAATTACGTAAGTAAACGGTGCCTGACATGATATAATGCGACACCCACTTTGTTTTCTTTGTCTAAACAGCACGAAACACTTCTGTGGATAAAGAAGGCAACTCGGAGAAGATACAACTGTCTTTTGGATAACAGCAAAATGAAGAATTTCATCATAGTAAATAAAAAACGTTCCCTAATATTCTGTGCAATTTTCTTTTTCTGTAATACTTCTACTAATACATAAATAAGATAAATATTTAAGCATAACTAAAGATCCCTTTTTATTTTCGGAGTGTATCTTGCCTAAATGCAAAACCAGTTTTAACACTTTAGTACAGGGTTAGCCAGCCAATACGTACGACAGGGTTTTAGTAGGCGATAAAACGAACAAACAAAAACCTATCACATGTTCAAAAACTAAAATTAACAGCTTAAATTATGCAATTTTACTACATACACCTAGTGTTTAAAAATAACTTCATTCAAATGATTCCCATGAGAATTAATACATAGACGTAATCTCGTAACAAAATTCAATATCACACGCTGCAACACATCGCGATTGATGTCTCTTACTTCACGTTTCAGTTCTTGAAGTGTGCATGGTTTATCCCTGTACACTCTAGATTTGAGATATCCCCAAAAATAAAAGTAAGGGGCACTCAGATCGGGTGATCTTGCAGATTGAATGTCACCGAATCGCGAGATAACTCTTCCCGGAAAAAAATCTCGCGCAGTGTTCATCGATTGAAGAGCTGTATGGGCCGTAGCACCGTCCTGTTGGAACATTACATTGTTTAAACCGAGTCTTCTTACTTTAGGCATGAGGAAATTTGCAGCATATCCACGTACCGATCAGAGGTAACCGTTACAGTCTGATTATCCAGTTCAAAAAAATAAGGACCGATAATTCCTGATGTGGTGACTGCACACCAAACGGTAACTTTGGGACTATGTAGAGGTTTTTCATGCAAACTCAAAGGATTTTGCGGAGCCCAGTATCTGAAGTTTTGCTTACTTACGTATCCATCTAAATGAAAATGGGCTTCATCGGTTATAAGTTCATTCAGTAGATTTTCATTGGCATTGAAAATTTCTAGAAAACCACAAAATTGTACACGTGCTCTCTTATCCTGAGCCTTTAGTTTCTGAACAATTTGAATCGTATAAGGGTGCAAGTGAAGATCGTGTTTCAAGATTCACCGGAACGATGTATTCGAGATGTTTGAAGCTTGAGAATGCCTTTTAGCTGAACGGGTCGGAATCTGTTCGACAGCAATTCTTGCACGTTCAATGTTCCCAGGAGAACGAACTGAACGAGTAGTACCCGAAAATTTTGAAACAACACTTCCACGAGCACGAAAGTCGCGTATCCATCTTAAAAGAGTTTTGTCTGTGGGTATTCTTTCGTGTCTTGGAACTTGGAATTCACGCCGAAACATTCCTTGCGTTTCTACAATGCTAGGAGTTTTGAAAAACGTCTGTACGGCAAAAATTGGTTGGTTAAAAAAAATGCGCCATAGCTTCATAAATTGCAAAGACTCTCAAAGCTCTTTTGACGTTTATGAAGTTTGAATGTTGCCTTTGATATTTTTTCTATAGCCTATTTAATTCTCTTTATACCTATTGGCTAACCCTGTATATTGCAGTCTTAAGGGTGACATTTGATGTCGCGAATTTTGATGTCGCGACATCAAATGCCACCGTGTGAACTACCCATTATTTATGCACAAGTCACAGCAACACTAATCGTTGGCAACGACTTTAGCTAAAACTATTTTGATGTAAATTAAATTTATTTTTATTAAAACAACGTATTTCAAGTTTAACCAAAACCTTCATCTTTATAAATATTTTGTTTAATTTTTTTAAATAAAAATTGAAGTTTGTGGACAGCGAAATCCAAAAATTTGCAAGAAGTCACGAAGGAAGACTACTGCAGCATGTTTTTTTATCTAGGCTATCCAGCTTTTCGATTACACGGACATGGTAAACAGACTCAAGAGAATAAAACCATTTTGAGTTAGTGCAATGTGACAATAATATTGTATTATCAATGGGTGACTCTTAAATCTTCTTTGCAAACAATACTTTATTCAAGGTGTTTTTTTTTCTGCTACTGATTCATAATTGTGTCAAATTGTTACACTACTTTGATTGGAGCTTATTTCTACAGTTAAGAAGCTGGTAATGGTGCACTTAGAATTTAAAACACGCTGTATGTACAGCAGTTACCCGCAATAAAACGCCAATATTTCCCTAAATAAAGAACTTATAACAATGAATTCACATACAACCGAATTCTGCAGTGCAATCATTCTTAAAACAACATTCCCCGAACGAAACGTCAATAAAGGTTCATGGCAAATTAATAAAAAACATGTTTATGCTCGTATAACGTAGAAGAGTCAACAAACTTCCACCGTCGGTCGCAATAAAAGCGTAATAGATTAAAAGAAACCAAAGACCGCTCGAGAAGCCAAAATAAAAGTGAACAATAAAGTTGAATTTCTTCGAAGCAAATTCCAGAATCATACTTGTGCACGGACCATTGCGTGCAGGAACCGGATATTTGAACGACGCAGGGCGGAGAGACAGCAGGACATTACATGCTGTACTTCCGCTATGATTTGTAATATTACGTTGCTTTTACAAAAGGACACACGTCATAAATAGATGCGAAGTTGGCGGTAACGCACTGTTAAGTTCTTCCCAACTCGTTTAAAAGTTTTTACGATAGACGTGGCGAATACAGGATGGCCCGGAAATCATAACGAATATACTGAGTAGCGCACGATGTTTAGGAATGTGAACAGCTAATAAATTTACAACAGCATGACACTTCGGCTGAATCAGCTATTCGCAGCTTTTTGGAATGGTGAACGAACAACATATAGAAAAACCCAACACAATAGGTTTATTCCAACAAGCAATTTGCACGGTACAGTAAACGATTTGAGTTTGCGCAGTATCAATATCGCGTTCCAACACAAGCTCTGACAGTTCACCGGACGGTCAGTAATCCGTTCCAACACATCTCAAATCAATTCGTGTACGGGTTTGCGGACGATCAGAACAGTACATGGACTGGGAGACGAATTGTTGTCGGGATTTTTAGACGCTTGCGCTGTTCATAACTAACGTGAGCTCAGGTAGCTATGCATCGCTCTCCCAACCTACTTAGTACTAGATTCTTAAGGTGTTTACCTTAGCGATGCGCACATTTCTATGAACCCAATAGACGCAAATGTCATTTACAGTTAGGCGAGTCGTAAAAGCGTTCCAACAACACTTAAACTTGATCAGTACATCTAGCAGTACATAGTTCACGCATGCGCATAAACCGGTTTATGAACTCGTAACAAACCGATTTTAAATCGCTGTTGGAACAAACCTTATGGGTAGTCATCCTATTAAAAAATAATTGTATCTGCTAGAAGTTCCTTTCACATTTTAGCACACAAAATTGCTTTAATATGTGGTTTGTTTGCACGAAATTCAACAAAGTTTTTCAGTAAATATGTTCTTCGACGGAAACAAGCTTTAACGCAAAAACAGTTTCATTTTCACGTTCATAAGCAAGGTTTACGACTGCAAACTACTCAATTTTCGTACACGCAAGCCAAGAATCCCAAAAATACGTCATCAGTGAAGTTATCGCTTCGAGTATTCGCTAACACTGTGACCTTTTGCTTTATAGATAGACAACCCAGATGTCTTTTTCGCATTATACAAATGTTAATTACTGTGAAATTATCTGCAATTTCTGATTAGCTTCTTCTTCTTCTTAATCGGTTCCTCTTGTACCTTTCGGTGTCGAGGTATGTTTTTCTATTTCTGTGTTGTTTCTCCACTCCTGCCTATCGTTAGTTAATTGTGGCACATCTCTCCAGCTGACTCCTTTTTCTTCTAGTCTCCGCCTCACTTCTTTTTCCCATTTTATTCTTGGTCTTCCTCAATTTCTTTTTCCCTCTATCTGCATTTTCCATCCTATTTTCGCGTATCTACTTTCTGGCATCGCAACCACAACTTCACAATTAAAAAGTCCATTTATTTAGGTACGAAAAACATTTCTGCATTTACAAAGTGTCTCATAAATGTACTGACTAACTTATGCAGGTAATTTAATGGTTCATTTTAAAAGGAAAAGTTCCATTCCCCTAGACAAGACACAGAATGCGTCCTAGGGGAGCTACCACCCCTTCAAGGATGAGAGTTAGTTTTTGATTAATATTTCAAAAACATTTAAACAGGACGGGATGAAATTTGGCAGACGGTTTAGTGCAAGTAAGTGTTGTTTTAAATATTTAGTGGCATAACAGGGAGAGATTTGCTCGAAATTTTTAATCATTGTCGTTCAACTGTTAAGATTTTCACTTATTTGACTACAGAAAATTGTTCTTTTATAAAAATAATATATTATATGCAAGAAACCAAGATAAAAAATAGTCATATTAGTAAATACTTGCTTTATTTGTATTAATGTAGAACAGTCTTCGGTTCCAAAATGAATATTAATTGAATTACAATAACATAAGACACTGCAGTACGTAAAAAAAAATATATTTATAAAAAAAAATAAGATTGGTAACTTGACAATCTTATCAATGTCTACTGATCACAAAAAATAATGAGAATACAGAATTTGTTTAGTCTATTAACAACAACAAATAAAGTTCTGATGGTTTCCTGATGATGTTCTTATCCAATTTTTATATTGCAATAAAAATAACATAAACCACTGAATCGCCAATTTAAAACAATCATTCAAGAAGCAATAAAAATGGAATAACTTCTCAGACATACTTTTCCTTATGTAAGACAACGGTAAAAATATTATTAAAGTAGGTTAGTTATTCCTGTATTTATTTTGGAAATATAGTGAATATATTCCAACGATTTTCCAACATTAATATGTCCTCTGCAAAACCAACTTCTATTTCTGGAACGACTTTCTCATTTGATAAAAATTTGTTTTGCAAAGTTTTTCGTTACGTTTGGAAGCAAATGTTAGCCGGAGGGAGCCAAATCTGGAGAATACTGTGCAATGGCAATCCATTCGATGTCCAATTCTTCAATTATGAATGTTGTTCTCCAGGATGAGTGTGCCGGTGTATTGCAGTAATGAAGGAACACTTTTTCTATGTCAAACCCAGTCTTTTCAATATTTTTTTACTTCAGTCAGTTCGGTAAGCTAGCGTAGTATATCCCAGTTATAGCCTTGCCCTTTGGAAGGTAGTCGATCACCATGTAACCCTTTGAATCCCAAAAAACTGACACAATTACCTTTTCTGTAGAGGTGACGTTCTTTGCCTACTTTGGAGGCTGACAATCTCTGTGCTTTCATCGTTTGTACTGTTTTTTTATCTCCCAGGTGTAGTAATGAACTCATGTCTTATTTTGATTAATAAATATCCGCATAAAATGCTTGGGTTTGTCAAAAAACAGCCCAAAAACTGGTAGAAAAATTCGTTTTTGTTCCAAGTGAACAATCGCAGCGCTCATCTTTCGCTTTGTAACTCGAAAACTAGTTGGCAGATTGAACTGTAGTTTAAGATTATATTATACGAGAGACCAAACATCAACAAGGAGAAAGTAGACACCGATACGAGCACCATATCTGCATCAGACCGCAAAGTTTTCAATTCACCCACGTATGAGAAAAACAACTTCCACTATTTAGTTCGTGTGAGCCTCGACATAAATACTGAAGGTACAAAATATTCCGACATGAACGAGCAACAAGCATATTTAGACCCAAACCCGATCAAATTCTCCAACACATAAGCTTCATTGTCTCTGCTCGTGATGGCTAGTCCTGGACACACTCCCCAATAATAGACGTGCAGTCCTTTTCCAATGAAACGTTTGTAACGCACCCAATAAAATCTAATAGCTTCTTGCATTTCCGAACATCCGATCTCAGTATATTTTTACGAGGGCCGCATCAAAGGCTAATAACACTAATATTAGCGTTCGAATGAGCCGGTCCCTTTTCAGCAATCCATGCCATTATTACTGCGTGTACTATGCACCCCTTACACTAAAATGCCATCAATTTATGAACATCACACGTTGTTTGATGTGCAACTGGAGGACATTTTTAAATGGGGTGCTAATACACATGTGCCGGGCGATAATGTTTGCGTGCTGTTCAAAAATGTATGATCACATGAACGGGATCGCGTTCTATGTCATATTATGTAACATAAAATTTGATCCTATACATCAGTGTTTCTCAAACTTTTTACTCTGAGGACGCCTTTCAAAATAACATTCTTACGGAGGACCCCAATGAACTGTTTTGTAGACAATATTTTTGTTTTCTTATGGCCTGACAAATAAACTTGGATGATATTTGAACATTATGACCGTTTTCGGGGACCCCTTCAGAAGGATTCAGCAACCCCCAGGGGCTGCGGCCGCACTTTGAGGAACACTGCTGTACTTAAAAGAAAATAGCTAAATTTATTTTATTTATTTAGTCATGAGTCCTTCTACTGTTAGGTGTAGGACTGTTAAGTTGTGTTGTGCTGACTTTTTTTCATGTTCGCTTCTTCTTCTGTGCCTTTTATACTTCTGGTATTCCAAGTACCTATTCTTAGAATTTTGTCTTTCTTATCTCTATTTTTATCATTTTTAATATCTCGTGCTTTGATTGCTATCCTTTCTTCCTCATTCATGTCCGTTTTCATGTAGTGTTCGTGCCATTTTTTCCGTAACTTGTTTTCCGTCCTTAGTTTTTTGGGTCTGTTTTTTGCTGTAGCTCCTCGTTCTCTTTATTCCATAGCCAGATGTTATTATCCACGATTAGTTTTTGGTAAGCTACTCTAACTTTTGCCCTTTTTTTATTTTTCTGCCTCTTCTCTGATTTTTCTTTGCATTTCTTTCTTTTACTGTTAGGTAATAGCTTAACACCACCCAATATAATTCGTACAACAATCTATGTAATACAAATGTTTCTTCATCTTTCGATTAATCAACAAATATTTAGCTCTTATTTCAATGTCCATAAATCATAAATTTAGACATATTTCTTCTAGCTAGGGTATAACTGAATTTAATATTTTTAAAGCAATTTTCCAGAAAAAAATAACAAAATGATTTTTTTTTATTCTTCAGGCTTTCGCGGCTATCGTCCATGTTACAATCTTCGTTCCCGGGTTTGGAACCGCGTCTTTTTGATTTGTGTGACGTTTCAGTCGTTTGATAAAGACCAACATAGAATGGTCGAAACGTCACACAAATCAAAAAGACGCGGTTCCAAACCCGGGAACGAAGATTGTAAAATGAATTTGTTTTAATTTAACTATAATACTTTTTAATAATTATCAATTAATAAAATTAAACATCTTTTTATTTTTCACACCAAATGGAAGAAACACTTCGTCATTTTCATACATTCATCGCAATTTCATAATGAAAGTTCATTACGTAAACTGAATTTAATAAAAAAATGTCTATGTTTATAAACCATAATGGGTATGTAATTGTCTAACTATGCAGTACGTTACAATTACAAAGTATGACAAATTAGATTGTGTATGTAGTTTCAGAAATCAGACTCTACGTAACCCAATGCACAGTTAATGAATTTATTTATAATGCTATAGAATCAGTATCCACCGTCAACCATTACTATTATACAAAATTCATTATTTAACAAACCTGTTACGTGTGTAACAAATTTCAAATTACTTTTTAACACGTTTTCAAGATAATGCTGTGATAAAAACGCATATTATTCCCCACTGCTAATGAAATACATATAATGTTTACGCTGGTTTTACACGTGTTTAGAATCCCCACTGGGGTTGGTTATTAATAGGCTGTAAAACAATAAAAGCGAAATTGTATTATTTTTAGAATAGGTAGACGCAAGCAATAAAGTTATATGATACGGAATAATTTCAGTTTATTGACCGGCTAATAAAAGAAATTTAAGCTAGGAAATAAATATATTGCAAGTTGGAGATCAATAAATCAATAATGAAGAAGAGGACTGCAACACGTCAAGGCCAATCAATTAAAAGTAGTAAGGTTTGTTTCTAGGTTTCTGGGGTCAATTATAGCGGAAGATGGAAGGATGGAAGAGGAAATCAAGCAAAGAATAACTAATGGCGGGAGGCTGTTTAGGACAATAAAGAATAGTTTTCTGGGTAAAAAAGAAACACCAAAAGAAGTGAGAAGTCAAGTTTCATACACGGATCACAGACATAGACAATAACAAAAAGGCAGAAAAGACCATCAGCGAGTGAAATGAGGTTCTTACTAAAGATGGAAAATAAAACAAGAAAAGACAGAATTAGAAACAAAACCGTCAGAGAACGTTTAAAAATTAAACCCATTAAAGGAAATATAGAAGAAAGACAGTTACGATGGTACGGCCATGTGAAACGAATGGAAGATGACAAAATAGTCAAACAGGCCTTTGAAGCGAAAGCCGGAAAGAAGAAATCAAGAGGAAGACCCAGAAAAGCATGGATGGAAAAGTAAGAGATGCAGCCCTAAAAAGAGGCGTAGATTGGCAAAGAGCAAATTTAAACGAACTCACTCATTATTTTCTTCAATTATTTCCTATCTAGGTACAAAAAATTATTGCCAAACAAAATTTAAGGCGTTTATTGCTCAAGTAAGAAATAATATTTAAAAAACGTAGCGCACCCAAAGTAGTTTTGGACAATCGATTTCCCTTCTTCGTGGCAAAATCGTTAGCAATAAAAAAATTTGTGTAGACTAGTCTAAAAATGTTTTATTTTTCTCTTGAAGAAAATTACGATTGCATTGTGCTGATATGACCTTGTCTATCTGTCAAATTATGAAAATCTCGCTTCATTACACACACCTGATACATATTTACACATCATCAGCATTGTGTACTCGGAAATTGATTAAACTGGTATTCACCCTACTACTCTGTGCCATTACATGTACAAACTCTGATGTTCCATCACAGATGAGCCATCTTCATATTCAATTTATCATCAAAACATCGAATGCACTTCGTTACATTTGAAATTGAATCAGAACCAGGTCCAAGTTGAAGCTATCCCCAGTAGTATTATTACATACACATAACCACGAACCAGACAACTTAGAGACGGCCAACTGTATCTTGAAATGATTATGGAAATAAGTTTGACGTGATGAAATTGAAATAAGCAAGTAGCGAGTGATAAATAATCGAAGAGGGAATTAAAATTTTATAGCGCTTCGCAGGCTGTCATTCTTTTTTTGCTTAGACAATTATGAAAATAAAATATGAAACAAAATTGTTCCCTATTCAAGACAGAATCAGTACCAAGTGAATACAATATACAGAAAAAAATTCATTGAATGACGTAGTCGTAAAACTGGTTTTGCTTTAAGATAAGAATTACTTGGAAAACCCCGATAATTGCTTTATTTAATAAGCTCTAATTAAGTGTAATATTTTGTTTACAATTTTCAACGTTTTAGATTTTTGTGTTATTCTTGACGTTAGGTATGCATTTAAACAGAAAACTCTGTCCAGGATACCAAGTTTCCCCTAATTTTACATGTAACGAGTTCACTGCTAATTAGATAATTTTACGGGAGCCTCTAATTTTTCTCGGTCCTAAATCTTCCCCCTTTCGTTTCTGAAATGTTTATGCCTGGGACTTGTAAAATAATAAAAGCGCGACTCGTAAATATGAAAAACAAGGGAAAAAGTAAAAGACGTGTTAACGAAATGACAGATAGGTACTTTAGATAGACTCCGTTAAGCGACTAGATGAAAAATAGATAAATCGCACTCGATTCTCGAGGGCGCCGGAAGCCACCGACGCTCTTCGGATGTGCGCGAGCTCCCAACAAACAAATAAATCACTTGACACAGAAGCGCGGCCGTTTAAGGCCAAAAAAATAAATACTCATGAATGCTGAGCCCTTACGAACAGAGAATTTACTTAGCTCTTCCAAAGGCGACTGTCTAAAGCAGAATGTCCTATTTGGAACACCTTGGTAATGCAAGTCATAGGCAAAACCAATAAAATTTCAATTTTTCCCATCTTTATATTACTGCTTATGGTAACAGAAGTAATTGACAATTTTTATGCTTGTAGTTTGTACACAGTTGTGCTAGATGAAGCAAGTAATGTTTTATATTAAAACACAGCACGCCACTGGATAATTTCAATACACAACGTCCTGTTTTGATTTAATATCGGGTAAGGCTCAAAGGGTCGGCATTCCTGTGAACTATTGGGCTGTATGTGCCTCACTTCGTTGCACTTTACCCTCTGTTCAACCTTCTTCCTCTACTCATTCTACCACTGTTACCCCCTATCTGCCTTCCATGATCAAACATTATCTTAGAATAACCTTTGAATACTTCCTTGTCGTTATTATAATTCCATGGTCAGCCAGCGTTGTTGTACTTTGAAAGCCTTAAAAAGGCCGAAAGCCGCCCTTTTATTAAACGACTCATGATTCGATGTTACAGGGTGGTTCCAAAAACAAACAAAAGTTAGAATAAACTGGGAAACACTGCTTTAGTTACGTCGTCACAAACCTAGAATTTTTGTCATAGTTGAATTAAACGCCAAACGAAAATGAAATAGCATACATTTTTGCCCGTGTTCTTTGAAAGAGACCAACCCCATCATTGCATGGAAAAATAAAAGTATTGTTATCAAAATTATGAATTCACAATCTGTTTGCAACAACCATTAACACAAAATGTCTTTACACTAGTAGTCAAAGTAAAACCAACCTGGAAATGCCTTTTTGAATATAATTAAAGTGTAACTTTTGGGTACCCTTGATAGTAGGAGTCTCCAAGACACACATTTCTGGTTTAGGATTAAACCCTCAACGTCTTAAATTACAAAGAATACTGCACATCAGTGTTCTTAGATGTAAGCCAAGCGTCCGACAGAGTTTGGCATGCAGGGCTACTTTATAAAATCAAATACCGCCTGCCAGGATTCTTTACATTATTGGAATCATATTTAAATATTCGACAATTTAGAACGAGAGTCTCGACGTCTCGGCTCTACTACCTATTAACTCAGGGGTTTCTCAGGGAAGTGTCTAGGGACCGGTACTGAATCTTCTATTTACATCAGATCTTCCAGTGTCACCGAACATGACAATAGGTACATTTGCGCAGCGAGCAAAACAAACATACAAACTAAACAGAGCATCCGGGCACTTAACGTGCTAGGAAGCAGGAATATTCTTAAACTGGTATGGTGCCCAGGGCACACTAATACACCAGGGAACGAGAAGGCAGATCGCCTAGCCAAAATTGGCAGCGAGACACCTTTCTTCGGACCAGAACCCGCAGTTGGTACATCCTATGGAACAGCCAAGCGGTGTCTTAATGACATATTTATACAAGGGCAAAATGCTCATTGGAAAAAACTTGCAGGACAAGCCCATTTTAAAGCTATCCTGTCGATGGTCTCTAAAGAAAAGACAGAAGAAATGCTTAGGATGAGCAGAATAGACAACAGAGCAGCCACAGGATTCGTTACAGGACACTGTGCGAAACAAACACTTCTACATAATAGGGCTCTCAGAGACCGATATATGCAGAGAATGTGGTGAAGAAGAAGAAGAAGAAACTTCTATTCAAGTAATATGTCAGAGTGAAGGATGCACACACTATCGGCGTAGACTTCTGGGGATCCCCGTCCAAAATATTAAGAGAAATTGTTGGCGCTCCATAGTACGTTACTAATGCCATGATCCATAACGACCTAACGATGCCAGCCATAAAAGAAGTCTTCATGAAAGAACCGTTACCCACCATGGCAATTTGGAAACCCACAAAAATCCATGCTGCAACCTCTACTAGAATACAACGCAATAAGAAGACTTAAAAGACAGTGGCCAGCAGACCTGTAACACGGTAGAAAAGATCTCATCACTGGAGGAGATCACATCCCGATATTGATCTAACAATCAGATAGCCAGCGCATTAGCGTATAGAATATGTGGTGTTTTGATCGCTAATATAAATATTTAAATTAAAAAAAGGGATTAACTTTGGCCGATCTTATGTCGAAACTTTAAATCAAAAATCGCATAAAACGATAACGGTATTAAAAAGTTACAAATGAAATAAAAAACTCCTGTAGGTTTCGAATCACGTTATATTTTAACCGAAGCTAATACTAAATTTAATGTGTGTAATGTTATACGATGATTGGATTCCGAAAGAACGATATATAAAGTTCGTCGAAGCTCTGGGAGTTCAAGCACCGAGCCCCTCAAACTTTAAACTTTATTGAACATATCGGAACATTCAACTTGACTTGTCCGAGTTCAATTCCCACTTAACTGTAACAATTGTCTTATTGTTTTACCAACTTGTAATACGGACGAGCTTTTATAATCCAATCAATGTTAACACGTTCGTTCGTCTACGGTTGGGTTGAGGCTATTTCTTATCGGTTAATTTCGACAGGAATTTAATAGCATCATGTCATGTCGTGTTATGTCATCGTTTATTACATTTTCAATTTACTTAATACGAGGTAAAAGAAAGATAATATCGCGCACGGTATTATAGAATTACTGGTGTACTTTATGTTGACATGTGGGGTCATCTCAAATTGATTTTAAATTAGTTGTAGTGTCTCCAAGAAATACGTGGTTGCCACGTATATTTCAATTTAACTTTAAATTATTCAAAGTGACAAGCTTCTATTTTAAAATTTAAAATTAGACTGTATTAATCTATGTTAACCCCTTACTGCATGACTTTTTAAATTTTCAAATAAATTTTTTTGAATGTGTACAATATATTACAGAATGCTAAAAAAATGTTAAAAAAAATTTATTTTTATTTTAAGACGAAATTTTTTACCTTTTCTGTTTTTTTTTCTAATATGTAATACCATGCATATATACTACATACATAATTTTTATTCATAAAAATTAAATGATTTGGCACAAAGGATTTAGACGTTATTATAGTAAAAAAAAATTACACGTTGAATTTATAATGTAAATAAATAAAATGCAATAACATAAATTTACCCAATTTGCATAAATGGCGGTAGTAGGCGGGAAATGTTAAGCTCTTTGACGTTTTTTAATGTATATTTTCTGTAGTTCAACATAGATGGCGCAATTTTTCAAATATTACGCGTGAAACTGTATATTATTAGTATAGTACACTGTAGAAGGCGCTACTATATGAGAACTATGACTAATATCGCTTTATATGGTATGTATCATATCTGATACAATATGCGGTAAGGGGTTAAAATTTTAATGTAAGCTTAAAACTAAACAAAGAATTTGGTGTTACTATGGATACGAGGTTTCACGTTACGATAACTTTTAACTACATAGTTTTGTATAACTGGACTTAACTGACACTTCAAGCTATCCAAATTTTCAAGTACGTTCCTGACCTAGCGTTAAGTACACAATTACAAAGTTTTCGAACAGTTATCACGCGCCCAGTACAAGTAATGAATTCGTTTTATATTAAAAAAAAGGACGTGACAAAAGAGTTTAGTGACACACTACATTCAAAACAAAAAGGAGGCTTTTTTTGTGTGTAAAAAATTAAGTTACAATAATTATTTGTTGAGCATTTGAATGATACAAGGAATGTGTATAAACTATAATAAAAATGAACAAGTAGCTTAACACAATAAAATTATCATTGATTTTTAAACATATAAAGTTGAAAAACTAAAAAATAGATGAAGATATTTAAGTGAAATTTATAGGGCACGCTTATTTCATGCTTATAAAACTATCTTTTGAGTTTCATTTAAATTTCTTGATTTATCTGTCCGCATTTGATGGAAGTGGCTTTATGCAACAAAATTATCCCTAATTAACAATCATAAAAAGTTTAATAACTAAACAATCGATGAAAATATTTAAGTAAAATTTACAGTATTCGTTTATTGTACGTATATAAAACTATTGTTAGAGGTTTATTCAAATTCCTTAATCTGTCTGTCTGTACTTGACGCAAGTAAATTTACACAACAAAATTATCCTTGATTTTTAAACATAAAAAATTCAATAACTAAAAAATGGGGAAAGATATTCAAATAATATTTTCAGGGCATATTCAAATAACAACTATGAAACTAACCTCCAAGTTTTGTTAAAATTTCTCAATCTATCTGTCCATACCACAGTCAAGTAGATTAACACAGAAAAAATATGCCTCGTTTTAAACAAATGAAGTTGAATGAAATGTGGATAATTTGGTAAAACAATCAATCCATTTATGCAACTTGCTGCTTTTAATTGAAAAATATCAATCACAATTTGAATACAAATATTTATTTCTTATTTGCTGATGAGTACCATAAGCACATGCTTCTTTTAACAGATTAAACTTCCTCTTACGTTGTGCTAAGGTTAATTATTAAAAACCGATTTCTCTAGATGTATTATTTTTATGTTATTCTATTTATGTACCATTTTTAAAACACTATCGCTTCGTCTTTGTCAGAAACAAAAGATATAAAGTAAGATCAGAAGAAGTAAAATCCATTCAGTCAAGTCGTTTTTTACTCGCTCCATTCATACTGAAACCTATCGTACATCGAAGAACTTGGATATTATTAATTTGTACTATTTATATCCTGATTCACGGAGTGCTGCAGCAGCATCCGAATTTATTTTTCCACGAACCAAGATCACGTCGCTTCACTCGATCTGTACTTTTTGGGAACTAATCTGACAGAAGTGTCTACTTATAAGTCCATATTGCTCGGGATTTATTGGACTGAACTACCAGAGAGCATTCAGTTTTATTTTTATTTATATTTGCAGCCACTTAAGTACATTCTATTTCTCGATTCGTTGCTCGTATAGCTTCTGCATCTAGAAAATCAGATTGGTTTTGCACGTATGCGACTTTTAAACACGAGCATGACGATTTTGAAGTCTATGGCTCGAGGCGAAATACTTTTTGTTTCTCAAGGACATACAGGAATTTTTCCTGGAAGTGGAAAACACTTTATTATTTTGATTGAATTCGTTCTGGGACTAGAGATGTTGAAGCGAAATGTACTTATTTAAATATGTACACACAACTAGTAGCTTAATGGGTTGCTTTATAAGCACAACTATTGTATGAACTGTGCTAATACGTAACTTATATGAACTTTGTTTGAAAATAATCGTCTTTGTTCAACTAAAACGTTTTATAAGAATGAAATTGCAGCCATTATAATGTCAATACTTTCATATTTTTCAAACATTCCTTTCGTGTTTTCAACCAATTGTTCAAAGCCAAATTGCTTCATAGAAGATAAAAAATTAAAAAGTATTTGTAATGCTATAAGTTTAAAGAAAACTTCATAACTTTTAGTTACACATGCTTGTTAAGTTAGCAAGAAGGTTTAATTATATCTTCTTTACAACTTTTGTCAACTCCAATTTCTTATAATTGCTTAAAGTAGGATTGTTTGCACGAATAACACTTAAAATATATTCTTTTTTCTTGCGTTCACAACAAATTCACATATTTTTTGAAAGATTGGCGTGTTTAACTTCTGTCAAAAAGGTTACTACACTTGCTAAAGCTTTTTCGAATTTTTTCCGCACCCTATACCACTTTGATGTTGTTTAACAAACCGTTTATTCGAAAAAATCCGGAAGTTTAAACATTAAAATTCAGAATTACCTCTTGGCGCAAGCACACAGGTGCCTAATTAAAATATGTATATAATTAGCATTAAATAATTCCTATCAGTTAAATAAAGCGCGGTCGAAGTTACGAGGTTCCAGAAACGTTCGTTCGAGTAAAAGCCGCAATAAAAATTAACTTCCTTCAGACTTGGCAACATCTTGCTATTATAATTGTTTCGATATATTTTACTGTGACGTCTAGCATTGCTAGGACACTGTTCTTCCTTTAATTAAGGACAACCACGAGGAACACGTGGCCCAATTTAAAAATTCTCATTCGACCAGCGGACGAGCGCATAAATTTTTTTAATCATAATAAAACGATAATTGCGCGGAGGCAGTGGCGTACGAAATTAATAATCGTCTTTGTCCTTTGTAAAATCGATTCCCGATTGACACATTAGAGTGCCTAATGAAGGCCAAGCATTTTTCATTTATTTAATTTCGTCGGAAATCTACACCGTTAAGAAAGACGTGGAGAATTTTTTAGCAGAGGACTTTCGCAGTCCCGCGTATTAAAAAATAAAGTAACATATTGTAAAATATATTTGCTCTGTTTAAAAATTTTAATTTCTCGATTTCAATACATAGTTGCATAAATACAGGATGTCCCACAAGGTATGCCATCGTTAATTTTTGCATAAATCGAATAGCTGGGACACCCTGTATATGAAGGTACACATTAAAAAAATGTATTGGTAAAAACGTTTTATGAAGGTCCTTAACATTTAATTTATGCAAAAATTAGCGAGGACATACCACGTGAGACGCCCTGTATGTATTGACAAAAGACTTTTAACTCGTACCTTCATGAAAAAAAATCCCAACAAATACTGTTTAATACTTTTTATTTATTTTTAAAATTTAAGGAAATTATAAGACTACATTTAATTTAAAAATGTAACGTCATTGATAGATAAAGATTGCAAAATTACATAAAACTTCTAAATGCCCATTAAGCATGTAGAGTTGAGAAATTTTCAACAATTTTGGAAATACCTGGCGCCTCCACCAAAACAATTGATCTTCTAAAATATGTTTAAATGTGTAATGTACAAGTAAAAACTATGTGCATAGGCCTTTATGAAACACATGCATTATAAGACTTTCCATTCTTTGCAAGAATGGAAAACTTCCTTATTCTTATCAAAAACTTTCGTAAAAATCCTAGATTCTTGCTAATCTTAAAATAGCGCATTTTTTATTACTTTCAAAACATTTTTGTGTGCCCATTATAAGCGCATTAGATGAAAAAAAGTATAACAAACGAATTTTTGCATAGGAATTCTATATTGTCAAGTCAATGATTTGTAGAAACATATCCAGAAAGAAGACAACCCTCGCACACATATTTTTGTACGTTGGACAGAATATGTTTGTAATAAAAATGTTCTGCCATATTTGTTTGGCAAAAGCCCCATATTTATCTAAGTTTCTGTCCAACGTACAAAACTAAGTGTGCGAGGGTTGTCTTCTTTCTGGATATGTTTCTGCATGTCGTTGACTTAACACATTTAAAATATTTTATAGTCCAAAGGAGTTGTTGACGATTTTTAAAAATCGTATTTTTCGGTTTTTCCTAATATTCTTGGATACCGTTTGAGATATTGACCATTTCTCTTCGAATTAATAATGAGCACTGAATTTAGCAACTTTGCCAAATTTAAGCATATACTCTAGCTATTATAGTAAGCGAGATCCCCATGCTTAAATTCGAATACCAATCACCCTGTATAGTATACTGATTTATTTGCTATGGAGTGCATTTGGATAATAAACAATAAATTCACAGGTGAAGAGACGAGATGATTTTTAAAAAGATATTGATGAAATAAATCAGAAGTGTTTTTTAAGTAAACTTAATATAAGTTAAATTAGTAGCGTGTATGAGTCAAGCATTTTTTTAGTTGCTATTAAATTTAGTACCGAATTTTATTGGATTAAGGTGGAAGAGCGGTATAATTTATGGAACGACAAATGTAGCTGTCTCGTTACGTCGTAAAATGAACGAGCGTTACATGCGTAAATTTAATCCTTTATAATTTTTCTCCCGCATGTAAGCTTGTACGCAATAAATTTTAACAGTGTATCTGGGGAGCAGTGTTAATAACGGCACAGCCAGACGCAGTAATTTTCTTAATTCGCTTGTAAATTCAGCGAATAAGAATGGTTGAAGGAACCTTAATTGCGCTCTTGCACGGGACCAACTTGGGTCGGTTTTCATCCCCCATCAGACCCCTTAGCGCATCGCTGCATTCAGTCGCGATTAACTCTTTTAAATTCATTATGCAGATGTACTCTTTTTGCAAACAAAGAATTATTAATACTCGCGAAAGAGAGCGCTGTTGCTTCGCCCTAATTTTAAAATTGTTTTAAGATACAAAAAGAACAAGCGGGAATGTTGCAAACTCCAGTTGATTTAAACGGAATTATTCTAGCCCATCAACCACACACAACTCCCCATAGTTGTTGGATAGTTAATTTTAGTTGGCGAGTTTTTATGAATTTCGTTGTTATATTCTTGACGGGAACCGGTTAACAGACCGCTGCATTTAAACCCGTGAGGTCTATTTATACTGGCCGTCTGAACCGTAGCTTTGTGAAATGGCCAGTCTAAACTAGGATGCCCCAAAGCTTATTGCGTTGAGAATTTCCATGGGTTGTGAGATTCACTTTAAACACATCTCGTCCATATATATGAACAGAATAAGGATTGGGGCGAAAAAAATGTTCAAAAATCGACCAAAAATACTCGGAGAAGTCGTAAAATTATGAATTTTTTTTTGATCGACGCGGGAAAGAACGAAATCCAATAAATGCACACTTTAAAGCTTGGGAAATGACGGACGGAAACGGTGGAGAGGAAATGGTGAAAAAAAAATTTTCCCCATGTTAATTTCCATAAGAAAGTGAAAAACTACTTTTGCCCGTAGCGCGGCCATCTTTCGAGCTATCGAGTTGAAATTCGAACGTGAGCGGCGCTTGCATGAAGAGAGTATACGATTCAAAAATCGGCGAAATTCGTCGGGCGGTTTTCGAGTTTTCGCAATTACAGTTTTTTGAAACTCCCTTCGCATCTCCACGTACAGAACCTCGCTTAGAGTCACGTGACCCGGCCGATTTCGCGTTCCGTTCAGAAGCTCGAAGCGTGCCCCCGCAGGGGGCACGCCCTGAAAGACGAGCACGTACTTGACCGGGAAGGATGGGGCTCGCCGACGGTCCAAGAATCAACTCTCCACGACCAATAATAAAAAAGTTACGGACGTTTGAAAATCACACTTTTTTCCCATTTAAACACATGTAATTTCGTAAAATAAACAGAGTGTTGGGATTCGTTTTGGTGTGGGTCAGACGGGACGGTACGAACAGAGTGTCATACGTCAAACTGTTCGTCTTTTTCTGCTCTACACGATGCTTTTTGAAAATTCAAAATCGGACAAATATTAACCGAGCAACGAACGATTTACCGGGGGCCCTAAATTCGAAGCGCCGCGAGGACAATCTGACTCGAAAATTTAATCAAGTTTTTTGTTTGGTGCGAAGCCAAAACGGCTTTTCGAATTGCGAGCTTATGGTGAATCGTAGAGCAATCTTTCCTCTCTTCAAATGTGCAAAGAAATCGAAAATCGGCCAAACGGTTCCGAAACTACGAACGTTTCCGTGAAAACGGGCATTTTTCACGGCAAAATGCAAAATTTTCGAAAAAAAAACACTAAATTTATCATCGTTTTGCGGAGCCATTTCGAAATTGTTAATTGCGAAATTTCGGTCAAAGGTCAAACGGACCTTGCTCTCTTCGAATATGAAAAGAAATTCAAAATCGGTCGAGCGGTTCCGACGCTACGGGCCCTTTTGTGGGGGCATGTTTTCGCGCGGAAAATGCACTTTTTAGGCAAAAATCCGTGCGGGCAGACCCATTTTCTAGCGGGGCTTGTAAATAGCCAAAATGCCCCATAAATCGAGATATTTCAACCACTCGCGCGGAAAAGAACGAACTTTCCGAAATGCCAACTTACAACTCTGTGAACAATCCTACCGAAAAGTTATTCACCAAAGAGTGGAAATTTTTCGTTTTTTTTCGATTTTAAACACGGGCGCGTTTTACTCGGCCGTTTCGAAATTGTTAATTGCGAATTTTGGGTCACGGGTTAAACGAAATGTCCTCTTTCCGAAAATGAAACGATTTTTAAAATCGGTCCACGCGTTTCCATTTTACGAGCGCTTTTGTGGACAGTTTTGTACCCGAAAAAGGTCGATTTTTTACTCAGAAAAACCGAAAATTTAACCGCGTCTTTGGAGGCTCCTTAAAAGTCTTTAAAACTCCCTAAAAATCGCGATTTTTCTACCTCGTATGGAAAAAAGTATGCTTTTTCCGATGAGCCACATCACAACTCTGTGAAAAGTCCTATGGAAACGCCGTATAGGAAAATGTGGGAAAATCTGTTCCGTTTTTGGCAATTTTCAAATTGCGGTGCGCATATCTCGGTCAATTCGATAATGTTAATTGTGATTTTTTCGTGAATAGTAAAACCGTCTGTCCTTTCATCGAAAATGAAAAAATATTCAAGATTGCACCGGCGGTTATCGAATTATAAATAATTTTGTGAGACCAGGTGCACGCCACGGGAACGTACATTCACTGATTCCCGGTTTACCGCGAACTGCATCAAATTCGTTTATTTGCTACAGAGCGGTTTCGAAATTGTTTATTTCAAGTTTTGTCCATTTTGTAGAGCGATCCTTTACCTATTTGAATATGTAAAGATATTTAAAATCGCTTCAGTAGTTTTTGAGCTATGAACGTTTTAGTGAAACTAGCGAACCCTTCGGGGTCCGCTAGACCCGCCTTGCGCGTAGAATTCTCTTTTTCGCGTAAAATTCTCTTTCCGAGTAGAAATCTCTGCTGCACGTATAATTCTTTTTCGCGCAGAATTTCGCTTGCGCAAAGAATAACTTTTTTTAATTTCAAATTCGCTATAATCGCTACCGCAACGACCGTTGCCGCACGCATCTACCGTCGGACGGACAATTTCGCGGAAAATTATTTCCACATGCACCCGGATTCGAACCGCAGACGCTTGCGTCGTGAGCGCACTTCGGACCGCCCGGCTATCACGGCGCGTTGCATGGATATCGAAATGACAGAAGTCAATTTATAGGTTATGCTGTCATTTTGTCATTTCTTGATTTCTAGGTTATGCAGTCAGTTTGACAGTGATGACATTATTCAATTTTTAGGTTATGCTGTCAGCCTGACGGTAGTGTCATTTTAACACAACTAAATGTCAAATTTTTTACGGCATCATCGTATTTTCACATCCCACGGTCTTAATTCGACTCGAAACTTGTTTTTTTTTTGTACGTATCTTTAGGGGAGAGCGAGACGAATCCGATTCGGTACGACGCGCGCGGCGGAAAGCCAATTTGGAGAAGGTCTGAGCGTTTTCGATGTTTTTTCGTGAAAAACCGACATTTTTGCACGTTTACCTTAATAACTATCTGAAACGATTTTCGAGGGGCTTCTTGCTATTTTATTATGAAAATTTCATCCTTTCTACGATTTTACGGCATTTTTTCGCGATTTTAGTTGTTAATAATTACCTGCTATAACACATTGCTGAAATTTGGTTCATATTTTTAATTTATAGTCGAACTTTTTAAGTTTGACAAGTAATTTTGTAAAATAATCGCTTTTAAATCCACAAGGTAAAAGTTTGGTTTATTTATAATATAAAAGCATTATAGTGGTAATGTATCGGATTCATTTGTAGATTATAAATCTTATTGAAATTTTAAAATATGCTGAGCGTATGATGATATTCTTTGTTAATGTCTTCATTTCCTGGTTGTAATCTAAAAAGTATTGTTTTTAATAAACTTATTAATGTAGTTTATTTAATGTAAGAAGAAAAGTATTTTAATAACCTGATAATGTTATGATTTTTAATTTTAAAATAATCGAGGGTTTCTCCTAACTAATTTCTGAGTGTTTATTATGGTCTGTATTTTCTGAAAATGTTAAAGACACCATTAGTAATTAAAAGTTTTGAAAAATATTCCAACGGTATACCTTGTGTTGTACTAAATGTCTCTCGACAGCACCCATCCAAAAGCAATATTTTAATAACTCATTCGTTACCACAATTTTTTAATTTCTATTCAAGTTTCCAACTGACCAAGTCCACTATACTTTATAAATTCATATTTGAGACCTAATAAATACGGCTTCCTTTAATTTTTATTGGATTTTTACAACCTAATGTTTTTCCAAATTCAACCATGCTTGGGCTTTTTTTTGTCGAATAATCTCACTACACTGGCGCAATGCGCACCCCCTAACCTATTTCAAATTCGCTATAATCGCTACCGCAACGACCGTTGCCGCACGCATGTACCGTCGGACGGACAATTTCGCGGAAACTTATTTCCACCCGCACCCGGATTCGAACCGCAGACGCTAGCGTCGTGAGCGCACGTCGGACCCGTCCGGCTATCACGGCGCGTTGCATGGATATCGAAATTTCATATATAATAATACAAAGTTGTCAAATTTTGACAGCGACAGAAGTCAATTTATAGGTTATGCTGTCATTTTGACATTTCTCGATTTTTAGGTTATGCAGTCAGTTTGACAGTGATGACGTTATTCAATTTTTAGGTTATGCTGTCAGCCTGACGGTATTGTCATTTTGACACAACTAAATGTCAAATTTTTGACGGCGTCATCGTATTTTCACATCCCACGGTCTTAATTCGACTCGAAACTTGTTTTTTTTTGTACGTATCTTTAGAGGAGAGCGGGGCGAATCCGATTCGGTACAACGCGCGCGGCGGAAAGCCAATTTGGAGAAGGTCTGAGCGTTTTCGATTGAAATATCTTAGTAAAAAAATGCTTGAGTGCATGTTTATTCCTAAAATGATGCATTTAACTTTACTTATGACTACATTTTTTCCTTATGCTATAACATTTATTATATTCTTCATTTTTATTTATTTCATTCAATTTTACAATTTTTGGTTGTTATAAGTCTGATGGTTTTAATTTTAAATAACATTTTAAAAACTGACAAAGTGCCATTATTTCTTTATCTATTTTAGCGCATGTAATCTGGCACTTAAATTTTATTTTGTGAAAGTCGATTGTTTAGTATTTATTATTATTATTATGATGTGTTTAGAGGTGTGATAAATTGTCTATTTAGTTTCAATAAAGTGCAATAGAAAATTGTATTTATGTTTTAATTCACATTAACACCTGGTAATCAGTAAATCATATCTATTGCATAAAAATTGTTGGAGCATGTTGTGATTTTTAATTTAAAAATAATCGAGGGTTTCTCCTAACTAATTTGCGAGTGTTTATTATGGTCTGTATTTTCTGAAAATGTTAAAGACACCATTAGTAATTAAAAGTTTTGAAAAATATTTCAACGGTATACCTTGTGTTGTACTAAATGTCTCTCGACAGCACCCATCCAAAAGCAATATTTTAATAACTCACTCGTTACCACAATTTTTAAAATTTCAATTCAAGTTCCCAACTGGCCAAGTCCACTATACTTTATAAATTCATATTTGAGACGTAATAAATACGGCTTCCTTTAATTTTTATTGGAGTTTTACTACCCTAATGTTTTTCCAAATTCAACCATGCTTGGGCTTTTTTTTCGAATAATCTCACTACACTGCCGCAATGCGCACCCCAACACTATTTCAAATTCGCTATAATCGCTACCGCAACGACCGTTGCCGCACGCATGTACCGTCGGACGGACAATTTCGCGGAAAATTATTTCCACCCGCACCCGGATTCGAACCGCAGACGCTTGCGTCGTGAGCGCACGTCGGACCCGTCCGGCTATCACGGCGCGTTGCATGGATATCGAAATTCCATATATAATAATACAAAGTTGTCAAATGTTGACATTGACAGAAGTCAATTTATAGGTTATGCTATCATTTTGACATTTCTCGATTTCTAGGTTATGCAGTCAGTTTGACAGTGATGACATTATTCAATTTTTAGGTTATGCTGTCAGCCTGACGGTATTGTCATTTTGACACAACTAAATGTCAAATTTTTGACGGCGTCATCGTATTTTCACATCCCACGGTCTTAATTCGACTCGAAACTTGGTTTTTTTGGTACGTATCTTTAGAGGAGAGCGAGACGAATCCGATTCGGTACGACGCGCGCGGCGGAAAGCCAATTTGGAGAAGGTCTAAGCGTTTTCGATTGAAATATCTTGGTAAAAAAATGCTTGAGTGCATGTTTATTCCTAAAATGATGCATTTAACTTTACTTATGACTACATTTTTTCCTTATGCATTAACATTTATTTATTTCATTCAATTTTACAATTTTTGGTTGTTATTAGTCTGATGGTTTTAATTTTAAATAACATTTTAAAAACTGACAAAGTGCCATTATTTCTTTATCTATTTTAGCGCATGAAATCTCGCACTTAAATTTCATTTTGTGAAAGTCGATTGTTTAGTATTTATTATTATTATTATGATGTGTTTAGAGGTGTGATAAATTGTCTATTTAGTTTCAATAAAGTGCAATAGAAAATTGTATTTATGTTTTAATTCACATTAACACCTGGTAATCAGTAAATCATATCTATTGCATAAGAATTGTTGGAGCATGTTGTGATTTTTAATTTAAAAATAATCGAGGGTTTCTCCTAACTAATTTGCGGGTGTTTATTATGGTCTGTATTTTCTGAAAATGTTAAAGACACCATTAGTAATTAAAAGTTTTGAAAAATATTCCAACGGTATACCTTGTGTTGTACTAAATGTCTCTCGACAGCACCCATCCAAAAGCAATCTTTTAATAACTCATTCGTTACCACAATTTTTTAAATTTCTATTCAAGTTCCCAACTGACCAAGTCCACTATACTTTACAAGTTCATATTTGAGACCTAATTAAAACGGCTTCCTTTAATTTTTATTGGAGTTTTACTACCTAATGTTTTTCCAAATTCAACCATGCTTGGGCTTTTTTTTTTCGAATAATCTTACTACACTGCCGCAATGCGCACCCTAACCTATTTCAAATTCGCTATAATCGCTACCGCAACGACCGTTGCCGCACTTGACAAATTCAACCATGTTTGGGTCTTTTTTTTTTTCGAATAATCTCACTACACTGCCGCAATGCGCACCCTAACCTATTTCAAATTCGCTATAATCGCTACCGCAACGACCGTTGCCGCACGCATGTACCGTCGGACGGACAATTTCGCGGAAAATTATTTCCACCCGCACCCGGATTCGAACCGCAGACGCTTGCGTCGTGAGCGCACGTCGGACCCGCCCGGCTATCATTTCTCGATTTCTAGGTTATGCAGTCAGTTTGACAATGATGACATTATTCAATTTTTAGGTTATGCTGTCGGCCTGACGGTAGTGTCATTTTGACACAACTAAACGTCAAATTTTTGAAGGCGTCATCGTATTTTCACATCCCACGGCCCCAATTCGACTCGAAACTTGGGTTTTTCGGTACGCATCTTTAGGGGAGAGCGAGACGAATCCGATTCGGTACGACGCGCGCGGCGGAAAGCCAATTTGGAGAAGGTCTGAGCGTTTTCGACGTTTTTCGTGAAAAACCGACATTTTTGCACGTTTCCCTTAATAACTATCTGAAACGATTTTCGAGGGGCTTCGTACTATTTCGTTACGAAAATTCGATCCTTCCTACGATTTTACGGCATTTTTTCGCTATTTTAAGAGCGCTCTGGGTATTTTTAATTGATTTTCGAAAATTCTGGAGAACGTCCGTTGTATTATAAGGACGAGGTGTTTTTTCACGGCAAATAAGTTACGTTGCTGCATCGCGGCCATTTTCAAATGCTCAAACCTTCGTTATGGTAACTTTTTGGAAATCGCGGCGTACAAATACGGATTCCTTATACTTTTTCCTTCAAGAATATCTAATACAATCTTACTTTCCAGTTAAATTTACACCTTAAAATTGTGAAAATACGTGGCCGGGCGCACGAGCTGTCACTCTCTGACTTATGCGATTTTCGATGCATTTTTAACCCATTTCAAGCCGTTCAAAAAATTATTTCGACTTGATTTACTAACGCAACGACCAAGATGAGTGTTTTCAGCTAATAATTTGTTCAGTTATCGAAAATAAATAATTCATTTATAAAGGCGTTAGCTTAAAAGGCCTAATTTTTGATGAAATTTTACGGTCGGCTGGTAGCCCAGAGGTTACGCATCCGACCTACGAGCCGAAGGTCCCGAGTACAAATCCACGAGACGGCAAATTATTTTTTTTTCGCGTATTTTTATAGTATTGGCTCTTATTTAAGAAATTTTCATTTAAACGTATTCACATTTAATGTGTAGTAAAATATTGAACTTGCTATTAGGCATACAGGGTGGTGCATTTTTCAATGCTCACCATTGCTATCTTGGAAACGGTAAGAGATACAAGGTCGGTTAAATTGGAGAATAGTTGTACATTTTTATGGCCATTGAGAATCTGAACAGAAATCGTGGATATTTTGATTCGCTTTTGATTTATTACCGTGGGATGTGAAAACGCGATGACGCCGTCAAAAATTTGACGTTTAGTCGTGTCAAAAGCGACTTCTGTCAGACTGACAGCATGACCAACCTTGAAAGTGAAAAACCCCGTCGCTGTCTGTCAAACTGACAGCATAACCTAGAAATCGAGAAATGTCAGAATGACGGCATGACCAACCTGCGAATTGAAAAATCCCAATGTCAAACTTTGACAACTATGTATTATTATATATGGAATTTCGATGTACATGCAAGGCGCCGTGATAGCCGAGCGGTTCGACGAGCGCCCGCGACGCAAGGAGTTTGAGGTTCGAATCCTCGTGCGGGTGGAAATAATTTTCCGCGAAATTATCGGTCCGACGTGTTTAGTGCGCGCGGCAACGGTCGTTGGGGTAGCGATTATTTCGAAATAGGTTAGGATGCGCATTGCGGTAGTATAGTGAGGTTAGTCGAAAAAAAAAACATTAGGTACACGATGTATCTCTGGAACGGAGCCACCTACAGACATGGGACTTGCGCCAAACGAAATAAAGGTCAGTACACTTTGTTCGAAATTGAAAAAAAAATTATAGTAATTCTGAAAACATTAGCTTCGAACTTGTGATTGATACATCTCTGGAACGGAGCCACCTACAGACATGGGACTTGCACCAAACGAAAAAAAGTTCAGTACACTTTGATCGAAATTGAAAAAAAAAATTATAGTCATTCTGAAAACATTAGCTTCGAGCTTTGTGATTGATGTATCTCTGGTACCTAGCCACCTAGACACATGGGACTTGGACCCAAACGAAATGTCATTCTAAAATTCTCAATAGACAAAATTCTCAATAGACAAAATTCCCAAAAGTTCACAAAAGTTCCAAAATTCCCAAAAGTTCCAAAAATTCCCAAAAGTTCTAAAAGTTCCAAAATTCCCAAAAGTTCCAAAACTCTCAAAAGTTCCAAAAATTCCCAAAAGTTCCAAAAGTTCCAAAAATTCCCAAAAGTTCCAAAATTCCCAAAAGTTCCAAAATTCACAAAAGTTCCAAAATTCACAAAAGTTCCAAAATTCACAAAAGTTCCAAAATTCCCAAAAGTTCCAAAATTCCCAAAAGTTCAAAAAACTCAAAATTTCCCAAAAGTTCCAAAAAGTCTAAAATATTTCAAAAAAATTTTAAAAACGCCTTCAAAAAGCATAGGGTACGAGCGCGAAGCGCGAGTAGTTTGCCGGCCAAGTTTTCGGCCGAAGGCCGGAAACTTGGGCGTAACCGGCTAAAGGGAAGTCCGTGCGCAACACCCGGTACGAGCGCGAAGCGCGAGTAGTTCGCTGGCCAAGTTTTCGGCCGAAGGCCGGAAACTTGGGCGTAACCAACGAAAGAGAATTCCGTGCGCAACACCCGGTACGAGCGCGAAGCGCGAGTAGTTCGCTGGCCAAGTTTTCGGCCGAAGGCCGGAAACTCGGGCGTAACCGGCGACAGAGAATTCCGTGCGCAACACCCGGCACGAGCGCGAAGCGCGAGTAGTTCGCTGGCCAAGTTTTCGGCCGAAGGCCGGAAACTCGGGCGTAACCGGCGACAGAGAATTCCGTGCGCAACACCCGGCACGAGCGCGAAGCGCGAGTAGTTCGCTGGACAAGTTTTCGGCCGAAGGCCGGAAACTTGGGCGTAACCGGCGAAAGAGAATTTCGTGCGCAACACCCGGTGCGAGCGCGAAGCGCGAGTAGTTCGCTGGCCAAGTTTTCGGCCGAAGGCCGGAAACTCGGGCGTAACCGGCGAAAGAGAATTCCGTGCGCAACACCCGGTACGAGCGCGAAGCGCGAGTAGTTCGCTGGCCAAGTTTTCGGCCGAAGGCCGGAAACTTGGGCGTAACCGGCGAAAGAGAATTTCGTGCGCAACACCCGGTGCGAGCGCGAAGCGCGAGTAGTTCGCTGGCCAAGTTTTCGGCCGAAGGCCGGAAACTCGGGCGTAACCGGCGAAAGAGAATTCCGTGCGCAACACCCGGTACGAGCGCGAAGCGCGAGTAGTTCGCTGGCCAAGTTTTCGGCCGAAGGCCGGAAACTTGGGCGTAACCGGCGACAGAGAATTCCGTGCGCAACACCCGGCACGAGCGCGAAGCGCGAGTAGTTCGCTGGCCAAGTTTTCGGCCGAAGGCCGGAAACTTGGGCGTAACCGGCGAAAGAGAATTCCGTGCGCAACACCCGGTACGAGCGCGAAGCGCGAGTAGTTCGCT
Source organism: Elmis aenea (assembly GCA_947652605.1). NCBI lineage: Eukaryota > Metazoa > Arthropoda > Insecta > Coleoptera > Elmidae > Elmis > Elmis aenea. The sequence goes on from OX393577.1 coordinate 67,041,522, forward strand.
GGCCAAGTTTTCGGCCGAAGGCCGGAAACTTGGGCGTAACCAGCGAAAGAGAATTCTACGCGCTTCACTCATTCTAGCGGTGGAGGAGCCCCAAGGGGGCTCCGTAATCGCTAGTTGGAAATGAACTAAACAAAACCTTTAACACAAAATTTCTGTCATATCACTACAACATTTTTTTTTTTGTTTGAAGCAAAGGTACAGTACTTTCTTAGTTAACAGAAAAAAAATAGGGCAACTAATACTGACTGTATTCTTAAAAAATTCTTCATTTCAACGTACAGGGTATATTGAGCTTAACACGTCCATCGCCAAGCCAATTTGACATAAAACTTTCCCAAGCCGCAGTAAAATTTGTACTGGTTAAATAGATGCAGGTGTCAGCCTTATATATCTGACATGGAATCCGAACAACTTAGTGGTGTCAAGCATACCCACGTGTTAATAGACTGCTAGGAAGTTGTCTTAAGCGTTACAGCTAATATACTGGGTGGTGCACATAGAAGGGCCACTATTGGGATCTCGTAAAGGGTAAGAGTTACAAAGAAGTTTAAAATAGGCAAATTGTTCCCCTTTCTGAGATCTATCCAGTGATGCTTTAATATTTTTAATGGCATGCTAGATAATAAACAGAAATCGAAATGGGCATTTTTTAAATCGATTGTACTTAATAGTATCAAAATATTATTGGGAAAAATGTTGTAGATTTGTTTAAAATGAAAACATTCATTTGTTTCAATATTGATTAAATTCTTAGGTAAATTACAAACTTGCATTTTTTTTTAATGTAAACCATAGTTGGCTATGACCTCATGAAAAAGCATTTGTTTTTTTTTCTGTTTAACAATATCATGTTTAATGGATTTATTTTGATATTTAGGCCCCAAATAAATAAAATACATCAAAAAGTCCCTATGAAGCTATAGAATGCCATGAATTTAAACAATATTAAAACAAATGAATGTTTTCATTTTACAGTGTGTAAAAAAATTCACAACTTTTTCTCAAAAAATATTTTTGTATCATCAAGCATAACCGAGTTATTAACGATTTAAAAAAAATCCCATTTTGATTTGTGTTAATTATCTAGCGTGCAATGGAACATTCTTAAAACATTAAAGCATCACTGAATATGTCTCAGATGGGGGAACAATTTGTCTAATTTGAACTTCTTTGTAACTCTTACCGTTTAGAAGATCCCAACAGTGGCCTTTCTATATGAACCACCCTGTATAACACGATTAATAGTTTAGCAGTTTTATTTACCCATAGAAGAATTTAATCAAATACTCAAAAAAAGATTGATGTTATTTTTTTTCATAATAAGTCAAAAAAAAACTATAACAAATGAATAAATATTATCGTAAATAACAATGAGTCGCCTATTTTAGTTATATAACGATAAAAACCACTTCCTTCAAAAATAAGAAATGTTCCATTTTTTGTATTTTTTTAAAACATTAAATTATTTTTAAACCAAAGCAATAGTACACAAATTTCACATAAACGTTTTGGGAACCCTCAATAAAGACTGATTTTTTTAATTCCTTTAAATTACTTGAACAAAAATTATATAAAAGTTACAAATGTCGAAAACTATTTCTTTAAACTGTGCTTTATAATTTAAACATTTTCAAACTGAAGCCACTTGCTCCAAACTTCATAGATAGAGTTCCTAATACCACTAGCTCAGCCAAAAACACTTAGAAACATATTTCAAAAATTAATTAATTGCAAAAAAGCACGTTATTAAAAAACAATAATAAAGTAGCTAGATGTTCCACTATGACAACACGCCAGCACAATGAACGAAGTTTACAAAATACCATATCTAATTCAAGTATTTTATCACTTCTGCAATTTTCAATGTAAGAAACTTATGTTTTTCTTCAAAGATTACTAAAATTTCCCTTCATGTTCGTTGGTTCTTTAAACTCAAGCCCATACTTGCAAATTTTGTTTATTCCGATCAAAACTTTATTTACAACTGACAATTGAACAATAGAAATTTTCCTCACAAAAAGTTTTTCTGAGCGTAGCGCTAAACTCCATATTCAATCTAAATTTCGCGAATAACTACAAGACGCGCCATGTAGTCAAGCATTTTTATTGAGTTTCTCGGACGCAGGTGCACGCTCCGTAGATGTCGGGATGCTTTAATAGCATTTAGTCTGTTTACAAGATAACACTTTGTCAGCCCTGAGACCATTAAGGTAATTTGCTAAAGCAAATCTAATAAAATATATCTTTAATGTTTTTATAATGGCACAGCATCCCCACGGAGTATTTTCAAATTATTTATAACAGAAACAAATTGCTTTCAAATTTACTTGCTAAGTTCGCTTGCAAATAACTTGAGAAAAACATAACAGTTTGTCAACTGTTTTATTTAGACGCATTATTCCATGGCACTTTCAACACGCGTTTATCTACCACGATTTACTTTATTACTGCCATATTGCCAGTACATAAAAAGCTCTGTTGACAAGATTACTATAAAGATATGGGAAATATAAACGACGAGTTATTTGAATATGTTAGTTAGCAATGTTGAAAACATTTATCTTGGTTATGTCTATTATTAAATATTAAAATCAGTATTCCACATGTACCTATATACAGGGTGTGACAAACCCTGTATATTTTTGATAGTACAATAATTGGATCGACAAAAAAGTTAAAAATGACGTTTTTTTATGTTTTTAACATTCCGCTTCTTAAAGTACAGGGTGTTGCGACATCCTATACAGAGTGCCCCAAATTCTTGGTTTACCAAAGGGATCTTAAAAGCACAAAGTTGCGAAATTTGGTGCTAAATTTATATCTTTTCAGAAAAATACAGGTACCACAGATCTTTTAGTTTAGGAAAATGTATTTTTTTCTTTTTAGAACATTTTAATAGAAGTTTGTTTTTAAAACATTTTATTTAAAATTTATGATTTTAGTTTAATTCATCTCCGCCATATTGACGCAGCTGTTCTGAATTCCTAAATTTTGACCCAAAACTTGTAATCAGCACCCCAGAAAACCTATAGATATCGACTTTAAGCCGAGTCATACTATACAGGGTGTGTAAAAATTGGCGGAAGCGCTACACGTGGCGATGTTCTTCGTAAAATTCCAAGTCGAAAATCTTAATACGAAAATGTTGTACCATGCTTGCTGTGTCTGCAAGAGGTCCTCAAAGTTTTGACATTTAGTCCTTTATTAAGCGTTATTATTTAATACTTGCAAATGAAAAAGCTGCAATTTGGAATAAAAATAAATTTCGAATAGTATTTTTTCCTAGATATTGTGTTCTTCCTTTTAAAAATTGGTGTTGAAAATATGTAAATCAGTGATTTGAATGAAAATAATACATATGGCAACATTGTCATTAGCTGTCATCTGTTTTTCTCGTAATTATTTATAGTTTGTGTTAGACGATACCAAAAAGTTTGCAGCTATGTTTACGAACTGAAGGCTTTCAGTTCGAACAAAAATTGTAAATACCTAAGTAAAAATTGCTGATAAAAAAATGTATGCAATGTTGCTAATTTTTTTTTCTTTAAATGGTTCCTAAGGCCATAGGAAGCATGGTACAACATTTTTGTATCAAGATTTTCGACTTGGAATTTTACGAAGAACATCGTCACGTGTAGCGCTTCCGACAATTTATACACACCCTGTATATGACAAAAATGGTCCGCCATATTGGAGCCGACATCTTGAATTTTAATTGTAGAAAAGTGTTAAAGTGTAATGTCACGGAGAACATTTGTGCATGCAAAATTTCAAGTCAAACAGATATGCAGAAGTGGATCAAAATTGAGTTGCAAGATTTGATATGAACAAAAACATTGTCCGCCATCTTGAATTTTGATTGCAAAAAAGTGTTAAAGTGTATTGTCTTGGAGACCATGTACGCATGCAAAATTTCAAGTCAGATATGCAGAAGTGGATCAAAATTGTGTTGCAAGATTTGACCTAAACTTACATGTAAAGTTGAATAAAAGCTTGTATTAAAAAAAAAAACTTGCAATAGTTAATTAAGTAACATTCCCATGTTTGGCTTCGAATTTATGATGAGGTTGCCATTTTTTAAATTTACAAAATCCACTTTTAATTTACTTTAAAATAATGATATGTCTATTAGCTTTATACTTTTCAAGTTACAGCTATTTCATTTTGTGTCCCACTTGCATCATGTATTATTAAAATAATTAATATTCAGCTATTGTTTTAAAAAAAAATTAAATTATTTCTCAACGTATTAAATATTTTTACTGGGGTTTTCATTTTCACAACTTAAATGAAATAGAGTAAATTGGTCGAAAATTTTCGCGAATATATATTTTGGACGAATTAAAAATCTCATATTTAAAATACAGTAACGAAGATTTCTTATTCTATTAGCATTGGAGTCACTTACCGACTACATCCCATAAGCTTTCATTCATATTCAGCGCCAAAACTGGTCAAAATGGCCACACACGAAACGTTTCTTGATCATTTAGTAGAGTCACTTTAAAACAACATTTTCAAAACACGAAAAAATAAGATTAAGGTCACTTCTGATGCACCTCATTAAAAAGCAATTTTTGTAAATCAAATAATCGTGATAACTGCTCGAAAACACCGCATCAAACACGTTTCAACAATCACATCACACGAGATACCATGACCTTGCATTGAAAAGTACACAGATGTTTACGATAAGCACAGAAATTTGGCGCATGCTTTTTAAACCATTAAATACAACTGTCTAACCAAAATGGCATCCGCCACAAAAAAATCTTGCGCGCAATTCAAAAATAAATTGTTTTACCTATACTTAATCAACAATATTTGTATTTTAATTAAGTCAAATTATTATAGCAAATAAATTCACATTTACTACCGATACAAATTAAATTTATAAATAAGAGTACAAAAAAATTGTTTGAAATATGGTATCGATATTCCTAAAATTAAGAATAAATTATTTTTACTCTTGAACACACGTGTAACAACAATGCTAATCTTTTTATTTATACTTTCTTTTCTTCTTATTACTAAACACAACGTTGCAAGAAATAAGCTTCATATAAATATATATTTAGTTCTTGCTTTTACAATATGCAGCTAAATATTACATACAGTAGGTACCATTCGTATAAAATAAACGCAACTCAGTTCCAACCATTGCACTACCTAAAGTGTTCTGTGAATACCGTTTATATCTTACTTATTTGTCTTATTGTGAAATTTATATCCACAATATGTGTAATATTTGCATTTTGGTAATAAATTTATGTTTATAGGACATGGCGTCGGCTACTGGTAAACACATTTATGCAGGCAGCAGTTGTATATTTTAGTTATTACTTCTAGATTTTTTGTACACAAAACGGAGCTACAAGAGTTTGCAGGATTATAAGAACAAAATCGTCTTGGAAAAGTGTATATAAGATTTCTCGACATTGCTTGCTGGCTTCTGTAAAATAAATATCAGTTTTGTTGACTTAATATTTAAAGTTTACTTAAATCAAAGAGTTCCAGTTCTTTGTTCCTGTGGTTAAAGATACATAAATGCTAAACAAACGTGTTTTTTTCTCAATAAATGTAGCTCTACCCTTGTATATAAATAGAAAGCTTGTTGTCCTGCCATACAGAACATAAAGTTTATAAAGGGTAATAGGTATTTCGCATGCTCGCCCAAAGATTTTTCTGTGAAGGAATGGCTCTATTGCAAAAATCGAATGAGGACGTTACATTATTTTAATTCTATTTTAGTCCTTCCACTGTTAGTTGTAGGACTGTTGAGTTGTGTTGTGCTGATTTTTTTTTCATATTTTTTTGTGTTCTAGCTTTTTTATATCTTTCTATTTGATGTTTATGTCCGTTGCTGCTTTTTTAACTTTGTCTTGCCAGGTTTTTCCCGGTCTACCTCTTCTGTATTTTCACTGTAATTTTGCTTCAAAGGCTTTTCTGGTTAACCTTTCTTCTTTCATCTTATAAATGTGACTCAACCATCCCAGCTGTCTTTCTTGTATTTTTGTTTCAACTGATTTTAACTTTAATTGTTCTCTATATGTTTCATTTCTGATTCTATCATTTTTGGTTTCCCTGGTATTCTCTTAGAAACCTCATCTCTGCTGCATTCACTCGTCTACTATTTTTATTTGTGAGTGTCCACGTTTCACTTCCGTATAAAAGTGCCGGAGTTACTATCGTTTTCCAATTTTGTTCGTTTTGGGACTATTTCCAAAAAATGTTGTTCTTAAACTGTTAAATATACCTACTTCGTAAATGTCCTGTCCTTTCGCTTATTTCCTTGTCCATTCCTCCAGCTTTGTCTTTGATCACTCCTAAATATTTAAAGCTTTCTACCTGTTCCAATCTAAGTCCATCTAAAGTTATGTTATGCCCTTTGTTCTCTGTTGTAACGATCATAGTTTTAGTTTTTTTTCTGTAACTATTTCATCTTGGTTTTTTTCCAATTCCTGGTTTAGAGTTTCTAGATTATGTTGCAGATTCTTTTCTGTTTCCGCGACTAAGACCATGCCGTCTGCGAACATTAGCTCAGTTTTTTTCTATTTTCCAGTTGTCCAGTTGTTAGATCTATGCATTAACTTTTCTAGAGCTTTATAAAAATAATTCCGATTTGCCTTCAAAATATTTTTTTATTGTTGCTTGCAATAACTCATCATCGGTAAAACGCCTACCTCGAAGGTTCTTTTTGAAATCAGGAGACAGATAAAAATCTCCGGTAACAATTCTGTTGATAACGTGTACAGGAATAACTCCACAAAGCTCCAAGAACTGCTTGCAACACTTTTTTCGATGCGGTCTAATTGTAAGATTTTTAGGCATCCACTTTGTGTTGACTTTTTTAAACCTTTCTATGATTTCTCTGTTTTGATCAACCATTTTTCATAAAAGCATCCTCGACTTAAAGGACAATGTCATGTGTTGGAACGCTACTAGGTCTAACACTATAATCAGGGCCTTCTATTATCTACCTTTTTTAAATAAACGTGACCATTTAGTTTTATTAGAATAAGCATCTCCATAAACTGCTTGCATTTATTTAGGATGTTTTCTACACTTTTCCCTTGTTTTGTGAGGAATTTAATTACTGCACGAAACAGTATTCGACCTTTTCAGAAATATTGCCCAGATTAACTTATTCTTTTGACAATTGTTAATGAACTTGTACAAAAATTAAAACGAAATTTGGTTTTTATGTCTAAAAATTATTGTCTGATGCAACAAAAATATGTTTAGCTCGACCTTTTTTTATCTTCTGTCTCATTCTGCGAATACAAAAGAAAACCTCGTCAACGTAAAAGTTAAAATTGGATTGGGAATCGATAGGTTTTAATAATACCGGCTAACATTCATAACTGTTTTTTTTTTCTCGATCAGGAAACGGAAACCGCCGACACAAACAAACAATCGAGAAGGTATAATATCGCTATAATAAATAAGAAATCTCTGTTGCCGAGAAACTTTTAGCGGCTGTGTTGGCAAGCCCTTGTACAATAACTTCCAGCAATCTCGCCAACTCTCCAGAGGATGGCTGTATTTATAAAAGTCTATTGTCGAACGGCTCAATACCCATTGTAAGCACGCACACCACTCAATTTATACTACATTCTGTTCGATTGAGATTTCTCTGCGTCCCAGTATCTCAAAGCCGACCGGATTCGTCCGCCAGTACATTCTATAGGCGCTAATTGATAGACAGGACGAGATCACTTTCTCATAATTGGTTTAATTTGACGAAAAATTCACTTTACAAGAGGAACGCAGAGGCACCAGAGTAACTTGATTTATTTTCAGAAGGCACGTAAATTAAATTAGAATAAATTTGGAGAATTTACCGTAAAATAATTAAAAACCTGGCGGAATCGCGGACCGGTAACGGTAATCCAGATAACGTAGCGGAACGTGAACCGCAAAAATATCCGTAATTTATACACATGCAGTGGTGTACGGAGAAATAAAATTGAAATAAAAAAAGTGTTTGCTTCATTAAAACGGACAGCTTGTATTATCTCCGGCGAAATTTATTATGAGCTTTAGTAACGATGGAATGTAACATTCGCGAAGTTAAATGAATGCTAATATCTCATTAAGCAAGATAATGAATTACGTATGCACTTAACAGTGACAGAAATTATTTTAGTTTAGATAGATAGATACCGGTAACTTGAATCTACATGCCCATAAAATTTAAAGCGCATTTATTCTCCACGACAAATCCACCTTTACTAAAGTGTTAAGCTAAAAGCGAATTTCAGAAGACTTTCAAATGTTGAATAAAAGTATTAATATGCCAGATGTACTAGAAGGAATCTACCAAGTTTTTTTTATACCCTTAGTTATTCATTTAATCTAGATCTGAGGTTCTAAACCAGATTCCATCAATGTACCCCTTGGCTTTACCGGGAAGAGTCATTAACCCCCTGTCAATTAGTTCATTTCAAAATAACTTTATTTATGCATAAAACAAACAGTGTAAAAAATATTTAGAGCGAAAATTGTTGATTCTTGCTTTCCAGCAATAATTTTTTCCGGGCATTGTATTTGACACATACCCCCTGTAGGAGCTTCACGTCCCCCTTGGGGGTCCACGAATCCCTGATATAGAACGCCTGTCTTACGGTATGAATGCTTTTATCCATATATGGGGTGTATATTGCAGAAGAGATACCGACGCTTGGGCGTCTTTTCTTAAAATTTACAAAAACGGCTTAGATTATGTTAGCTAACCATACCCAGATAATGTTAGAACTTAGAACCACGTGTTTAATAATTTTCTAGTTATTGTATCTTATGTAGCGTGTTGTCTTACGGTATTAATGTTATATGCGGTATATATTGCAAAAGAGATACCGACGCTTGGGCGTCTTTTGCTAAAATTGACAAAAACGGTTTGACTATGTTAGCTAAACAAGACCAGGTCATTTAAGAACCACGACCAATCATCTTCTAGTTATTGTATCTTATACGGGTTTTTGTCTTGCGGTATTAATGTTATCATCCATATATGCGTTATATATTGCAAAAGAGGTATCGACACTTGGTCGTCTTTTGCTAAAATTGACAAGAACGGCTTCGACTATTCGACATTTCACAAGAACTTTATGCATAAAACACGCAATGTAAAAATATTTAATGCAAAAATGTTTGGTTCTTGCTTTTCATCAATACATTTTCCCGGTCATTATGTATATGACATGTAACCCCTGTAGAAGTGTCACGTTCCCCTTGGGGGTTAATGAACCTCTGATGTAGAACTCCTGATCTAGATCTTTTGACACCACCAATTAATCATTACCGGAAAATTTTGTTCCAAACCAAAATTTTGACACTGTCCTCAATTTTTCCAAAGTTCTCTAAATATATTTAAAAAAATGTAGGAGCCAGACCACACCAATTTTCTAGACCCTTATTTATAAGTATTGGATCTGATATTACGTTGTCTACTTTTACATACTTGTAGTGTTATATTTAGTTAGTACATAAGCGAAATTTTTAAACAATTAGTATGAAACTAAAAGTGCAAACTTTTTTGCAAAGGACTTGGATCAAAAGCAAAAAACACTTATAGTAGTTCCTTTTTCATTGAGAAATCTTTTTTGCTTTATAAAACAGGAAAAGTATATTTAAAAAATGCTACACAAAACTTCGTTTAAAAATTGTTCGACAACGAGTTGCTAAATAAAATTAGGTCATTAAAAAAACTTTAATTAGGTTTTGTGGATGTTTTTAAAATTTTTAGGGTTTATTCTCTCAATATGAATAGTTCTATAAATAAATTTTCGCTTTAAAAACCTGAAGAAGACGGAGAACATTTTTATTAGAGTGAACTAGCGCACCGAAGTTGGCAGAGTGTGCTATTAGGTCGCTTGACAGAACATTTAGCCGAAGGCATATCCACCATCTTATTTTACAGTATGATGATCACAACCTACTAGATATACTTCAACTATTAATATTTCAGGTTAACTTAGTTTAATCTTGATAATATCTGGTGCGCCACGAAAACACGAATTTTAAAACTATCCTTCCTGTAAACCAACGAAACGGTATTCGTTTTAAAGGTAAAAATCGTATATCATTATTATATTAAAAGATATTCAGCAAATTCTCATGACTTACTAGGGTTTTACACAATTTTAATAAATTTTCAGTTTCATTAAAATCTCGTATCTCGTACGTTTCCTGCGATATCTGGTTCCACTTGGCCTCATTTAAACGACTGTGTTTCGCCCAAGTTTAAGCGTTTCACTTTTAATTTATGCTAGACTTTATGGAAATTACAAAGTTAATAAGCACACTATATCTAATGTACATTTTTTTGATAATTAGGTAGCATTAACAAGTTTACGCGTCAAGGATATTTTCGAGGACTCGTCGAAGTCCTTGAAATCTTTATATCTTTGCGCAATCCCACGATAAAATATTGCTGGTCAAACAAACTATTTTAAAGATGACATTTAACACTGATGTGCGACGAGGGCCAAGCTTTATTTATTTATTACCTATTATTATTATTTATTTAGTCCTTCTACTGTTAGGTGTAGGACTGTTGAGTTGCGTTGTGCTGTCTTTTTTCCATGTTTTTCTGTCTTGTGCTAGACTTTTTATGTCTTTCCATTTGACGTTTGCCAGGTTTTTCACGGTCTATTACTTTTGTTTTTTCCCTGTGAGCTGGCTTAATATGCTTTTTTGGTAAACCTTTCTTCTATCATCCTGTAAATGTGCCCCAACCATCCCAGCTGCCTTTCTTGTATTTTTGTTTCAACTGATTTCTTCTTTAATTGTTTTCTAATGTTTCGTTTCTGATTCTATCTTTTTTGGTTTTTCCTTGGATTTTTTTTAGAAAACTTATTTCTGCTGCATTTACTGGGCTATTTTTATTTGTGTGTCTATGTTTCACTTCCGCACAAAAGTGCCGGAGTTACTATCTTTTGACCACTTCCACTGTTTTTCGTTTTGGGACTTCTCTATTTTCAAAAAACGTTGTTCTTCAACTGTTGAATATTCTTCCCATTCCTTTCCATTATTTTTTTGATACCTCCTAAATATTTAAAGCTTTCTACCTGTTCCAAAAGGTTGGAAACCGCTGTATTAGACAACACTAATTGAGTGACAGAGGTTTAATTAATTGTCGGCTTCCATAGAAAATTTCTTAATAAAAATGTTTTGCCTTGTAGTAATTTTTGTATTCCACGCTACAGAGTAAGGTTTCTTGTTCGATATAGATATATAAAATATACCTAACATTTAAATATATCACAGAAATTAGATAATTCTTTTCTTCAGAGGAAAATTCGGGCTCCTAATTTTGTTTTTTTTATTTGTGGGCTATCGTCTACTGTTACCATACTTTTTCGCTTTTACAGAACTATGTTACTTGACAGATTTTTTTAAAGTATAATGACTGTATTTGTCAGGTTGACACAATAACGCGATCTGTTTTGCTTATTTAAAACAGTTATCTCAAAAGTATGTACAAAATGGGTATAAATTTCTCATAAAAGTATGTAAAAAATGTATATGAATTTGTAATAAAGCCATGTGCAAAAAATTAATACAAATTTCTATTAAAACCATGTAAAAAAAGATATAAATTTCTCAAAGCTATGTACAAAATGGTTATAATTTTCTCATAAAATTATGTAAAATTTTAATATAAATTTGTCATAAATTTATCTTAACACAGATCACAAATGCTACTAGCACGTTAAATTTCAAACGATAACCATGGCAGCGTATAAATGAAGGGATTTCACAGTTAGTTTTGCTGTGTTGCCATTATGTTAAGTGAGGCTTAGTTAATTTTCCTAGAAGGGAGAATGGTGCAATGTTTTCAGAATTTAAGAACACTTACTAAAGCGACAGATATAAGGAGGGGTGGTACAACTAGGCCTTAATCGAAACGCAAATCAATTTCTATTAGTATCTCCCGTAGATTCGTTACGTTAAGTACGTTTACAGAAAAAAAGATGAGTTTCATAATCCCAGATTCTGTTTTACCAAAAGTAGTTTGTTTTGAGTGCAAATCTTACTTATCAGTGACTCCTGTTTGGTTAACAGCAGAAGGATGTAATGTTTGTGATCGGTGTGTGGCTGTAAAAGACTCCGAATCGGACGTCAATGGTCCAGAACCTGTGCGCAATGAAGCGTACGAAGAACTCGCCAAATTGTCCTTATTTCCATGCAGCTATCGCCAGGAAGGATGTCCAGAAAACTTCAAGTTTAACAACAGCACCGAACACGAAAATGAGTGTCAATTTAGGACATATCCATGTCCTGCTGATCCAAAGCGAAAGTGCGAATGGACTGGAACTGCAAAGCAGATGGTCGAACACTACCAGCAAGAACACGAGGCACTTATCTTGCAGTAACCAACATTCGAAATAAACATCAAGCAAAACATCGAAAACTATTTCTTGTATATTGTGCACCACTTGATATTTTTAATTCAGTTCAAGTGCTTGGTCGAGGAAGGAAAAATGTGGTTTGGTGTATTTCACGTGGGATCTACTAAAACAGCGAACGAAACTAATCATAAAATTACCTTAACGGGGACAGACAAAAATTTTAAAATTAAGGCCAAGAAAGCTTCTACCCTTACTTTAATGCACATAGAAAGTTCATATTCCACAGATATTAATTCGTTGCTTTCTTTTTTAAACAATCCCAACAAAATTATTTGTCTAGTGCACATTAAAGTGCCTTTAAATATCGTAAAAGAGATGATTAATAATGATGATAATTCAAACGACGCCCGTAATCATCCTATTACTAACAGCAATAATTTGGAACGTAACCAATGTCCCCATTGTAGTATATTTATGGTTCCACCCATATATCAATGTCCTGAAGGACATATTACATGTGAGGAGTGTTCAACTTATAAGAATGATTATTGTAAGACGTGCGATAAAGATGATTTAAAACTATTCCGTAATAGTGAATTGGAACTAATTTCAGAGTCATGTGTTTATAATTGTAGATGAAAGCATTGTAATCATCAGGGCTTTGATGATTACCATATAAGAATTCATGAAATGATATGTAGCAGGAGAATTTATAAATGTGTGTTTCATGATGATTGTAAATATTCCAGTTCGTTTGAAAATTATAAACTGCACTTGATTGAAGATCACAAACTTGAATTATTAAAATCTACTTTTTTTCTTAAAAAAGATCTTGATTATGGTGGTCAAAATGTGTTTATCCAAATTGACAACGAAGTAATATTATTAAAAGTAGAAAGTACGGAAACCGTTTTTAGATTGTCTTTTAATCATTATGGGTTTCAAAACGTTTCTAAAATGTTTAATTTTAATGTTGATATTCACGGAAATGTAAATAAATCTCATAAGTTTAAACTAAGTGATGCTGTGGATAACACATCATCATGTATGTGTTATTGTATGTGCATTTCTAAGTCATCGGTGTCATACTTTATCAAAATTACAGGTTTTTCTTTTGTAAACGGTAGCGAATTGTATTTCAATTACGATTAGATGTTCCATTTTTTTAATTACTAATTTATACTTAAGTTCTACATACTAATTAATGCAATAAAATATTATTACTCTAAAAACATTATGAAAATTTTAAAACGATTGTTTCTACATCAACCTTGCTGCTAAAAACGCCGAATGATAGCCAATATCGTCGGTTTTGACGGAGGATTTCATTTGTGTCTCATGTATGCTCTCTGCTTAACAGCAATGGAGCGCTAATGTTTAAAATAAAACTCAATAAGTTTTACACGTTGTTTTGTTGTAAATTTATCGATAATATATTTCAAAATTCTGTATTTTAAGAATGTGAAAACGGAATTAAATAAAATTTTACAGCAAAAATGTGATTTCATTTTTAAATGGTAAAGTGACTTTTGGCCCACCCTATGGTTGGTTGTACTGATTATGATTTATAACTCAAACTGATGGCTAAGTTAAAAAAATTGGAACTGCAACATTCATAATTTCTTTCATTTCTTAAGTTTATTGAAGAAGGTACTCCATCATGAACGTCATAGACCCAGATGTAGTTTAAGCTGTTAAGAAGTTCTTCCATCAACAATCAATATTTTTTTTAACCCTCTTTATCGCACCCTAATTATTTTTAATGAATATATGTTGTTAGTTTCATCAAGATTTGTCCTAACGGCAAAAAAGACATCCAGACATGTGAACTCGTTTTTTGCTCATTTTGGAAAAAGCCTATTATGTTCACATCAGATTTTTTTTAATGTTACAAGCTTCGCATGGCTTTGAATAAATTTACATTCCCAATTTTTATGAGCATTATATTTATTCATCAAGGCACGACGCTAAACTAATTTTCGTTGGATAAGAAGTATAAACAATGCCTTAATAAATACATCTAAAGTGTACACACCGTTAGAGGAAATAAGTGAGTCTTGTACTCCTGCTTTTTACCCTATGGACTAACAGATTTATTATATTTGCTCCCCATGAGAAAGTTGGTCGTGCAGTCTATTGACAGCAAGCCGTTGTTCCCGCTGCGTGTTCGTTTTACCGCGATCTTTCACTAGAATAACCTTAACTTCTTGTTTGTATTTCATATATACTGTGACTCGACTCTCGTTCGAGACTTTTCCTTGGAAAATTTGTCAGGGAACGTCTTTTAAACATTTAATGAGTTGATATGCCTGAAATTTTGTAAGTGCTTTGATAAAAACATCCTGATAGCCATGTTGTATTAAAATAACTATTAAAAAAAAGTTTTAAAACCATCATTCGCCAATGTATTCTTTAAAACCAAAGATAAATATTTGCCGCCATTCCATCGTTTCCAAAATTGTTTAACACTATTTAAGCAATACATATTTTTCTTGAGTTTAATTAAAAATACTTCAGCACTTTTTTGGGAAACAATAAAACTATTTTAACACTAAAACATCAGCCAATTTCAATACTTTTTATAGAAAAATACATCTGGATTGAGTGAATCTGGTTTGGTGAAAATTGCTTGAAAATAATTACTCGAAAAAAAAATGCTAGAAAAATTGCTCCGCTAATGGAAAATTCCTCGAAAGCCTAGTTGCTCGAAGAACAATTTCTTCAAAAGAAAATTGCTCGAAATAATGAAATAAGTTACTTAAAAAAAAATTAAATTGATATAAATACAAAATAATTAAATAATAATAATAATAATATACGGCTTTATTTCCACATTTTTAAATAAACAAAATACAACAAATAAAAAAGATTTTTTTTTGGGAAAATCGCAAGGCGGGGTTCAGCGTTGTCCACAAGACAGCTGTTCTGCCACCCAACCTTGAAGCTGAATACAACAAGCACATAAACATATTGACGTGTTGCAGCACTGAACCGACGTGGCTTGACACTTACCAGCAAGAACTAGTTGAATGGCGATAGCAGTAGGTGTTTATGAAATTTAATTTTAAATAAGTTCAAAGGTAAACCTTTAAATAAAGGGTCTATACTGTTATAAATTTTGGTAATTGTATATGAAAAACACTTTTTGAAGAATTCTGTTTTATGGTGAGGAGGGGTTAGTGTACCTTTGAACCTAATATTTAAAGTATGTACATCTTCACGATATTTAATTTTACTATAAAGATAAGGAGGCGTATGGGAAATAATCAACTTGTGATAAAAACATGCTACATGTAGCAGACGACGATTAAACATATTAAGCCATCTCAAGTCTTTCAACTTATGCGATATGGGACTATATTTCTTAATGCCAAAGATTAATCTCATGCACGAGTTTTGAATTTTTTGAATTTTTTGTTTATTGGTGCTATCAATAAATGAACCATACACACTATCACAAAAATTAAAATGAGACAGTACCAATGAATTACACAATATCTTTTTTTGGCCTCTAGTTAAGAGGTATCTGTTAGCATATATTGTTGTTAAAGAGTTGTAGGCCATTTGTAAACATTTGTTAATATGAAAACTAAATTTTAATTGGTGATCTATAATGACACCTAAATTTTTTGCTTTAGCAAACTAGAAAAGTTGTTTACATTTGTTTACACTTAGAAAAATATATTTAAATTTATTCACAAATACATGTACACTTACTCACTTTGTTTTTGAGATAAGCACTATAAATATTTAAAAATATTATATACTACATACGTAACTGCTGATTCTGACTATATTGTTGTTACCTTATGTTCAAATGTTCATAATGTTATATCTCCGTTATTGTTGTAAATATCAAAAACGTTTATAAACATTATTTTTAGAT
Organism: Elmis aenea; assembly: GCA_947652605.1. Classification (NCBI taxonomy): domain Eukaryota; kingdom Metazoa; phylum Arthropoda; class Insecta; order Coleoptera; family Elmidae; genus Elmis; species Elmis aenea. The sequence goes on from OX393577.1 coordinate 67,057,764, forward strand.
CCAACATCCAAATGGCAACAGGCGACCAAGTGTCAAATTAATACAAAATTTAAGAAATTGACAAAAACAAATTGTCTCCAAGTATTCATATACTTAACACTGGTCGATTCTTAAGTGTGTAGGTGCATATCGTTAAATAGTTTGTAAACAAAGGCAACGGGCGGGTGTACAATAATTTAGGGGTTTTCAGAGTAACGTTTTCTCTCATTATTTAGTAACCCTCCGGTTGGTGGGTTACTTTTTTGTGCGTATAGTTGTTCGAGTTGGAATCTGTTACTCGGAGAGGTAGAAAATAGGTAGATATGTGTCTAGAGATCCGGGATGGGAATCTTTTTCCCTCGCACCAGTCCCCAGGGGCTCGGAAAGACGGAGACGAACGCAACTCGGCGAAGGCGCGCGTATAAAGCGATACGACATTTTCAAGATTTGCCCAAGAGCCCTTAAGCACACGAAATCCATATAAACGTCTTGTTATATCCTGAAGAGGTGGTTCGAGTTTACCTTTCTGTGCTTACATCGCGGGTCTCTGCGATCCATCGACTTCTAGTTAACCTGGAGGTATGTAACAGCGAGCGAGTGTTTGCCAACGTTTTTTTATAATTACGTGCTCGAATCCGTTATATAAATAGGGAAAATCGCGTTACGACGTACTTTTCAAGTTTAATTTACGTGTAACATCGGGTTTTTAAAATTCTTAAAGTAAACTGAATTTAACAGCTAGATTCTAGTCAGCTAACTTTTAGTACGCATCAGTACTATGATAACAATTATTTTAATTTTAGTTCAGTTTCATTAACTTTTAAATGAATAACATGGAGCAAATACTGACGCATCGGTTACTAAAACAAGTAACACTTCAAAAAGGCCAAGTTATGAGGATTTCAACTTTAGTAAAACACATTAAAGTTAAAATATTACAGTAGTTTCTTGGAGTACACTGTCAGTGTTTCGATTTAGACCATCAACAAACGATTTGTTGATAAATTTTGTGCATCACAAATAGAACACGCTACTCGTACAAACGTGCTTATGGAAACAAATGACAAACATGCAACTACAAACTGCTATTCCAGCTATGGAGCTGGAAAATTAGTACGCATTGAAGGAATACCAAAAAAAAAGATCAGTTTAAAAAAATAGAAGTCAACTCTGTACTATCTGGGCTACAACCAATGATGTTGGGCTCAACATGCATCAGGTTAAAGACCTTAAATAAAAATTAAGACTGTGCACAGACAATTTAAAATCAATAGAGACTCTTGAATAAAATGATTTGGCTAACACAATATTCAAATCCGAGTGCTATGGAACTTGTAAGGTCCGAGAAAAACGTCCTTCGTCAAAAAAAGAGCTTTGAATTGCGTTTTCAAGAAACTAGAAGAGTATTTTACCAGTACAATAAAAAATCCGCATGGCAGGATTAGTAAAATTGGTCAATAAATGGAAATATGCCTGTTTTGAGGAAAAGTCTGTAAAACCACTATGATATTTTTAGTATTCTTGCTTTATTTGATATAATTTCAACTTTAATTGATATATTTTTATTATTTACCCTCTGAAACCGTCCCTGGAGCTCTTGATTATTCACAAACAATCTTCTCTAGGCCATTTTTGTGAGTACGATTGATTTAATCAAAACCAAAAATTAGGACTAGTTGCATCTAGCTTATTTATTATTATTTTATTTAGTCGTAAAACCTTCTACTAGGTGTAGGACTGTTGAATTGTGTTGTGCTAACTTTTTTCCATGTTTTTTTGTCTTGTGCTAGATTTTTTATGTCTTTCCATTTGATGTTTCTATCCTTTGGTGTTTTTTTAATTCGTCTTGCCAGGTTTTTCTCGGTCTACCTCTTTTGTTTTCCATGTGATCTTGCTTCATAGGCTTTTCTGGTTAACCTTTCTTCTTTTATTCTATAAATGTGACCCAACCATGCCAGCTGTTTTTCTTGAATTTTCGTTGCAACTGATTTTATCTTTAATTGTTCTCCATATGTTTCGTTTTTGATTCTATCTTTTATGGTTTTTCCTTGGATTTTTTTTAGAAATCTAATTTCTGCTGCATACTTATTTTAACAAGTTTTAATCATAGCCAATTAGAGCGCATTAGGTGTTAAAAAGCTGGCCCTGATATATTTTATTATTCGCAGACCATTCACAAGCGACGTCATTACCAGAGGAGATAGTTATCAAAGGTAGTGTGTTTGCCGTCTCCGTATGTATACAACAGCTCCCGTGGGTCCGCTAGTCCAATCTTGGTCTAAGTATGTACCGGTCATTATCTCACCGTAATGCAGCTATAAATTATCTGACTAATGACCTGCAAGTGTATATACACTTCCCTGTTTTTGGTCATAGTAAATGATACTACTTGTTGCAAATTTATGGAGAAACTGTTCGTGCTACCAAAAGTTTCAGATATATTATACCATAATTTGTAGTAATTTTTGACTAAAACGGAAGTTTGGATATTACAGTGCTACTGGGAATGTAGTGTTAATTATAGAAACACCAAATGTACGTTAACTTGAGAAGTAAATAATTGAAATATCTTTGTGTCTAATTGATGTATGTAACGTGACGAATCTTTCTCTATTTTGTTGGGTTGAGATCGTCTCCTCCCTTTTTCTTATTTTAAATTTTATTTATAACAATATTGGTTTTGTAGCGCCTCCCTACAAGACTTTATTAATAATTCTTAGTGAAATTATGGCCTAAGATTTCAGTGAAATTCCACATGGCATTTTTTCAAAAGATTTTGTGTGATTTTAATTAAACAACCAGAACTGAAAAATTCACAAACAAAATAAATTTATGTTGACTTCGTGTCCACATGTCTTTCGCTAGATAAAATAAGAATGAAGAATATTACAGTACGCTCTACCGTCGAATACAAGCGCAACACTGCGAGAAAACTTTGCACCCGAAAAACTTGAAAATTCCAGATGTTGAAATATTGTTCCAGTCCTTTGTGCACATTCGATTACAAAAGGAATTTAACCAAGTTTTCCAATAATATGATCAGAGCACTGAATCTCCCAATAGCCGATAAATCCCGTCTTATTCTATCATAAATCGCAGTCAGTCGTCCAACATTTACAAAGTTCTTCGTAACATTACACGCCTTTCGGGCGGATATGATCGTTTAAGCTCACTTAATAAAGTAAGTGTGGATTTTTTTGGGTGTACATTCGGTTTAATTTATTAAATCAAGATTTCTTGCGATCCATTTCTCGGCAGCTGTTGCGAAACCACGTTTCTTCGATTCACCGACGCACTGAGCGAGATTCAGAGACTGAATTTCCCCGAGGAATCCACCAATGTATCTTTCCCTGAAGCGCCAGTATTTTTGCTACTTACAGACAATAACAAAATTGCCTACAATTTAAGGTAACCCTCTGGTAAAATGGAATGATTGATGAAGTATAAATTAAAGTAATGGACGACCTCTATTCAGGTCAACTACAATGCGATGTAACTTATTTATTTCTTAATAAACTTTACATCATGGAACAAAAATAATGTTCGAATAATTTAAATATGCGCAAACACTACAATGCATTTCGCTTCCTGCTTCGTCTCTTACATAAACCTTGTAATTTGTACCCGCACCTACCACTAACAAACGATATCCTGTTCTGCCTCTAATACTTTTTTATTATCCTGGCCTCCTATAAAACTACAAGGATATTCTCAACCTATTACTGGTTGAAACATTGCTTCAGGAAAAACTTTTTAAACAGTTTCTATAGGCTAAAAACGCTAGTATTTCAACACTAAATTGCAAAAAAATATTATTTTTAAAGTTATACCCTCTTCATTGAGAATCTGAAGTTGAATTCTGATTAATTAATTGTGCTTTGAAAAAATATCGTTATCGTAGTTCGAATTTCGTTCTTTGCAAAAAGTTAAACACTGCCGGTCAAAAGTTCAAGACCACCTCAGTCTTTCTAGAAAAGTGGAGTTAAATACAAAAAATATTGTTCAAACATAAAATAATTTTCACTGAATAGCATAAATAATACATATATGTTATTGAAATATTAGAAATTAATCACAAATTGGTTAAATATACTTCGCGGAAAGAGAAACAAATTTGTAACATAATATAGAAACTCTAAACCTGGAATTGGAAAAAATTGATATGAAAATAAATACCGAAAGAACTAAAACTATGATCGTTACAGTTACAATTACAAGTTACAACAGAAAACTAAGGGCATAACATCACTTTAAATGGGATAGGTTGGAACAGGTAGAAAGCTTTAAATATTTAGGACTGATCACATAGAAAAATGGAGGAATGGACAAGGAAATAGGCGAAAGGACAGGAAATGTGGGAAGAATATTTAACAGTTTAAGAACAACATTTTTTGGAAATAGAGAAGTTCCAAAACGAACAAAAGTGGAAGTGGTCAAAAATTGAAACGTGAACACTCACAAATAAAAATGGAAAAAATCCAAGGAAAAACCAAAAAAGATAAAATCAGAAGGTTTCATGACAATAAAATAATAATAAATAAGGTAGATGCAACTGGTCCTAATTTTTGTTTTGATTAAATAGAACCTACTCACAAGAATGGTCCAGAAAAGATTCTTTGTGTGAATGATCAAGAGTTCTAGGGACGGTTTGCAGAGGGTGATCAAGAGAGCACATTGTAGAGAGTTTTTGGAAAAATAAGATCAGAGGTGACTTCTAGAATATTCGATGCCGTCAAATGGATGAAATTTGTTCATAGAGGTGATATGGACATTTGTAAAATACCTAATGTATTTCAATTTATTACATTCTATTTGCAACTATCTAAAAAGTGTGTGCAATGTTATTTTTAAGCCCGTATATTTTACAAGTCAAAAGTGAATTTTATTTCAGACAAGAATTGCAAACCGCACGTCAAAGGCAGCGTATAAATTCAGAGCAAATTTGTTAATTTAGCTTTGGAAACCCAAAATTAGCATGGGAGATTATTAATGCAAATCCGTCCACCTAATCTTTCTTACAATAATTAAGCAAAGCTGCTAATATCTCACAGTTTATGCATAAATTCGATTACAATACGAAACTCAATCTCCATTGGACGTCTGGCATTTTATATGAAGCTTATGATTAAACGTAATGTAATTATATTTTTAAAAAACTCCAACCTGTTTGGAATGTTCTCAAAATATAAAATTATTTAAAAATTTCAGTAAACGCTTACAAAATATTCATTTTTCTGTCTACCACTGTGGAGGTACCTAACATAATTTTGTTATGATATACTTTTCAGCCTTTCCCTATTTTTGCAGTGTATTTATTTCTTTTTAATTGTCCCTCTTGTAGACTCAAATTAGTACAAATTATAGATTAAACTTCATAAATAGTAATCCCATAATTTATAGACAAAAAACTCAGTCCGAACACTTAATCGTCACACTGTGTGAATCGGATTTTATTCCAATTATCATAATTAGCTTCAATGTTATTGACAGTTTATTATGTTAATATACCGATACAATAGATTTCCTTTGTATCCTATTTTAAACCAACCATGAAATTATCAAAATGAGAAATTCCCCAACGCTATAAATCTCATAGGTACGCAAATGTAAGCATGCAATTTCCTACGGAATTCGACATAGTTAAAACTGATTTGTCACACTGAATGGTACAAACCGTAATATAAACATCAACGACAATAATATTGCGGAAGGCGAATGCAGTTGGCCATGTCAAACAAACAGCTGACGGCGCAACAGGATAACTGCCAAAGGCTGTACGATCATGATCAAATATGCAATTAACTCTTAGTGCACTTCCGTGCCGAGTATTTGCATTAAACACTTACCACAAGACACTTTCGTGTTTATTTTATTTTTGGACATTAATAAGGGAAATTAGATTATTAATTTGTGTTCTGTACAGGGTGGGCAATTTTTGATGTTTTCATAGGGTCAAAATATCGAGTGATCGGCGATAACTCGAAAACAGAAGACAACAACCAATTTTAGTTTTCACCATTAACTTTTTCGAGGAAGCGGGATCCGTTTTTTGATACCTCTTATAGTTACCGAGATTTCCTAAGAAAACATCGAAATTTGCCCACCCTGTACATCATAGTTTATACATAAATTATTGTACAAATAGCTCCTAAAGTCAGTGGTAGAAAAATGTTTAGCATATTTATTGTGCTTATAAAACATTTATTCTCCTCTAACCATTTTCGAACATGGTTTGACTTCACGACTCGAGGTGCAGAAAAACTAATGAGTAATTTAAATTTACCTTTATGGGCCATTACTCACATGCTTTAAACTTAAAAACCGAAAGTAGTTCCTGCAATGATATGGCTCATTATAAGTGTACGCGATATCCTCTAACATTGCATTAATAATTCATCGTGTAGTGGGTCAGCATTACCCCAAAAATTTCTCTTGTACTGCCATTAGTTTGCATAATTTATTTACTCATAAATTACATAATTTGGTTAACCCTATTTAGGGATATTTTAGAGTTGTTGAGTCCCAGATTAACCATAATTCAAATGAACCTTGACGTAATTAAACATTATTACACCAAATATGGTCTGTCTAAATGGTAATTTAAACGCGATATTATTACACTATGTGTACAAATGCATAGCTTTATTGATTTATTTAACGTTAAATGACCTAAATTATGAGATATACACACTGCACTGCACTTGGACATCTATTGTGTAAACAGTGTTGTTATTATTCACAGTCCGATTAATAATTTGCTGAACACTGCTGCATTTTTTGTGCGGAACACGTGCTCAAAAAAGGCGGATAATATTAAAAGTACTAGGGCTTAATGTTTTACAGCAATAGTTTACAAAAAGAATCAAGAAAGTGTTTAAAAATGCTTTAATTATAATGTTAAATAAATAAATAAACGTTAGAAAATTAACATATTTGTGAACAATGCTTAATGAATTACTTACATGCGAACGCTTCACCGATAATTTGAGCAACCCTATCTTGATAATCAGTAAGGATTTTGTCGACACATTCGTTCGCATAGTTTCGAATGGTAATGGACCTCAAATGCCCAGCCCTGTGGGTCGCTATAGCTTCCATTATCATATGTTTAATCGGTAAAACATCATTCTGTATAACCTTCTTGTAGCAGGTAATTTGTTGAAGGGCCGGTTTCTTCGAGCACGAACTCATAGTGTCTATAAACTCCTGTCCCTTGTTCATGGCGATCGTTATTATTTTACTTACGTCTCCTGAATTGTCCTGAATGTCGCTCCTTGCTTGTGTAACGCATTGCTGTAGGAGGCTTTGACCTAGCTGGATGTCTTTCTGGATTCTTGGCTGCACACCGTAGGTGCAAATGGAATTGTTCGAGTTGCTAATACACGATAATTCTGCAAATATAAAAGCTGCTAAATCATCTGTTCGATAAAATAATGTTGCATGGATTTAAGACTGATTACATTTTATGACCGGTATTTTTTCTGCATCCGGCCAGAAAATCAGTTGTTAGCGATAAATTTTTAGCCTGGAAAATACGTTTTCACTGGCCTAGGTCAGAAACTAACTGGCTGCCATGGTAATAACAACTCTTTACCGGCCTATACCGGAAAGTACTTGGTTGCCATGGTGATGAGTTGTTTTGTTAATTTGCGTTATCAAACAAGCGTCATTATACCACCAAGCGAGTTTGCATCTATACTTTTTTGAGTTATTGTTTGATTATGGATGGTGACGATAGTGATTTTGGTATCAGTGGCGGACTAAGAAAAAATATTGTACGTAGCATACCCGTAAAGTGTCTTTACTGGACTCGTATCCTTTCAGGACTCGCCAAGGCTCGTCCAGTAAAGTATCACGTTCTTGTTACAAAAATAACTATTACTTACTGACTAAGGCTAGTTCCTCGATTAAACTAAGTTGTTCCCGGCCTCTATGAACCAGTTTTTCCACTTCCTTCACAACATTTTCATCTGTTTGTTTTCCTTCTTCAACCACAGCAATTTTGACCCCTTGAAATATTTCTTGGACGCTAGATAGTAGATTTCCTTGTTCTTCTTTAGTAGGAATATTCACAGCGGGAACTTGTGGGGGTGGTACACAAAGCACACTCTACAAGGAACGAAAGAAATACAAGATAAACTCAATTTGATATATTATATGTAATCCATTTTAAATATAAGTGTACGTAAGTTTAATTATAAAAACACTTACCATGACATTGTGTCAAAAACAATCAATTCTTGAAGAAAAACTATACCTGTTTCGAGACTCTTATCTTCTTATCAGCAAATCATTTCTTTCTTATGTAATAGAAGTATTAAATAAAAGAATAATCTATTGACGGAAACACGAGTCTCAAAACTGGTTTAAATATTCTTTAAGAAACAATTCTTCCATGACTTAAATACTTTTTTAATTACACTTGTTAAAACTTAGTGCGTAAACTAATGTTAGTTTAATAGTGACTTACCTGAAGTGCAATTAGTGTAAATAAAATTGTTAATGAATGCATTATTTCGGCTGAATGAACTACAATGAGTCTCTAAATATTATCACCGCTTATATAATGCGAATTATGTAAACGCAGCAATAAATATGCCGACGATATTAGCTTTGTTAGTATTTGTTTTGTTTGTAAACATTATTATGAACTATACTGTCAATATAAACAAAAATCTACTGACCCAAGTTTTTTTAGCAAGGTCCTTGGTTATAATTTTAGCAGCATTAAATTCTACGAACAATTTTCACATTTTGTTGTTCGTATTTTTAAAAACCGTACAATAAATATTAACTCTTTTAATAATAATGTAGTTTATTTAGCGGTTTGCTAATGTTGTTTACATTTTATAACTTATGTACATAAATATATAAAAATTAAAACTTTCCCTTAATATAATTACTGAGCTTACGTCTAAACCTTACAATTTTATTTTCATTTTTCAGTTAGCTTGTTAGATCGTTATAACATTTCAGTCCTTTATAAAATAGAGACTTTTGAGTGTAATTTCGTGTCCTGAATAGCAATATAAAGTGTTTACAGTTTCTAGTCGGATACCTAATTATAAATATCAGAGTTTTGGGTTATATATTTTAACAAAGAATTTGGAACCAGGTTATTTTTAATCTTGGAAATTAAAGTAATTGTATTAAAAATTATCCGTTGTTTAATACTAAGCCACTGTAGAGTACCTATCTAGTACTAGAGTAATTTTGATGTACAGTGGAACAGTACAAAATAATTCTCATAGCCCTATTTGCAATTTTTGAAGCCGGCCTAAATAATTTGTGTTCGCCGGAAATAAAATACAAAAGCAGTATTCGTAATGGGGTGCTATGATACTTTTCTATATTAAAATTTTAGTAAGGGCTGGAAGTTTACTGCTTAATCTACCAAGAAAACCTTCTTAACTATTTAATCATTATTGCTTTTTAAAATCAAGCTTATCGTCTATTATTATACCTTAATATTTAATTTCATTAACTCTATTTAATACTGCACCATCCAATTCTATGAGTTGCTGATTAAGCACATTCTTATTGTTTATCACCAAGTAGTTTGTTTTGTAAACATTTATTTTCAGTTTGTTAACCTTTAACCACGCTGCGACTCTACGTAGGTCAGTGTTTAATTTGATTACCATACTGTTAAAGTTATTGTCACAAATAAATATAAGAGTATCATCTGCAAATAAATTTATGACGCTGTTTCCGACATTTGCTTCAATGCCATGCATGTACTGTATGAACAACAAAGGCCCAAGGACACTACCTTGAGGAACACCTAAATTATTCATTATCCTATTTCAGGTTTCATTTTCAAGTTTTGTAGTTTGATACCGAGATGTTAAATAATCTGCAAACCATTTGTTTTCTTTGCCTGACTCCGTACGTTTCAAGTTTTAGTAATAAGCGTTGTCTATTAATAGTTTCGAAAGCTCTTTTTGGATCTAAAAATACTGCTATGATAATGTCGTTGTTTTCAATTTCATCTTTCCAATCTGCTAGGAGAAGATTTATTGCAATTTCACAAGAATGTCCTACTAACTTTTACACTTGACTACATTCTTAATATTTCATGTGTTTATTAATTAATTAATTAAATTCCCCACAACATACTGCACAATATACTTCGTTAATTGCAATTTTAAAATTCAGTATGCTTCTATTAAACCAAATCTTTTAAACTCATTTCATTAGACAACTCGCTTCTATCATTTTTCGAAAAATCATATGTAAATATGATAAAATATTCGTCCGCAGTGATAAACATACAGAATTCCATCGAGAAAACATCAAAATTCAAAAGTTTGCCGGACTCCTTGCACCCTCTGACAGCTGAAAGTTTTCAATGTGACTTCAATTTTCAATTTTCCGTCTGACCTCACTGACTGTAAGTAATCAAGTCTGGACTCTTGCAGTTATGCACCACGTTTACTTTATGTAGAAAACTTGGAATATTCGATAACATTGTCGTCAAATACTGCAGAAAAGTAGAAATATTTGCCCTGTGGCTGCTTCGGAATATCAATAAATACTGCAATAATGAAAACGAACTGTGACCCACATATTTATGTTCATACTTCAAAGTTTTTATGTGAAATAAATAATTTGGAGCATTTTGTTTTTAAATTAGGTATAATACATATATTTATTTAACTATTTACTCAAATAAGACTGCACAACTGCAACTAATGAGGAGACTAGAGTCTTAAAACAGAAGAAATATTTTTAAAAATAGACCAGTGATTTTTAATTTATTTATATGTAATTTATTTTTAAACCTTTGGTGTATTTTAAATCTAATTTTTAAGGTTCGCTCTTTAATTTGTATAGCAATGGCTTTGTCAATTCCGGAAGCAATTGACCTAAAAATATTAATCTGGCAATTCCACAGTACATTTCAATTCCTCATATTTATTGTTCAGCTGCAAGTTTCAAATAGAACGGTACTCAGGAGATCACACGATCTAACATATACAATCGTGCATAACTTATTGTTACAACTCGAGAGAAATTGTAGCCAGTTTGACACTGAAATAACGTTTACTTAGTCCTGCGGCATTAACAAATATGCGTTATAATATATTCATATTATAACCTTCGTTAGCCTCAACAAACATTGTCAATCGGTCAGAAGTTTCCATCTGGTATTACTGAAAAAACAAACCCGTTCTAAAATTGAGTTTACCGACTGTTTAACTTAATTATTAGACCGAAAATATTTTGTGTGAAATTTGGCTCGCTCCAAATCTCTTACATTTTCTGCATTGTTTATTTAAAAGAATACACAACCAATGTACATATAAGGCTAGAACGTGAAAGATTGGATAGAAAATCTAATTTCATCTTTTAGAATGACATATACAAATTCAATAGTTTTTATACATGAATGTAGTGAATAAAATAATTGCTGTAATCATATTCGAAATTATTACTTACCAATAATCTAAATTATTCATCAGGCACTAAAAATATCGTTGGATTAGATAGCTGCAAAAGTTGAACCAATGGGCTACGAAACTTTGCCTTGTTCAGCTTACTCACCGGACCTTTCGCCTACTGACTACGCTTTTTTCAAGTACCTTGACCGTTTTTTACAGAAGAAGGTCTTCAACAGTCAAGCTGCTACTGAAAATGCCTTCAAAAAATTCGTTAGCCCCAGAATTCCCGAGTTTCATGTTACTGGATTAATTAAGCTTGTTTCTTGTTAGCAAAAATGTGTAGATTTCAACGGTTTTAATGTCGATTAACAAAGTTTATTGTGAGCCGACACATGTACTCTTAAGATAAAGCTTGAAAACCAACATTAATTTCTTACCAACCAGATTTTTATATTTTTGATGCTTATTTGTCACAAATATTGACATGTACACCTTCATACTTAATTTATTGCTGTAATATGACGTTTTCATGCAGTTTTGTGGACGTCGCCGCCACAGTATTAATACAAATCACGATTTTAATATGAAGTCCGTGAATGAATTATAACCGTGCGGTTATGGATTTGATCGGTAGATGGAATCACGTACGAAAGCTCGTAGTTGTGCATTTGTAATAAACTGACACCTCAATTTCAGATGTTACACTGCACTTACTTGTATTGTACGATTTGTTGGCGATGCTGCTCGGCTGGAAATCCAGCTTTATCTTACATGAATAATATATATTTAAATAATTCGCCTTTGTGAAGTTTCTTGGGGGTTATCTGAAAATTGCTTCACTAAGCAGGTGCATTTTTCATTTCACGTTCTTAAACATTCGATCGATTTTAATAATTTATGATGATAAAGTGTGGACTTTCTTTATAAGATCATATTGAAAATTGTAAAACAACTGGACAAATCGTAAATTTTTGAGTCTCTTCTTTTCCGTGGACAAATTTAGGGCACTTAAATGATTTCACTAAAATATTTTGAAACTGTTTTGACCAGAGACGTGCTAAGGCAGATCAGAATACGAGCAAAGACGAAAAGAGAGAGTAGTAACATTGTTAAAGTGGGATTTATTAAATTAATAATTGAAGGGAAGGAATGTAAATAGAACCAAGATAGGGAATTGATGAAAAAATCAAAAAACTAAACAGTGAACCTAGGATGGCTAACAGGAATTATGACCAGGCTATGACTAAGGGTATTAGAATGAAAAATGATAAACCTCTACAGCGTTAGATAGAAGAGGACTGATTTAAACTATACAACAAACAGGTTCTTAGTGATCATCGACAACTGACGAAATTGGATTCACCAAAATTTACGTTTCCTTGACATCATTCAGAAGTAAGAGAATATGAATGGTGGTAAATTTTACGCCAAGGCAGTTAAGTTCTTTGTAACCGTTTAGCTTGTACTAGTACATATCTATGGAATTACTCACTTTTCTGTATAAAACGTTTAATCAGGATTTAACTCTGAAGGGATTATTTTTAATTCTCAAAAAGACTTTCTAGAGATTATTTTATATACTTCACAAAGTATATTTCTTGGATATAATAAACAGGACGCTAGCCATTGATAAAACCTTTGAAATGATAATTCCAATACCGGACCAATGGGAGCGTCAAGAAATAGAGCTAAATGACCTAGTCTGGAATACGGACGGGTCAAAAACGCAAAATAGCACAGGCTGCGGAATATGGGGAGCAGCACAACTGAGACAAGGCACATCTGTAAGTCTTAAGACAGCGTGCAACCATATTTCAAGCCGAGGTGTACACTATGCACTTATATGCAGATACACTATTAGAAAGGTACATCCTATGGAACAGCCAATCGGTGTCTTAATGACATATTAATACAAGGGCATAATGCTCATTGGAAAAAAGTTGCAGTACAAGCCCATTGCAATGGTCTCTAAAGAAAAGGCAAAAGAAATGCTTAGGATGAGCAGAACAGACATCAGAGCAGCCACAGGACTCGTCACAGGACACTGTGGGCTAAACAAACACTTGTACATAATAGGGCTCTCAGAGACCGATATATGCAGAGGATGTAGTGAAGAATAAGAAACTCCTCTTCACGTAATATGCCAGTGTGAAGGATTCACACACTATCGTCGTAGAGATCTGGTGATGGAGAAAGCCAACCTTAAAGAAAATCCTGGAGTTTTTCAAAAACACAGGACTTCTTTAAGGGGCCATCGCCAGAGGGTACAATAGACCAATAGGTCGCAGTACAGGAACCCGACCGCGGAAATAATTCTAGAAATTACTTAATATACTTCACAAAGTAAAATTCTTTTTTTTTTTTCAAAATTCACAATTACTTGAAACTTTTAAATGCATCAAAAAATCTTTTAGAATAATTAAAGTAACGATAAACTAAGTAACATCGTTATTTTTAATCATGTTGTGCTGGAGCTGCAAATAGGATGCATTTTGAAACGTCTAGTATTTCCTTTGTAAATCGCATTTGTTTGTATGCAAAACGAAAACCGGTGTGTTGAAACAGGATATCGTTGTATTAGCAAGACTTGTTTGTATCGACGACAATAAAAAAAATGTTTTGCTCCAGATATGGCCATATATTTTTTCGGTGTCACGCATTACTAAAGAAATTTTGATTGATGATGTTACAGCTGAAAAGTGTATCTTTCAGCTGGGGAACAGCAAGATTTCTTTTGTATTCTTGTCGGGCGCAACAGGAAATAAATCTACACAACTTTTTTTTGTTAATTTTCAAGTAATCGATGGAGTCACTCCGAACACACGGGGCCCTTTCGATTTGCCAGTATAGAGGTGCTACGAACTGATCCACACCCTGCGGCGTGATTTACGACCCTGATACTGGCACACATTAGTCATCTGACGGAACCCACGTGACGTCTCACGTGACCGGCCTGCGAGATCACGTTGTAAACCAATCCAGGAGCCTACTAATATATCGCAGCGATTTCCATATGTCAGCAAAGAATTGCGCTTTCGAATTTTGATTTCGCCTCTAACAAATTAGGGTCTATAGATTGATTTAAATGTTTGTATGCTGAATTCTGATCTGCTCTTTATCTGTCCATTCGTATATTTTTCAAAACAGGAAATATTGCCAGTACTCCCTCCGAATCTATTGTGGAATATATAAAAAACAAACATTCCTAAAAATACGTTAGTATACGAGCAGTATGTAAAGAAATTTATTAACTGTCTTTATGGACAATAAAAAAACTGTTTTCCAGATTCAAAAACACATGAAAAATTTTGAAAATACTGTTCTCATATCACCAAAGTAACTCATACAGTTTAATTGTTAAAAAAACACTGATTTGCAAGGAGAATTTGTTCTTGAAAAATTGTATATCTACTTTATTTGAGACTGTGGTTAGGGATTGTAAATTTACCGACTTTTTGAATTACCGGTTATTCGGTAAAACTATCAATCAAAACCGGTTTACCGGTAATTTACCGGTAAATCATATTATTATATATATTTATCTTATATTGTTTCTTTTTAGATTTTTTGCGGTTACTAACATTTTTAATGTAGTAGTTTTCGGAGTTTATCCGCGTCTCCCCTATAGTGAGATGCCGAAACGTCGAGCCAATTTAAATATTACCCGGATAAACTCCGAAAACCATATTAAAAATAAATATATTTATATACATTTATTTATTATGAAACTGATTGAGATAGTTGAAGCCTAAACTATCCCAATTAGTTTCATACAATATATTAGTTAACAGCCATTAACGTATCTAATATATTTTTATGTAATACAAGATGGTTTACCCGGCGTTGCACGGGCGATTACAATTTTAATTACTGTTTTAGCTTGAATAAGCCCAATAATTCCAAATCATACACAAATGACATACTCTGATCAATCATCTTTTCATTTTCTTATAATTCCTTAAAAAATAACTATTTATTGCTTAAAAATTGAATAATAACTCAAATTTATTTTCTTTCGTCTTGTTTCAATTAAAAATGTACTAATAAAAATAATACTTCATGTACATTTATTACTAATTGTATACAAAACAATCTTTACTTGTAAAATACACCGCGCCGTATCGTGTTATGACCAGGTATTTGCCGACGTAAGATCGAATCCCGTCCAAGTATTTTTTTTTTTTAAATTGGTAATATGTGCTTGTACTTAAAGTTTGGCGTTAGATCTGCAAGGTCCTAAATAGTAACTGTGCAAAATTTGGTCCCGATCGGTCAACGGACCTAGGATTCTATAGCGAACAAACAAACAAACACACAAACAAACAAACAAACAAGCTCTTTTATATATATAGATTAAAGATTAATATAACACAATGTAAAATGATAATATATAATATATAAAATAAAAATATTACAAAAAATATAATCCAGCATTACAAAAAACACATGGAAATAAAACTATTCTGAACAGAAAATATAAAATGATTTAACATAATATACCTATGTTGTCAAACTATTAACAATAGTTTTTATTTTAAACTTTTCTTAAAAAATAACCACGTAGAAAATATAATTTATCTTAACTATCGTCTCCTAATTGCGACCTAATTTTTGTACAAAATAATCCATCCGCGGAAAAAGCTTTTTCGGATTCTACTACACTTGTTGATCGAGTAGTGAGTAAACAATCAAACAATCATATGCCATTAGTATGCTTTCCCCTTATTTTTTCTCTTTGAAAATACGTCAATTTTTTTCGATTATTTGATTTAGATTTTTATCATGATTAGAAAGATATTGTAAAATTACCGCAATACCGGTAAAAAACTGGCAAATTACCGGTTAAATTTGAAGAGCATTTTTTGCGATTTATTACAATCCCTAGTCGTGTAGTGAGTAAACAATCATGCCATTTGTAAAATTTCCCCTTTTTTTCTCTTTGAAAATACGTCAATTTTTTTTTCATTATTTGATTTAGATTTTTATCATGATTAGAAAGATATTGTAAAATTACCGCAATTACCGGTAAAAAACTGGCAAATTACCGGTTAAATTTGAAGAGCTTTTTTTGCGATTTACCGGTAAACAGGTAAACCGGTTTACCGGTAAACCGGTTTACCGGTATTACAATCCCTAACTGTGGTCTGTCTGTATGTCAAAAAATTATTATTTTAATATGAACAGGGCCACCTTAGCCATAGGGCTAAATGAGCTATAGCCCCGCGGCGCCAGCCTTTTGGGGAGGCAATTTTTTTGCACTCAAATCAGTTTGACTTTTTCTAGTTCTGAAATTATTATTGTGTAGCGCACGGGCGCCAAATATCTTAGGACGGTCCTGAATATGAACAATAGAAATAGTTTTAACTAAGATTTACTTACTATTTCTTATGATAATCTCTTAAGGCAGTTATTCTCAACCTGTAGGCGTCCCCCCTTCCGGGGGGCGCGAAGATAAGTGGAAAACAAAGCAAAAAAATATTGAACAACAAATTACATTCGTAAAACAAAATATTACATTTTAAATACATTTTTACTTTGACAAAGTACGATGTTGGTAATGGCAAAAGTGTGCGAAAAGCTCTTGATTTTAGTAGACAAAATTCATTAACACCGGCTCAAAATTCAAACAGAAATTTTAAAGAAAGTTGTCTTCTGATTTCGCCACTTAATGTCAAATCTATAAATTGTCTCTCTTCTTCAATTGATAGACCTCAAGGAGTAGGTCGTTTAAATTGGGTTTCTAATTTGTAATAATTAAAAATCAAACGTGTAACAATAAGTTTAGTTTAACATAAATTATGCTTATTAAAACAAAACTTTTTTTTTAAATAAGTGTTTCTCATTTAGTATGCAAGTTTTAACTCTAAATATTTCAGATATTCATTTTAAATATTTAAATATTAATTTAAAAATACATATAGGGTTTTTTGATCTATTAATGACCATGTACCACATCAATATTATGTAAAAATTATGTCATCAAATGCCCGTTTAATACCTATTAAAACTTTGGTTTTTATACCTGCGAAGTTTCTAAAATGAGAAATATTAGCAATAAAAGCATTTTTTTATGTACTAACTCAAGGGATGAAAAATTTGCACCTATAGCATAACTACGATTAATTCAAGTAAGCATTATGTGTTTAAAGCTAAATAAACTTATCCTGTAATCCAATAAGACGCTTTTTTGCCTTTTACTAACCTTTTTCTTAAAACTCTTAAGCGTTGTTAATCTGGAATCATTATTATTGTGATTACTATTATATCTTTCATATTAATAGTCGGTGACCCAGAGGCCATAACAATAAATAATTTATCGGTAATATATTAGTGAATACTACCATAATAAACGACCACATACACATAATTTAATCAAGTTGTTGATACAATAAATTTAACATTACGTTACATAAAATCATATTAATTAGTTGCGTATCGCTCATTACAAACAACATAACACAATATTATTGCCATTAGTCGGCCCAGTATATTCATTATCATGATTTATTACCAGCTAGAAGACACCGCTATATAACGGCCCCTGTTTTCACGTTAAGACACTAACTGTATCAATTTTAAAAATAAATAAATCTTTGTACTTAACAATTGATTAAACTCTTTTAAATTCATAAGTCTATTCCAATACTCTCTCGCTCCAACAACCAAAATATTTAAAATGTCAAGGTAGTGTCAAATAACTGTGCTTTTCTCCTTTTTTTTCTTCGAAATCTCTTGTACCTTTCGGTGTCGAGGTATGTTACAGTAACATTCAATGAAAAAATCCTCTTTTATTACATTATAATCTAAATACATAGGTACCTACTGTTAGTATTTAATTTGTGCTCATTTGTTCTTGATCAACTGTTTCCAACGTTTAGGCATTGATTTAATCAGTTTTTCAATGTGGAATCAACAAAACCCAATCAGTTTAGCAACATATAGCTTAGAAGCAAAATATCTAAATACCTACTTATTTTAATATTTTTAATCTTCATGGAATTTAGCACCTTTGCCAATATATAATAACCGATTTTCCTTGAATTTAAACACGTCATCGTATGATGACAAAGTTCAGAAAATTTTAGAGACACTGTTTTTTATAATTAATTATTGCTGTTTGTACACATGTTATTGGTTTTTCCAAATCATAAAACATTTCTATAAAGTATAATTGATTTTAATACATTAAAATAATCTGCTTTTTGATTTCAATGCAACATTTAATTAAAATCAGTGTTTACATTTATTTCTGACGGTATTTAATAATAATTAATTTCATATTTACATAAATATGTAAATCAATCTAGCAAAAGAGCAAATTTAGAAAAAAATAATTGGTTTACATTATTATAATACTAAATAACAATTTCAGGGCATGCGTTTCAGTTTTTAGGGTAAATTTGCTTAAAATGTTTTAAAACTAATTTTTTGTTGGGAAAGTTAAATTTTTTAAAAGCAGTATCCATTAAATTACAATGACGGTAATGTAAAATTTATTAATTTAAAAAAAGTTTTAAGCTAATTTTGATTGAATTCTGGTACACGGCTATTTTTAATACTTCTTCAAATACTTTCAACAGCTTATAACTTGACTGTTCGATATGTGAATTTAAAAGTAGTGTTAGCTAAAATGCAGTAGGTATTTGATATTATTTTTTTGTTATCTAATATAATTACACTAAGATTAAGAATCAGTAACATTATATATAAATATAAGGTAATATTCAGGAAAACTCATGCTAATACTCTGATGATCAAAAATAGTTTCTGCATTATTTTAAGCAATAATTCATAAATTATATTACATCATTTTAGGCTCTGTAAAAAAACATAAACCAAAGTTTTTTTCTTCTTAGACATTGCCTTTGTTTTAGGATATCTCTTTGGTATTGCATGGTCTTTCTGGATTTTTCTTATCTTCATGAATAGCACAGTAAGAATATCAAAATGTTGAAGCATTATCGAGAAATGAACGAGGAAAATAAAAACATTTGCGTTTTTTATAGTTTTGCAGTTTTGCATTTTTAAAACACACCAGTTGGTTGCAACACTTGAGAGATGTTTTTATGTAATGGCAATTTCTTGTGTCGTTATCCGGATTGAGGTTCGAAACAACTAAAAAACAAAAAATATGTTGCAAAACCAATTTACAGCAATAGGTACTTAAATTGTTTAGTAATGAATAGTTCTTCAATAAAGCAAAACCCAAATTAGGAAATTCAATAGGTATTACGAAAACGGCAATCTCAAAAATATTGACATTTCTCATACCTTCGGCTAAGTATAATTCTTACTTATACGTATAACTTGTATTGTGGTATTACATTTTGACAAGCCTTTTGAAAATAAAATAAGTACTTTTATATATTAATGAACGAATGACTTGAATAATCCAAACAAATTTCGAATCATTTAATACATTAACCTTGGAGAAACATAGAAATCGTCGTCAAAAAAGTTTTATGACTGCAAATATAATGGAAGTTCTTTCTTTACGATACGCCAAAGAATTTAATTTGAATTCTATAGCAACATATAAAAAATAGAATACTCACACGTGGTTTGTAGGAATTGGAAGAATAATGCCCTGCAGGCCTGGCACACTCCGGTGATCACAGGACATTTTGTTACATTCCTTTGGTAAAAACCAACTATCTCCGACTTTGTAGCTTTTTTTAGTATAAATGTCGATCCAACCTATATAGCGATTTGAAAAAAAAAAGCTAATGTGATGACGTTAAGAGTAAATAGTTGCTGATATGACCGCCTAATGGATTTTGATATTGTTTTGTGTTCAGGATGTCGTAAAAAGTCTCAACAATTGTTTTACATTCCTGACACAATAACTGATAATTTAAACAAAGATTTTTATTTATTTTGTAACAAAAAAAAATTTATACAGTTTATAAACTAAGCAAATTAATATTACCCCAAGTTATAACTTGGAATTTAGATTTTTTTAACATTTTTGGGGAACAAATAAATCTACTTTTAAAGCATTAATTACATAAAACTTTTGCTGGAATCGATGGTCATAAATTTCTTATTTGCATGGTTTAAAAAGACACTTACCTGAACCAAAATCGTCTCCTTTTATATATAACAGAAAACTAACCTTAAATAGAGACAAAAAGTTCATAGTTACAAATTAAAAAAGGAACATACTACATTACTTATGTTAAGGAGTGGTTATTAGATGTGGTTTTATTAACTAATTAAAGCTTATTATGCACATAATGAACAAAATTTTATTGATTAATTTAAACACAATATACAAGAAGCTGGTAAATTTAATTGTGTTTAAAATAAATGATGCTTTTTATTCACATACATAGACAAAGAATTTTCTTTTGCCACAACGTTATTTTTTTAATATCGTCATAACAAGACTATAAATAGCATTAATAATGAAATTGTAATAGGTTTTCCAGTAATGTGGTTTAAACATATCGTACGAAGAGGAAAATAATATTCAATATCACCATTTAAACCATCACTAATTTTCACTTGTTTGCAAATGGAAATGTAATAAACTCTCCCCCTTAATAGCAGATATATCAAGTTTTATTGAGATTGTTTTGCAAAACAATGATATTTTAAGCTCTGAAGTCAAACGTGGGTCGTGATCCATTAGGGTTACCAATTATTATTACTTAGGGTCTTGTATCAAGGCATATCTATAAATAAATTAACATATTCAGATGTCGTTTAGCAATATATCTGAAATATTAAAAGCTGCAGGAAATAGCGTGTTTTACACAATTATTTGAAAAAACTGTTTTCCCTATGTTAAACGCCTATGCAAATCGCATATATTTAGTTATACAACTTCTCAAATCATAGCGCTTTTGCAGGGGTTTCGTTTTTGACGTTTTTCTCCGGAACCGTTTAAGATTTTTTCAAAAACTTTGCAACTCTATACTTGTAAAGAATGCGCGCATTGGTAAATAGAAGAATTTCGTTTTTATCTCTGACGGTTTCATGGACAACGCGATCGCAAAAATTACCTTTATTATTCAACTTTTTAGTTTTTTCCCTATTTTTCGGAAGAAAATGGCCAGTGGCACGTACAACTCTGCAAAACAATTAGTTTAGATGTTTTTGATACAATAAACACAGTCTTGATCAGATTCTAGCGACAACATATCGTGACCTTCCACGGTTAAATTTGACCGTTGTATATTTTACTTAAACCTTGTAATAATCATATTTAACATGCGTAATTATATTTATCGTTAGCAAATTCCTGGCTCATATTTTGGATTAAAACATCACGGTACATACTGCAGCTGGTCAGCACTTACAGTAATTCGTTGACTTAATTAAATTCGCGATTGAGATGGTGCAAGGGGGCTTTTGCAATTTCGATGAATATTAATTGACGTTTACCAGTTCCAATTAGAGAGGTATTGGACGCAATTTCCATACAAAAACCATTACTCCTTATCGGTATCTACGACAGAATCCTTATGTCCGTTTGCATGAAGTAGATCGAAGGATATTTAAATATTTGAAAATGAACGTGCCAATCGCAAAATTCATCTTATGTATTAATTTTTAACAAAATTATGCAAGTAAGCATTCGATCTTAAGCTTTAAATATTTTATATCATTCACTATCATCATTGCAAAACGATGCCCAAATTTTCTTTTTCCTTCAAAGCCGTTTCCATAGATGATAACGTAACAGAGGGATGCTATTACTTATCAACAAGTAGATTTATTAAAAATAAAAAATAGTCTGCTGACGTGAGATGAGTCTCGAAACTAGATTATCTTAAAGCGATTCTGATGAAAAAGTGGTTTTTTTAAATTTTAATTAATTTATATATTTAAATTTTGCATGAATACCTAAGCAGTTTAAACTTTCGTACTTATTTTGTACGCAGTGTTTTTAATCGTGTTAATTTCCTTAAATGTAACCAAAAACGGTAAGCATTTTTTAGTCTAAATTTTATTTGGAAAAAGCTGGTGTTGGTGGTAAAACATTAACTGTAAAGTATTAATTTAGAAGAACAAAGAAACCATGCAAGAATTTTGAAACTAAGTCCTCAGAACCTTTGTTGATGCACCAACGTGCTTGGTTCTGCCAGTTGGATAACCCTGCCCTATACATTACAAATTTCAAATCGTGTAGGCTGCGACCTCTATCGGATACATACTCTACTTATATTTTGTACCAGGAGCACATAAAGGAGGTGGCAAGAACGCTACGACATATGCGACTGCTACAACCAACGTGTTAAAAAGAGATAAACAACGCCTTGCGTTTCTAAACTAGATATAAGCACAACGTCCGATAGAAAATCTATCTCCTTCTAACCCAGCAACGATGTAGTGTGCATTTGATGTCCGTATTTTCAGCTTGTTTACATTCACTCAACCATAACAGCTGATCTTAAATGATTTGAAAAAGTTACATTTTAGCCTTAATAACGTCATTTAGGGTAAAACAAGAAATGTTTGCCCCATAAACTAAAATAATCTTTCAATAAATGCAAAATTCCAAATAAATTAAGAAAAGTTTAGCGCTACGAAAAACGCGGTAATTTCAAAAATTAAAAACTACCTATAACTTTTTTCATACCTTCGACTATTTTTGAATAACAATTATTTACCCTCAGTTAGTTGAAGTAATTAAAGAGGTTTTAATAAAACGTGTGAATGGAATTTTATGCAATTTCCTTGAATATTTTGGCTGCAGTCTTTCGGGATAACTTTGCAATTGCCTCCATATTATCTAAAAAATTTAAAGACACCTTAAATAATGCAGTCCATCTACTGTTAGGTGTAGGTCTATTGAGTTGTATGTGCTGACTTTGTTCATGTTCTTCTGTCTTGTGCTGATTTTATCTTTAATTTTCCTCTATATGTTTCGTTTCTGATTCTATATTTTTTTGTTTTTCCTTGGATTTTTCTTAGAAATCTCAATCCTGCTGCATTTTTTTTTTTTAGTTGCCTAGGTGAAGTAATAACATACTAAAAATCATAATCTTAACGCAATAGATGCATCTAATATATTTAAAAGTATTGTGTAAGCAAATAATAAAAGATAGTGCTTTCGTGTAAGTTATTTAATTAACACCTGAACGTTTCAAAGTAGTGATATATACTCTAAAAGTGCTATAAAGTTAAATAGTGATATATTTCTCCAGAGCTGTTATAAAGTTAAATAATGTACGTACATGAAATACAAGGATTCGTAAAGATTTAACCTCTCTACATACATCTAATTGGGTTAAGTGGAACGCTTTATGTGAAGCATGAAATCAGTGATTCGAGAGAGAAGGGCCAGGACGAAAGTAAGACAGAATAATCTATCGGTAAAGGGGCTTTTACATGGCATTGACCGTTGTTAGTGAAATGTTGTTGGGATTAATCGAATTTTGTACTTTGTTGAAAGGCCATTTGGTCAGCGGTTTTACGTTCGCTTTTCTATATTTAAACGAAAAACGAATTTAGCAAGTTGCGGAATGTATTGTTGCTTTAGGAGAAGTAATCAGACTAGGAATTAAGTTTGGGTCGATAAAATCTGGAGATCTTCTTGCAAATAAAAATAAATTGTGCTACGTACATTGCGGAAAGTTCTGAATTGGTTGATGGATTTAAGTCTTCTATTGCGTTTCGGGTCTGTATGACCCAATAAGCATTTCAGTTGCTTATAACTTTTTTTACTTTTGCTTCCCAACCTTATTAAACTAGTTGGAGAAGTTTATTTTAACTTACGTGATTTTATAAACTATATTACTATGAAATAAAAACTGGGGTGAAAAATAATATTAAATTGTGTATGCCACCCTCAAAAAAAAAAATCTTAATCTTATTTAAATTATTGATATGATATGATGAACACGAATTATATAAAAGTAGATAATAGAAAAAAACTATCAAATCCAATCACTCAATAACGAGGAGTGTTACAAGGAGATACCTTGAGCCCGAAACTATTCCTGGCATCTGTACAGGACCTGCCAGACTTTATAAAAACGCACGAATCGTACTCCCCAATCTACGCACATGACCTAGTTATATACTCTAAAGACCTCCAACAACTTCAGGTAAGTTTGAACCGCCTCGGCCTTTGGTGCCATATAAATAAACTAGTCATTAACCACACAAAGAGCAAAATGATGAAATTTCGAAAAAGGGAGGTAGACTCAAAAATAACGACAAAGTTTACATAAGAAACCAACACTCGACTTCATCAATGAATATGAATACCTAGAAGTAAACACTTCAAGCAACAGTAACCCTAACCAAACATATCAACGTAAGAAGTGGAAAAATGGCTCAAGTGATAGGATCTCTGAGGAATGTACAAAACCCAAGTCTAACCACTGCAGTTAAGCTATACAATATAAAGATCTGGCCTGCAGTAACATATTGTTTCAAATCCTTGTGCACGATCCTAAAGGCAGGAGTGAAGGCAAGATACCTCAAGAAAGTTCTAGGCCTGCCGAAGAACGCATCTAATACTTTCACTTTAGCAAAAACAAACACGACGGGAGAAGAGATTACAGGAAAATTTAAAAGCGTAACAACACAAGCTCAGGGAAAATACAGACAAATAGTAGAAGAGAAGAAAATGAAGTTTGTAGTCGAATGTTTCACTGATGGACCAGCTTTCGACTCTCAAGGATGGGCAGGTGCTAACCAGAAACAAAGACTCCTAATAACCGGTGTGACCCTTCATGGGTATCACCATCTAATATATGTAACAAACCACACTTCCATCATGCAGAGGAGGACTGTACTTACCGTCTGTCTAACCGCCCAGCAGTACCACCTAATAAAATGTGAGAAAAGAAGGAGCCGGTCACAAACTCAATTCATTAAAGACTTATCCAAATAAATAAAATACATATAATATTGTCCTTAAAACAAAAGATATGTTATAATAGTAAGGTTTGTTATTATCTGCATCTATGTGAGGTTCAATAAAGATTTTTATTATTGAGAGGATTTAACAGTTATTTCATTTCCTGAAATTTTAATCTTCTCTAACTCATTTCTCCAATCGAACAGAAAAATGAGCTAAACACCCTCAAATTTCTAAACGCTTCATCCTGCACGTCAGACTCAAATTAAGTAGCAAAAAAGAAATTCTGCAATTTTCTGAAAACATCTCCGGAATCAATTTAAAAGGTTGACCTCGCAGATTGGTGTTCCGGCTTAACGTAAAGCAATTAACAGCGGTAAAGTAGTGGCCCTACAAGATTTTATACATTTGTACTAAATCTTCTGATGACCCGGGGTCGGCTGTAGCTTTTGCAACCGTTCGGGAAAACATAAATTTGCCAGAACAGGAAAACATTTCAACCCTTTATATCTATTCCATTGAAATAATATCTTTAATGCAAGAGAGGGACAAGGAACGTAATAAAATGTGCGTTTCAGCAACGATTTTTTAAAAGAATTGAACGATTATTTATTTACCACAATATAAATTATTTTAAAAAAAAGTTTAATCCCGACTTCTGCAGTATTTTGTACGAGTTTCAACGAATATCCCAGAATTAAACATTGTAGTTTGATTGTTATGATACGGTTTAAAGTTTATTTTACTCTATTACATCTTCGTAAGAAAATGCGAATACAAAATGACATTTTAATTAAGTTTATCGATATTATTCATCAAAAAGCCGCCTTGCGTTTTTATCAGGGTTTCTTTATGTTGTTTTTTTTTTACTGATGATTTGTAGTACATATTTACCTATAGTAATTTTTGTCCTTAGCAATTATATAATAAATAAATATAAAATATAAAAATAGCAAAATAAATATGCGACCATTTTACCTTGTTAAATGGAGAATTAAAGAAGTAAAAATTACAGAGCCCATGTTTGCAGATAATGTGATGATAGTTGCAGAGTAAAAAAAGAATATAGGTAGGTACAATACTATCTGAACAATTTAGACGAAGAAAAGAAAGAGATTAGCATCAAGAGAGATGCGATACACTAGAAGGACAAAAAGTGAAATTGGTGACAACTTTAACTATTGAGGAATAACTGTTAAAAGTAATGGAGGTATGGACAACGAAATAAATAAAAGAAATAAATAAGTTAAAAGATTATTAACCATTTTAAGAACATACATTTTTGGAAATAGAGAAATCCCTGAATGGACAAATGTGGAAGTGATAATAAAGGTAGTTACCCCAACATTTATGTACTGAATTGAATCAAGAACACACAAACAGAACTAAAGCCGTCTTAAAAAAAAACAGGAGAAGTTAAAAGAATATTTAAGAGTATAAGGACATCAGTTCAGGATATAGGGAAATTCCAAAATGGACAACACCTGTAGTACAAGTAGTAAAAAATATCGTGCCCACAATTCTTCGCTCACAATTCTTCGCCCCCAATTCTTCGCCCACATTTCTTGGCCTACACAACATACGCTATTTATGTAGTAATTTTTAAACATAATATTAAAAGAAGAAGTATTTAATATACAAGAAACAACTTTAGGCTTATGTAAAATAATCTGTTAACATTACGTTATAACTAAAAACAATCACATTTACAAATAAAATTTGTGATATGCTTGTATGCGGCGAAGAATTGTGTAGGCAAAGAATTGTGGGCGAAGAATTGTGGAGGCGAAGAATTGTGGAGGCGAAGAATTGTGGAGGCGAAGAATTGTGGGCGAAGAATTGCGGGCGAAGAATTGTAGGCGAAGAATTGTGAGCGAAGAATTGTGGGTGAAGAATTGTGGAGGCGAAGAATTGTCGGCGAAGAATGTTCCTATACCAAAAAATATAGTAATCCCAACATTTATATGCTGAATTGAATCATGGGCACTCAAAACAGAAACTGAAGGCGATATTTTTGAGAAAAATTGAAAAAAAAACAAAAAATATAGAATCAGAAACGAAATATCTAGTGGCCAATTAAAGATTTAGGAGGTGGAAACAAAAAAATCAAGAAAGGCAGCTCGGCTAGGACACTTAAACAAAATGAAATAGTAGTGCCTAACTATGAAAGCATAAGAAACAAGACCACAAGGAAAAGAGCAGAGGAGAAAGACCCAGAAAAAGCTTGCAAGACAAAATGAAAAAAGAAACAGCAACGGAAAGAAACATCAACAATATTTAAACAATGCACTTTTTTTACATATCTGTGTAAATATTTTTTTGTATAAAACAAGATAGCGCATTTAAAACTAAAAATGTTCAATTATACTGATGGAAGGATGGAAGGTTTTGAAACCAGCCGTTCACTTTACCCAATTCATAAAGCGAAGTTCCGTTTTTGAACGTAGTTTACATTTGAACGACGTGTAAGTAGCATAGCTGCCCGGAGGGTAACGGGGCTGAGAATGACCGGAAAAGACTGGAACCGAGTGGCCAACGATGTGGTTAGTTCTATTAACACGCTTCCAGGCACTATATCATCACAGTAATGGATCCAGAGGTCACTTACTACTCGCCAACAGCTTTATTATTTTCTACATTGATTCCGAAAGTTACCCTACAATATATATAAATAACTGGGTTACAAATTTATGGTGCTTAGCTTTATCGACAAGTTATTGCGTGCGATATAAACGAATACGATTTTCCGATAACTGTTAATCAAAACAATAAGTATATTTGGTCGATCGACTTGAGAGTGGGAACCTGTTGGAAAATCTGCAGTGGCGGAGCAAGCAGAATTAATGGACTCTTCGGATAACGTTTTTACTTAAAGTAGATGTGTAAATGATAACTAGGTGGTCCAGAGCAGATTTTTTTTTTTAAATGTTGGAAATGTAGATTTTTTGCATTCTATGAGTGTTACGCAAAGCTGCACTGGAAAACTAACATTAGGAAAAAGAAAAAAACTTGGCATCACATATGGAAAAACGTACTGTACAATTACAAGGAGTTCCCCTATATCTTTGCCAGTTACAAGGTTGTACAAAACAAAGCAATGCAAAATAATTGTTTTTAAACAAATCTAAAACGGTTTCGGAGAAAAACGTCAAAAACGAAACCCCTGCAAAAGCGCTATGATTTGAGAAGTTGTGGTATATCTGTTGTAACTAAATCTACGCGACTTGCATAGGCGTTTAACATAGGGAAAACCGTTTTAACAAGGGCCTCGTTTTTCGCGTTTTTCTCCGGAACCGTTTAAGATTTCTTCGAAAACTTTGCACCATTTTAACTGCAAAAAAGCGCGAATCGGTAAATAGAAAAATTTCGATTTCATCTCTGACGGTTTCATGGCCAACGCGATCGCAAAAATTACCTTTATTATTCAACTTTTCAGTTTTTACTCTATTTTTTCGAAGAAAATGGTCAGTGGCACGTATAACTCTGCAAAAAAATACTTTTGATGTTTTTGATGCAATAAACACAGCCCTGTTGAGATTCTAGCGACAACATATCGTATCCCTAGTAAGAAAAAAGCCTCGTATGTTAGAAATAGTGATCCCATCGGGACCTGGAAATAAAAAGTGTAAATAATTGTTTTGGGCCATTTTTAAACAAACTAAAGCTGGAATTGCAATGCTTAGGTTGTCTTTAGCATTTTTAGAAAATATAAAGACCATTCCAGTAAAATAGATTTTTTTCAGAATTGCAAGGTTATAATTTTGGAACTTGTTAAACATTTACAAAAAATTGTCTAAGGCCGTTTTTGAACAAACCAAAGATGAAAATGCATTGCTTGCGTTGTCTCTAACATGTTCAGTAAATATAATGACCATTCCAAAAGAAATTGATTTTTTTCTTAATAGAATTACAGGGCTATAGTGTTGGAACTTTGAGGGCCTGTAAAAAAACTGTCTAAGGCCGTTTCAGACCAAACCAAAGATGGAAATGTATAGCTTAGGGTGTTTAACATTTTCAGATAGTATAAAAACCCTCCCAAAACAATCGATTTTTTTATAAAACTGGAATTGTTTAAAATCTTGAAGAGTTGTAAAAAATTGTTGGGAAAAAAATCAAAAAATTTGCGAGAGTCGTGAAGAAAGAATCCACCAAAATGTGTATAATACTGTAAAACGCTAATGCAGATTACAATACATGAAAACATCTTGTCGTAGAATAGTAATTACTATTTTATTACTTACATTTAAATATTTCAAATAAAGCAATGCTGGTACAATAATTCTAAAACAACTTAAAAATAAATCAAAGTGATACATCATATTTTGTATTTAATTACGCAAGAAAGGCTGTGCAAAGGAAATAAGAGAGACTGACAAAAAACAAACCCCTATAAAAAGCAAAGGCGTTAATATGGCGACATTTTAATGAACATTATCTGTAAACTTAATTAAAATGTCATTTTGTTGTCGCATTTTCTTACAAAAAATACACTTGAGTGAAATAAACTTTAAATTGAGTCTTAAGTATCAAAATCCATATTTTTATATCATGAATTTTCCTAAAAAATCAAATGCAGTACTAAAAATGTTACGATTAGGTGTCTTAAGTTGTTTCAAAGCTAATTAAATTTGTTTTTTCTACGACCGCTAATGAAGATTACTGTTACCGTACAGCCTGCATGCATAGTAAGTGGATCCTTACGCACGGTAACCAAAAAGCACAGTTTTTTAAAGAATTGCAGTACTAAAAATGTTACGATTAGGTGTCTTAAGTTGTTTCAAAGCTAATTAAATTTGTTTTTTCTACGACCGCTAATGAAGATTACTGTTACCGTACAGCCTGCATGCATAGTAAGTGGGTCCTTACGCACGGTAACCAAAAAGCACAGTTTTTTAAAGAATTGATCAAAGTAGACTCAAGTCAAACACTTCCTGCATGTCTAGTAAGTGAGTTATAACGCACGGTAAACAAAACGCACACTTGTCTAGAAATGTCAAAGAAGGCTTACGTCAAAATTGACAGGACAACGTAATTACATGTGATAATTAGCCAAAAAACTGTTAAAATCGTATGTGTTATGTGATCGTAGAAAAAGTAAGCTACATAACACGAGTTGTAAAGCAAATACGCACTCGTGGAAATACGCTACGCAACTGTTCCACTCGTGCGTAATATGCTTCTTACAACTCTTGTTATGTAGCTTACTTTTTATACGATCACATATAATTTTAACAGCTTTACTATTTACTATTTACTATTAAAATATCGTTGCTGAAATGTATATTTTATTGCATTGGTTGTTCCTTTTACAATGATTATATTGTATCAATGTAATAGATACAAAGGGTTGCTGTATTTTCCTTTACAGCCAAACTAAGATTTAAATATTACCAAAAGACGCTGATAAAAAAACGTTGATCTAATAGTAATGTGAATTTTAATGTAAAAAACGTATTACTAGTTTTTCTGTGGTTTTAAGGTTGTTGATCCACTGTAGGCCGATTTTTCGTTTTTTTTTTTTGGACTTTTCCCTTTAGCTTAACTATCTTGATTGCTTGGTACGATGAATGAGTATTTTACATTCTTTAGTTCCTTTGTATGTCAGATGAATTCCCCAAGGCGAATATTTAAAGAACACGAACAGTATAGCGAAGGTATGCAAAGCAGACCCCAACCAATATGATCGCTTATACTTGCAACCCAACGCGAGCCCCGTATTACCAATATCCACCGATATTACCAACTTTCTTGAATATCCACTGCGTCACGTATGTACGTAGGTATGTGAATTCTCATAGCTTGCTTAGCAGGAGCTTTAAATATCGCTGAATTTAAGTTTAAAGTACATATTTATTGATGTAAATGCATACTTTCTGTTGATGCACAATATGAAAAGTGCGTCTCTTGGGAGACTATTCAATACCAATGTTTTTTAGATTGATTACCGGTTGCTTTACATAAATTACTACAATATTTCATACATTTACTCTGTATTTCTAAGTTGGATGTTACACTCAAAGAAAGTACTGTACTATTCTTGCAGAGGAAATCTAGTGTCCATAAGAGCCAGAACTGGCGCAAGAGTATCTGACGCCCCTAGGTTGAAGAAAATTTAGGAGCCCCTATACATTTTCGTGTAATATGTTTCTGGGGATTTACCCCAACGTCAAGCAGCAAATAAAAAATTTTTAACGAGGATAAATTCCCAAAAATATATTTATACTTAGAAAAATATTATCATTATGAACTTTAAAATACTTTTTTAATAATTAACATTGATACATTTGTACATTCAAACATTTGTACCTATGTGCTCATAATATCCTAATATTATTTGTGTAGGAAGAAAATTTGATTGGTCCGATTATAAATTAAGTGGGCACCAATACGGACAAATTTTTGTGACCTTCTCGAGTTTTGCCATTCTAAACCAGTTGTAGAAGAATCACACTCGAAAATTCTTTTTCATTGCAATGTTTTATCGCAACTCTGTTAACGTTAAAAAGTACATTAGTTGAACTGCGTAGCAAAACTAATTGAATTATTACTGCTTATAAAATGTACATGCACAAAGTTAGAAATATTAGCAGCTTGGGATAATATGCGTTGGCCTGGCCATCACTGTCAACCCTTCGAAGCACACAGCAAATTTGCATATGTAACTAGCTTGAAATGGCCTGTGCGACGCTACGTTCCCTTGGGTTTAAACAACACTATAAGCCCCCTTAGTGCAACTGAAAGTACTGCCACGAGTATATTGGTTTTACTAGCACTTATTCAATTGTCGATTGCTATTTTAACGTATTGAAAATATTCCTTATTGACACAACTTTCAAGTTGTGCCAACACGGCCACCATGCATGACAATTTGCTAATTCCACGTCATGAAGTGTTTGATATTGTTGCAGAAGTATCACAGAATTTTATTTGTGAGTGGATGATGGTAACAAATTTACAGAAAAACTTATTTAAACGTAAAATTCTACAAGTGAATACAATTACTTTTACTGGAAAATATTTTGTATTTGTATCCGTTGTGTATCTACATATGAAGGGCAAGTTCAATTTGTTTACAGTTTAAAAAAAAGGGCTTTATTTTCTAAGCTTAGCTTCTTGTTTTAATTGTGTCGATTTTCATTGTATTTATGATTTTAAAGAATTATGTAAAAGATAATTTTAGTCTAAACTACTTTAAAATGTACTGCTCGTACAATGTCTTTCTGATAGTAAAGTTCATTTAACATTAACGCTGTAATGTTACAAACGATGACATTTTTAATTTACTTTAAAATTGAAACCTTGAAGGAAAATAAATAAAAAGGAAAAATCAAGTTCCATCCTCGAATGTTATGATGTACAAGTTTGGATGAGGGTGTGAAGAAACTCCTAATGATGCGATGAATATTTCATTAAAGTTACACTTTGATATAAAGGTTATGCTCGAGCTTAGACGGTGATGATATCGTAAAAAATAAGTTGTAATCCACACACACAGAGAATAATAATATATAGAAGTAAATACTAAAGACGTAAGATATCATAAGTTTTATAAAAATTATGGAAGCATTAATTTTATTTAAATAGAAACTGTAGTAATAAAATACTTTTCTATTGAGGTTTAACCAACATCAAAATTAAACCGGAATTAGAAGACACTCAAGCCGGTTTCAGAAAAGGAAGGAATGCCCAAGAGTGGATTTTCACATTGCGACAAATTAGCGAAAACATAATAAAAAAAGGGAGAAAATATATACACCATATAACCAAAAAAACAAGGACGAGAGTTTTTAAAGCAGGGTACGTACCCATTCCCACGTACAGTTAGAAACTTGCGCACTAACTCAAAAACAAAAGCAAAGAATATAGGTACAGAAAATGAGAATTCTGAGAAGAATAGAGGGATGTAGACTGATCAATAAAATCAGTAACCAAAAAATTCGAAATAACCCAGGAGTAACAGATATTGGGAAAAAGAATGAGACGAATCAATTAAGATAGCTTGGACATGTACTACGAATGCCAGAAAGTAGATATGCGAAAATAGGATGGAGAATGAAGATGGGGGAAAAAGAAATAGAGGAAGACCAAGAATAAAATAGGGGGAAAAAGTGAGGCAGAGACTAGAAAAAAAGGAGTCAGCTGGAGAGATGTGCCACGATTAGCTAACAATAGGAAGGAGAGGAGAAACATAACACAGAAATAGAAAATCATACCTCGACACCGAAAGGTACGAGAAGAACCGATTAAGAAGAAGAAGATATATGAAGTAAGTGTCGCATTTTGAAGTGACTGCTGCAACAAACGTCTGTTTGAAGAAGTTGAACAAATAGGCCTATAAGGATAGTATAAAGGCCCTTCAAAATCGCTGAAAGAAGTGCAGTGGGCTACAAGGAGACTATAACAAAATATAAAGTAATTTTTTACTCAATTCTTTGTTGTTATTCCTCCTAGCTATACATCCTTTATTTGTATTCAGGTCAAGAACTGCTTGTTTTCTTTCATTTTCTGTATTATTCGTGGACGCATTATCACTTTTACGATCTGGTTAATAAACATTTTTCATGTCGCGATGATAACCACAAACCAGAAACAAATAAGACGTTTGGAAGCGCAAACGTAAAAAAGCCAATAAAACCGGAATAAATTTAAAATAAAAGGCGCAATGACGACGGCTTGCTCTTGTTTTGTTAAAAACATTATACGTTTTATGTCGAATATACAAGCCGAGCAAGGGACCAGGACAAGACTAATGCAAGGTATAAATTTCTTCAAGAGATATGAAAGAGGGATCTTATGTAAATACCTGAAGTCACATTCTAGAGGCAATCTCGGCCCCAAGGTGCCTTATTAAAAAATCTGTTTGCTCGTTAACAGCGTAAGAAATAGCTCATCAGTCGTCGGCGCCGGGCGTTAATGAAACTGTACCGACTTCCTCACAGATCCTGCCGTACTTTGTGTCGCCTTGCTTCTTTTATATATGACCCGTTGAATAAGGATACATAACTTATTGCCTACTGTCGTCTTACAGTTGGAAATTTTATTAATAAAACTGGAGATGCGTACTTCAGGTTTAATGCGTTTCAAACTGAAAAAGCAAAATGTACGCTACACGTTATTAAAACTTGAATTATCATTAATCTTTGAATTATTTACGTTTACATATTTTGAACATGAATATACACAAAATTGTTTAAATATTCAATGGGAATACCGTTAGAAGACGCATCTTTACACATACGTACACTACATGATGCTAGCACGGAATTATAAAGACAATGAATATATGTAAAGAGGCCTTATATAAACCTTAAAAACAGAGATGGGGAGACCGGAGATGAATGTAAAATATGATACAATAACTGAAATAATAATATGATAATAATAAATAATAATAATTCTAGCAAATCGATTGAGCTGTGAAACAAAAACTTTTAGTAGCTGAAATGGATTTTCTTAGACGATCTACCAGAAAGGCAAAAATAGAAAATAGCAGAAATGAGAAAATAAGAAGGATAGGTAGCAAGAGAAGGAATGTTATAGAAGAAATTCAAAAGAAGCAACTTGTTTGGTACGAGCCTACGAGCATGTCAGCAGGATTGGAGAAGAAAGATTACCCAAAATAACAATGAATGGAGATCAGTAGATAGACAAAACCGGCAATGCTTCAAAAAAACATGGAGAAGAGTTGTTTCAAAGTTATTGCAAAGGTAATAACATAAAGAAGAATGGAATTACAGGTGGCAATGGAATCGAGGAAAAGGAAAGTAACCACATTCGCTATAAAATCTATTTTCAGGTTAGACCAACTTACTGAAATAATTCTTAATAAACTGCATACAACAAAATAATCGTAGTTTCATTGTTAAAATTGCAAAACTTAATAAAGGAGTATCAAAACTTCCGACAACTTTTGTCCAGTAATGCAAACCTTTGGATAATTAAGACTCTTTCAAATTAATTTTCATTTGCACTTTCATTGATTTATCAAAATGAAATGTAAAAATCACCATCAAACCAATTTATTTATTAATGAAGTTACTATTTTGTTACACAAAATAAAATTATTTAGGACGATCGCACAGCCATTACAGGATTATAGTTTTAAATAAAAACGTTATCACAACGGTACAATATTTATTTTCACTGGTCTCTAATAATACAATTTAGTTCAAAATTATTTGATCTTGAATATGTTAGTACTTATATAGAAAATATAGAAACCGTAGTGGATCATTTTAACACCTGTGAGCGGTACAAATATAATCATTATCTTGTAAACACCAACATTCGTTACATTTGTTCTTCCAATTTGATCCCTTAATGCAATTCTTCTTGTGTTTCATAAATTCGGCACTGAAAATACATGAAATTACATTTGAATACTTTTCAGAACTTATTAACCAACAAAAACTCCGCGCGACTAAAAATATATAGCAAAAAAATAGAATCACTTTTACCATAAAATTTTCCCTTTAATAATAAAGGGTCTTTGTTTAAAGTGTTTCATCAATTAACGTTTAGATTCACAAGTGAAAATTAAATCGAATAGTCTTCAATACGAATGAGCTCTAACGTTTTACAAAGTAACGCGATTTTATGAACTATTTGTTCAACTTTTAAATAAGTTCACATATACATTTTGTAACCACTTTTTACAGACCTTTTTATTTAAATAATTTCATTTAAAATACTTAATTTAAAGACTAAACTAAGTTTCTTGTAAGTTTTGATTTTAGTTGAATTGTGTCGCTTGGAGTAGTTCGTTAGGAAACAGTTGTTATTTACCATTCCATCCAGGTACAGCTACTTATTTTATTATTACCACAACTGCAATAATTGCAATCATTTTCCCGGTAAGATACATCATCTTTACAAACTGAAAAACAAATACCTAAGATGTTAGTTGGATGTGTGTAGTACAAAACCGAAAAGGCTCCTTGTTAAATGTAATACAAACACTTTTTAAATTTTTACACTGCGATAAATAATATTAACAAAATATATTCGTTTCAAAAATATTGCAACAAATTAATGTATGTGGGGTGTCAAAAACTTAAAAGTTTATAAATGAAAAATAAGTAAGCGTAAGAATATTTATTATATATATCATGTATCTATGTCAAAGTACATCTATAGCTTTTAATAAGTCATAATTATACGAAAATAATCAGAACAGTATTACTGACGACAACTACTGTAAACTATTCAAAGTAATGAAAAGTTGCAAAAATTACGCTGGTGAATCAATTTTAGCGCGTTTTTGTTTTGTAAATAAATATACTACTACTTAAATTCATCACAAATTTAATCACTATTATTGTATACTGACATAAAATTTTTAATTTCAAAAATGTAGGTGCAACTGTTACATAAATAATAGTGTCTATAATTGGTTTAAATAATTTTTATCATTACCGAAATCTTCTCCAACAACCGCAACTATTACAAACAATGACAAAATTACGCAAAATTTCATTGTTTAAGGTTGTTTTGTAATGCTTATAACAATTTTGATTAAAAGGAACATGCAGTGCAATTTGTAGGATAGGCCAAAAAAAAATTTTATTATCCAATTGTTTTACCCTATGTATTTGATAACCGATTGTTCCTAAACAATAGTCAATAAATGTATTTATTTGACAATTAAATTTTGTAGATTTGTGCCAATTAAAAAAGGTTTTAATATGTTGAAATTTATTAATGCAAATCATTTTCGCAACTTTTCCTACATTTTTAAAACACCAACAACCAATATTTTCTAATTGTGCAATTTCGCATATAATCTTTATGGAAAAACAAAGTTTATACATTTTAATTAATACTCTTTCGTTCTATAACCTTAACAACAATTCTACGAGACCAAAATTATGACTGCTTTACTGCAAAAATTGTAAAAGTTAATAGAAGAAAATTCAAAGTTCCGACAATTCAAGTGAAATAATACAAATTGAGATAATTTTGCATTTAATTTTTGTTTGCACTGTTATTGATATTGATTCATCAAAATTAGCTGCAAGAATCGTAATCAAACAAAAATATTTATTTGTATACAGTTTTTTACACAAATTAAATTATTCACGAAGACTGCACACTCCTTAAAAGATCATAGTTTAAAATGAAAACTTTATCACAATAGTACAATATTTTTTTTTGTCTTTAATAAGACAGTTTTGTTCAAAAATATTTGATCTTAAACATTAAAGTATTAATAAAAAAACCAAAATGAATAGAGATCAATAGATAGACAAACCGAAAATGCTCCAAAGAAACGTGGAGAAACGGTGCTTCAAAGGCATCGCAAAGGAAATAGATAACATAAAAAATAACGGAATCACAGGAGGCAATGAAAACAAGGAGAGAAAGGCAACCACTTTCCCTGTAATATTTTGTTTGAGGTAAAACCTACTTACTGGACACAATTCCTCATAAACTATATACAGCAAAATATTCTTAATTTTTTTACTGTTAAAATTGCTAAACTTAATAAAGGAGTATCCAAACTTCCAACAATTCATGTCAAATAATGCTAATCTTTGGCTAATTAAGACACTTTAGCAGTTAATTTTCATTTACACTTTTATTGACCCATCAAAATTATTTACGAAAATCGCAATCAAACAAAATGATTTAACAATATTTTTAATCATCAATATATTTATTAATTAAAGATGGCAATATTTTAACAGCATTAGATTCCTTTATCACGAGTGTTGATATCATGATATTTATGAGAATTAAAAATGCTGATCAATTTTAATTGATACTCTTTCTTTCTATTGCCTTAACAATTCTACCAGACCAAAATTATGACTGCTTTACTGGCACTACTTTTGTATCCTGTCATAAGGTTTTTAATTTCAAAATTTTGGTACAACTATTATACATAAAAAATTTGTGTCTATTAGAAGTTTTAATACTTTTATCCTTAACAAAATTTTCTTCAGCAACCGCCGATATTACAAACAATAACAAAATTACCCAAAACTTCATTCTTTTATTTTTTTTTGTAATATTTAACACTACAAACAATACTCTTGACTAAAGGGATCTTGCAGTTCAATTAATATGATTGTTGAGATCCAAACAATAGTTATTTATGTACCAAGGCAGTAAAGTTAGACTTTTTATCACGAGTGTGGATATTATTTGCCGAGACGAATTTGATGCAAATAACCACGTGAGAGATAAAAAGGAACTTTACTGCCGAGGTGCATATTAAACTTTTTCTGCGATCGTCAAAGAAATAGCGAAAAATCAAGCAAATACATAAATTTTTACTTCATCTGTCAGATTCTCATTCTCTTGTCAAATATCTTGTATCTTTGAACAAAAGCACGCTCAACTTTTTTAAATTCAACCAATAAGCGTAGCGCATTTTACGATTGCAGAAAAAATAATTATTTTATTACCTTATTATTTTAGCCTAATTATTTGATAAACCATTGTTCCCTAAATAATAGTCAATAAAGTATATATTTGACAATTAAATTTTATAGACTTGGGCCAATTAAAAAAGGTTTTAATTATTTTGAAATTAATTAATGCAAATCATTTTCGCAACAGCTCAATTTGGCCTCTGCCCTAATTTGTAAATCCACAACAAATTATGCATGTGTATATTTAATCAGCACGTGTTATAGGCACATCTTTTAATAAATGCCGTCTGTACGTGTCATATATTATTATCTATATTTCTCATTTAAAAATCAGTAAACGATTACTAGTGGCAAAAAATACATTATTTTAAAAATATTAGATTCTTTAGATGTTTATGTAGTTGTAGTGTTAACAACAGCTGCTCTTAAATTGTTTTGGCGATGCACGCTTTTCCTATATATTTAAAACACCAACATTTATTGCATCCCTTTGTCCAATATTCTCCAATTAAGCAATCTTTATGAGTACTAAAGATGCTTATTAATTTTTCATTAATACTCTTTGTTTCTATTACGTTAACAACAATTCTACGAGACGACAATTATTGTGACTGCTTTACTGCAAAATTTGTAAAACTTAATAAAAGAAAATTCAAATTTACGTTGAATTATACAAATCTTTGGTGAATTAAGATGCTTTTGCTTTTAATTTTCGTTTGCACGTTTATTGATTCATTAAAATTAGCTGCAAGAATTGTATTAAGCAAAAATATTTATTGGTATACCGTTTTATAATTAAATTGTCTAATTCACAAAAAAGTGCACAGTGAAATTATTTACGACGACTGTATAGCCATTACAGGATCATAGTTTTAAATAAGAACGTTATCACAATAGTACAAGGTTTATTTTTTTAGGTCTATGATAAGACACTTTAGTCCAAAAATATTTGATCTTAAACAATGAAGTATTTATAAGGAAACCATAGAGTAGTAGAAAGACTACCCAAAATAACTATGAATAGACAAACCGGGAATGCTCCAAAGAAACGTGGAGAAGAGGCGTTTCAAAGGTATATCAAAGCGAATAACATAAAAAAAGAGCGGAATCACAGGAGGCAATGAAAACAAGGAGAGGAAGGCAACCACATTCCCTGTACTATCTTTTTTCAGGTTAGACCTACTTGCTGGACCTAATTCTTAATAAACTATATACAATAAAATATTCTTAGTTTCTTTACTGTTTAAATTGCAAAATTTAATGAAGGAGTATGAAAACTTTCGACAATTATTGTCCAGTAATGCAAATCTTTGGCTAATTAAGACATTTTAGCAGCTAATTTTTATTTACACTTTTATTGAACCATCAAAATTATTTACGTAAATCGCAATCAAACAAAATGATTTATCAATATTTTTAGGCAAATTACATTGTGTAATCCACAAAGAAGTGTTCTTAAAATAATGTAGGACAGG
Source organism: Elmis aenea (assembly GCA_947652605.1). Lineage (NCBI taxonomy): Eukaryota > Metazoa > Arthropoda > Insecta > Coleoptera > Elmidae > Elmis > Elmis aenea. The sequence continues at coordinate 67,097,797 of OX393577.1, forward strand.
ATAACTGGACAGCCATAACAGGGCCATAGTTTTTAATAAAAACGTTATCATCATAGTCCAATGTTTATTTTTACTGGTTTCTAATAACACAGTTTAGTTCAAAAATATTTGATCTTAAATATTTTACTCTTCGTGCGGAAACCATTGTCGCTCATTTGGGCTGAGGTCAGTGCAAAAGTAATTGTTATTACCTACACACGTACAACTTTGATCTATGTTTTCCCATGTTGAACCCTTAACGCAAGTCTTCTTGTGTTTCTCAGATTCGTTACTGAAAATACATGAAATCAACTTTGAATATCCGTCAAAACTTTTACCAACAAAAACTCCGTGTGATAAAAATAATGAAATTACTATCACGATACAATTATCACATTTTTCTCTTTATTATATAGTGTCTTAATTAAAGATGTTCCGTTAATTTACATATAGATTGACAAGTAAAAATTAAATCGTAGAATCTTCAATACGGTTGAGCCCCGACGTTTCCTAGACTAACGCGATTTTAAGAAGTTTGGACCAAATTTGAATGTTTTACTGGGTATCTAGGTTACCATAATAGTTATCGAAAATCTGTTATCAGGCTGTTGAGCTATTTTTTTGAGAAAAGAACGCCTGTGTAATCAGATTTTTCATATCGCTTTTCATTTTGGCACTATAGACGAAAATTGAAATTTCATCATTTTTAAAATTTACTATAACTTCTTTATTTATTAAAATAAAACAAAATGTTAAATTTTTTTAAATAGAAACTCTAGTTAGCCATGACTTTATATAAAAGAGTTTATTTTTAGCTTTTTAAAAACACATCTATAAAGATCTGTGTAAAAAACCTTAATATCATTTTGTTGTTTGAATAAATAAAGAAGTTATGGTAAATTTTCAAAAATAATGAAATTTCATTTTTCATCTGCAGTGCCAAAATTGAAACGATATTAAAAATTTGATTACATAGGCGTTCTTTTCTCAAAAAAATAGCCTAATATATCTATATCACATTTTCGCTAATTAGGTAACCCAGATACCCTGTAAAACATTCGAATTTGGTATACCGAATTTGAAATCACTTTTTACAGGCAGTTTTATTTAAATGATTTTATTTAAAATTTTTAATTTAAAGCGCCGAAACTATGTATCTTGTAAGTTACGATCTTAGTTGAATTTAAATTGTGCCGCTTAATTCGTTAGGAAACAATTGTTATTTACCATCCCTTTCTGTCACAACCTCCTATTTTAGATTCAAAAGTACAAAAACATCCATTGCAGTCATTTTTCTTGTACGGTAAACCTGGTTGGCAAACTGGAAAATACACTTTTTTAAAAACCTAAGATGCTTAAGGTATTTAATTAAATGGAAATCATAAACTTTTAACCTTTAAAAAAAATTACAGAACCTTAATTTTACAAAATGGTTGTACATAAAAAATTTGTGTCTGTAAGAGGTTTGAGTACTTTTTATACTTACGAAAATCAAATTCATCAGCAACCGCAACTGCTACAAACAATGACAAAATTACCCAAAATTTCATTTTTTGAATTTATTTTTAATATGTAACACTGCTAATAACACTCTTGATTAAAAGGATCTTGCAGCGCAATTTATAGGATTTTTGAGGTCCAAACAACATAAATTATTTTATTATCCAATTGTTTTACTCTAATTATTTCGTAAACCATTGTTCCCTAAACAATAGTCGATAAATTTATATATTTCCCATTAAATATTATATGTTTTTGCTAACGAAAAAACATTTTAATTGGTTTGAAATTAATTTATGCCAATAATTTTCGCAACAACAGAATTCGGACTTTGCCCTTAATTTTTAAATCCAGTACCTCATGTGTTTATTTAATTACGACTCATTATAAGCATTTGTGTATCAGATATTACTATTATTACTTCACATTTTAAAATAAGTAACGTTTATTAATTAAAGATAACAATATTTTAACAGAATTAGATTCCTTCAAATTCTAAGCAGTGACAATGTAATAGAGGAACAACGGCTTCTTATTTAATACATGCGTAAACTAATCTATCTAAAGGTGTTTACTGTACATAAACAGGATTCGAGAAATATGAGAAGATACTACTTGACAGCTGTGTTGAAATTTGTCATCTTCCGTCGTAAACAATTCTCCATCTAAAGAAATGAGAATTCTAAACATTATTTTTATGAATACATATCATCAGCATTACCCCATATTATGCACAGACATTTATTCACAGAACGCCTGTAGATTTTAATTTCAAACTAAACAGTGCTTAAGTAAACCGATTATTGCACAATTCGATGAACTTGTTCTATGGTACCATGTTCTCCCCTAAACTCAAATTGGTGATCAGGTATGATGTGTTTTTCTTTTAGTGTGGGTCTGAACTTTTTCAGAATTTGTTTTGGAAATAGTTGTCATATTACTGGGTGAAGGCTAGGTGATCTACAAGAGATTACTTCACCAGGTGGTTTGCCAGGTTTCAGGATCATAATAATGTCAGCAACTTTCCATTGTCTAGGAAAGAGGCAAGTTATAATTTATTTATTTATTTATTTATTTAATTCTTTCTAACAGGGGGCTAACCCCTGCTAATGATAGCAATTGCCACTTCCTAGCCAAGTTTTTGTTGTTGTTTCATTTTGTAATCTATTGTTGTGCATTAGTCATCATCATCTTTGTATTCTTGCAATGGTTGATGTTTTCAGTTTGCCATTTTAATGACATTCCGGGTCGCTCATAAGCGGAAAAAGCTGAATTTTGCTGGTGTATTCTTATAGAACACTTCACCTACACATCATAGTCGTTCATCACAATATTTGCAATACGTTTGAACTACGAGACATATTACAAATGTTCCTGGATGTTTTAAAAAGTTATAAAATTTAAAACCAGTTTAAATGAAGTAGGTTTTGTCATAAATCTGCCAATAAGGCTGAATTTACCAGAAATGGTGTTATGCGAGGAATTGTAAAAGATGAATTGTAGAAACTTGTAACCGAAACCGCTGGTATACTGCAACAAGAGCGAATATTGTTGCAGGCGTTGGATACCATCCCAAACGTGTAATTCTTGAATATAATGGATGAGATTACAATGCAAATTTACCTCAAGTAATACAGTCAAGAACTTCTTAGATAATCCGACATAGATCTGATGATTTTGTTTTGATGTACATATTTTCAATGTAGGTTTTCGACGCACACTGTATAAAAGTCATTCAGCATTTGAGCTGGAAATAAAATGAAATAAAACCTATTCAAAATTTTCATAAGGATTAGAATGCAAATAAGATTGAAGAGGGATGACCCAAAGTTTATTAAAAACCGCCAAGGTAAACGACAGAACTGCGGAGGAAATTAAAATAATCTTAAAATATGCGTGGCTAGCTGCAATTTCTTTCATCTCATCCTCAAAGCAAGAAAACTAATTTACATTGTAGTATTCAGATATTTAAATCCTTGTGAAAGGATATTTGTGCTGAATGTATACGTTAAGAAATATGTAAAATACGTTGTAGCAGGTAATAGCAAACGGAAATCCGGTACAGTTTATTCTGCGCCCGTTTCAGGGATTACAAACTGTATTATGTCCATTATCTTTCATTCCAATTGATCCTGCATATACACACACGAGATTTTGATGCTAGTTTCATGTGTATCGCTTGTGCAGTGTTAGTGAAACTTTTGTAAATATTTCACTCACTTGCCTATCCAGACCTCTTCTACCTTTCAGTGTAGAGAGGATTTGGAGTTAAGTTTTGGCTTTTCTTGCACTAGTCTTACAATTTTTTTCTGTCCTTTGCAACCTTGATGGCACTGTTCCACTCCCTGTCTTCATTTATTAATATATCCAACACTTGATTATCCCATGTTTTTCTAGGGCGTCCTCTAACCTTTTTCTTCCCCTTAACTTCCCATACATTCTTTGCGGTTCTTGTGTCCGGCATCCTCACCATGTGTCCCCACCAACTTAATTGTTTTCTTTCTATCTTTTCTTGTAATGACTCTACTCCCAGGGGTTCTCTCATTACTTCATTCTTTATTCTATCCCTCTTTGTTACTCCTAATATCCCTCTCAGGAATTTCATCTCACAAGATGTCAGCATGGATTTATGTCTATCTGTTAGATTCCGGGACTCCGCTTCATAATATGTTAAACTGGTACCAAAACGGTATTGTAGATTTTCTTTTGTTGGCCTACTAACTACCCTCTTATTTATAAAGGGCTTTAGCAATGAATTTGCAGTGTTTATGCGGTTGCTTATCTCCCTTTCCATGTATCCATCGTTTTCTATCATCGAACCTAGATATTTTATGTTTTCACCTGATCTTATTGTAGCGTTCTCGATTGTTATCTGAGCGTCCAAGCCTTCATCACCAATCACCAATATTTCTGTCCTATTTGTGTTAATATTCATGCTATATTTAGCCAACTCTGTTTTCCAACGTCTTGTATTTTCTACCAGATTTCTTTTGGAAGTGGCGCATAGTATGAGGTCGTCCGCATACATTTATTCCTTAACTTCAACTGGTTGTAAGTTTCTGTATCCTAGGGCCACTCCTTTTGCTTCATTTTTTACATCCTTTCGTCCATGATTGCAATAAATAAAAGCTGGTAAATGTCTAAACTACTAAATAACGCTTCCAGCTTAAGAAAGATAGTCTAGCCAGAGCAGCGTTTTCCAATAGAGGCAAAGGTGGTAATATGGGCCCTGTTGGTAATATGAGCCCCCTCAATATCTCATTAATTACCTCGTGTATTTTGGCAACAGCGACGGAAATCAAGTGACGTGTGTTGATACTTTCGCTACAACATCGTACAAACGTCAGTGCCTGCTGTCATAGTGGAGGTTAACTGTTTATTGTATTTTCGCCCTGAAGAAAGTTTTCAAGGTAATACTTTGTATCCATATTTCTGCACCGTTTTTTGACATTTATGTGTTTCAACTAGAGCTTTATATTAAACAAGTTGTAAAGATTGTATTAATTCAAATATTTTTTAATGTATGAATAACATTTGTAGATTATAAATTTTTTGTTTTTAGACAAGTTTGCGGTTAATATGAGCCCCCAAGGTGCCCATATTATGTTAGGGTCCCATAATACAACCATGTAATTTTTTTTGTAGATGCCGCGAAAAGTTATAAATATACGCAAGACCAAGACGACGCAATGTGCCTATTTTGCGAAGGTCTTTTTTCAAACGACAATAAAGGAGAACTATGGGTGCAATGTCTCATTTGCGAAATGTGGGCACATAATGAATGTACCGGATGTGAGAAAGATAATTACGTTTGTGATTTTTGCAAATAATTTAAAGTTGTTTAAAATAAAAGTGATTACTATCTACACTAAACCATTTTTTATTTCTGGAATGCATTTTTATTTGCTTTAACTAAGGGGCTCATATTACCAGCACATTTCTGTTTTCTCAAAAAATGCACCATTCTGTAAAAAATATATTATCCTTTGACTTGAAGTCAATATCAGTATTTTTACTGCATAATTAGATCAAAAACATGTCGAAGTATATTTTCTGTAAAATTCAGGCTGAAATAATGTTTTCTCTGAAAGTTTCAACTCTTTCAACTAATAAACAAAATGGGGGCCCATATTACCACCTTTGCCTCTATGAGTTACAAGAAACCCAAAAAGATAAGCAATTTTTAATTAAACTCATTATTATTATTAAATAAATAGTTTTGTGCCTATGTATTTTTAAATATTCAGGTATTATAAATAACAATATATATCTTATATAATAGGATTAATATAAATCTTGTTAAGTTGAATCCTAATTAGATAAACATGAAGTCTTTCATCAACCCGCATATTCGTTTTTACGAACGAATTGAATGATGTTTCTCATTTTATTGGAGTGATTGTAAAATGCATGACCAGTTCCGTTTGTCTCATAAAACAGCGTCGGAATTTTCAAAGCAAATTGTGCCTTTGTACTAGATATCGCTGTTTTTGATGGTCGATGACGTGGCTTCATTCATAAATCGTATGGGGTTAAAAACAAATATTCTACAAGGCACTTACACCCGACAAAAGCCGAGTGAGAAAACAAAAGGTGATAAATCCCAAATACCAAATGAAATTTTAAATGTAAAACAATGCAGAAAAACATTTTTTTTTCTATGATATTTTACAAAAATTTTACAGATAAGTATTTCAATTAGTACATATTCAAAGAACTCGCTACATTACACACTAATGCAATGCAATTCTTAAAGCATAAACACGCCAAATTAATATATCTTGTTGATTCATGCCTCATATACACCTACACAACGCTAATTTAAAATTAATTTCTGCTAATTCTGATACACATTCCTTCTCGTTCTTTCGTTTGAAAGCGCTTATGGCCGTCTCCCTCTTCAACGTTATCAGTTCTCACCAGGCTATATGCAGATTAGCCATAAGACATTAGAATTAACAAACAGACCAGAAGCACAAGCATGGCATTTTGTTGTCCTTGTCAGTTCGTGGAATGTAATAAGGATGGAGGAATATATAGTACCATAGCCTTATAGACTCAATATTATTACTAGAGCTGGTCCCTCAGCTGCAGGAATCCAACCCCTCGGGCGTGAAAACGATTAAAGGGGGTTTATTTAGAAATTAGCTGTGTTTTGTTAGCGAGGGTGTCGACTAATGCATTTATTGCAGTTTTATTGTAAAGGGAAGTAGGGTTGCTTTGTTGTTTTATTAATATCATCACGAAATTGTGATAACAGCTCAATTACATCGGTTTATTTATGTATAAGAGAAACTTCTTTGCAGATAAATTCACACTTTAGGAACTACTCAAAGATAATTTCTCTTTGTTGCTAGTTCACAAACTACAACAGAAACGATGCCGATTAAAAGTAATGTAAAAATTTTCATTTTTAATTTATTCTTTCAACTTTTTTAGACGTAAGCTAGGCCTTTGATAACTGTCCTCCTAGAGTCTACACGGCGGCCATGTTTTTACAAGAAAGAGATTGAAAATTTACACAAAATATGGCAAACTGTCGTTAATAATGATAGTAAATGCGCATTCGATTAAGAAACAAAAACTTTGTTGTAAGACTTGAGGTTTTCAACCAAATTAAAATAGTTAATTACCCTTCCTGTAAACAACGAGCACAAGAATGTAATATGTATTTAATTAAGTATGGAGAAATTATAAAATTGTATGACAGAACGATTTTCGCTTCTTATTTATTTATTTAGTTATGAGTCCTTCTACTGTTAGGTGTAATACTGTTGTGCTGACTTTTTTCCATGTTTTCCTGCTATGTGCTAGCTTTTTTATGTTTTTCCTCTTGATGTTTCTATCCGTTGCTGTTTTTTTTTACTGCGTCTTGCCAGGTTTTTCTCGGTATACCTCTTTTGTTTTTCCCCGTAATCTTGCTTCATAGACTTTTCTGGTTAACCTTTCTTTTTTCATCCTAAGAATGTGACCCAACCGTCCCAGCTATCTTTCTTGTATTTTTGTTTCAACTGATTTTATCTTTAATTGTTTCCTGTTTCGTTTCTGATTCTATCTTCTTTGGGTTTTCCTTGGATTTTTCTTAGAAATCCCATTTCGGCTGCATTCACTCGGCTACTATATTTTTTGTGAGTGTGAGTGAGCTTATTTCTTTGTCCATTCCTCCTTTTTTCTCTATGATAACTCCTAAATATTTAAAACTTTCTACCTGTTCCAGCCTAAGCCCATTTAAAGTGATGTCATGCCCTTTGTTCTCTGTTGTAACGATCATAAATATAGTTTTTTCGGTATTTATTTTCATATTCCATGTACATTCCTCCATTTTTTTTCTATGATCACTCCTGTTCAAACCTAAGAAAGTGATGTTCTCTGTTGTAAAGATCACAGTTTTAGTTTTTTCTGTATTTATTTTCATATAATTTTTTTCCAATTCCTGGTTTAGAGTTTCTAGATTATTTTGCAGATTTTCTGTTTCCGCGACTAAGACCATGTCGTCTGCTCATTTTTTTTTTTTTTTTAGTTGTTTAGGTGAAACGCTCACTTTTTGTTTTACTTCTTTAATTACCCCATCTATAACTACTCAAAATAATAATGGACTGAGCACGCATCTTTGTTTCAAGCCCTCTTTTGTTTCAAACTCTTCCAATTCTACATTTTGGGTTCTTACAATATTCACCATTTTTTCGTATATCGCTTTTATTATGTCGAATGTTTCTATTTCTATTCCCTTTCTTCTTAGGCCTTTCCATACCTATTTTCTTTTGATTTTATCAAGTGCTTTTTCCAAGTCTATAAAACATTAATATACTAGCTAGTTTTTTGTTAAGCTCTTTTCGATTGTTTGTCTTAATATAAAAACTGGGTCCTTCCTCTTCTGAAACCGTATTGGGATTCTTCTGGTGTGCTTTCTATTTTTATCTTTAATCTGGCTTCTATTACTCTTCCGTATTTTACCTGGTACACTCATCAATGTTATTCCTCTACAGTTAGAATAATCCATTTGTCCCCTTTCTTGTATAATGGTAAAATTTTTGCTTTTAATACCTTAAAAAGTTTAAAAATGAAGCAAAAATAATTTGGTTTTCAGTTTTCTTTTTTAATAACTGATAAACTGAGGATTTATCAATGTTTTTCTTGGGTTTTATTTAACATAAAATTACTTTCATTGGCCTTAAGATCGAATTAAGGGCATCATGTTTATCAGCAATAAGAAATAAACATGACCTATTTAGTTGCATGTAGTAAATAAACCCATACACATGTGCGCTGCAAGCTCTTTCGGTAGATAACAAGTAATACATTTTCTTGAGATTGTGAAGAGCTACACTAATTACGTTCGTTTGAAAAGTACATGTAGCGATGGAACATCTCCGTTACACAATAGCCCGATCCTTTGGGGGGTACAAGGGGCCAAATAACTGAGAAAGGAGCTATGGGGGCGTGGGAACTGTCCAGCCCCTACTGCTGAAGTGGAAACCCTTGTCGTCCTGCTAATAGCTTCGATATACTGTTTCTTACAGTATCTTGTCAAGGGTACGTCGCTATAAAACTGGCTACAGTAAAATAATTTCAGGCCCTCGTAATAATTAAGAAGGAAGTTTTGCGTTAGTATTAGCGTGATATTGATTTCTTTTTGGAAAATAATTAACGAATTTACACCAGTTACTCCCCTTTTTAATTACCTAGTTAATAACAAGCGTTTAACAATAATTATCAATTTACCTTCTTGCTCACATTAACAACAAAAACAGTCGCACTAAGACGTTATTTGGTATTTAAATCGTCATAAACCTTTTACTTGCTCCAACTTTAGCAAAATTCGCTACAAATTAGCTTAATATTCAGGGAAATATGATAATGTTTCCAGCTTAAGGCGCTATAGAGACGAATAAGTTAGTTGAAATGCAGAATTCCTGAAAATAAGTTGCTTAACTATTTATGAATACTTTATATAATCGGGAAAGGGAACATTTGTGATCAGAAAATCTTATTGAATCAAAAAAAAGATAGAGATTATGTTAATTTTAAAGTATTTTGCACATTTGCTTGGATAAATTAAAACAGGTTTTTCCTGTGAACTCTTTTCAGTAAGTAATATAACAAGTGCGTTGAAAATTATCGATAATTTTTGGTAAATATGCCCGAATGCAAGTTGAGCTGAAAAAAACACGAGTGCACAAAGTGCACGAGTGATTTTTTTTTATGCAACTTGCATGAGTGAAGATTTGTCAAAAAATATAGATTATTTGCGATGTACGAGTTATATTTTATCAGAAAATTTCCTTCACCTAACCTACCTGTCCAATTAAATGTACGTTATGCCAAATTTTACAAGTACTGTCATGGTGGTGCGTCAGGGGTGTGGTTTAATCTATATTAAAGTAACGCTACTGGTCGCCGAAATTCGTCAAAAAATTATCAAGACCAAAATATTTAATTCCCTCTCCAAATTTATATTTTCGACCAATCACAAAATCAGATTTCTTAGAAACGACCAATAAACGCAAGAAAATCTGTTAATTGCGAAAAATATATTATCAGCATATGATTATGTTTATTGGCCGTTTAAAGGAAATCTGAGTTTGTTATTGGTCGAAAACGAAAATTTGACAGGAGGATCAACATCTGACAGGGGAATGTAAAATTATTACCGTGTAATTATGCTCCTATTGGTAGTCTCTAGAAGATTTAAGATTAGTGATTGGTTGACAGTTGAAGGAAATTTTCGAAGAAATCAAAAAGTTTGTAAATAAGAAACGCGTTATTTATAAGTAATCTTAATTATCTACCTTTAGCTGGTTTAAACTATAAATAAAAACACTTTCATAAACCCATTTTAATAATCCAATTATATTTATAGGAACAAATTAAGGAACCGTTCCACAAGTATTATAAAACAAATAAACTTAATAACTCCTTGTTTGCCCCAGAAATGACAGAAATGGATTAATTAACTTCTTGTAACTTCGCTCAACCATAAATCTGAGGGTAAATTTATTGTTTCCTCATGCTGTCATAGACACTCCATCAAACTTTCGAGCAACTTGCGTTTAATTTTTTAGACGCGGTAACAATGGAACAATTAATATCTGCAATAAGTTTCTTTGTATTGGATACATATCCACCACCAGTCGCTTAAGCACCTTTCCGGAGAGAACGAATACTGGTGCCTCTGGCGCCAAATCGAACAAAGGAAACGTCAGTGTGCCGGGTAAAGAAGATGTCTGCCCGGGACTTGAAGAGTGCTTCATCACTAATCTCATTTAACGTTGTCTGTTATATTGCTAGCCTCCGGTTAAAAGAATCCTGTTGTTTATCGAATGCCACTACAGCTTCTGTTCTAGTAATACGATGATCTCGTTAAACTCGGTACCTACTCTACAATTTCATAGGAAAACCTGTCTTTCACACAACATAAAACATCTTTTTTTTGTGAAAGTAATCAATTACTTAAACCATTTTATCATAGCTCACATCCTAAATTAAATGGAGCATTTAAATGTAGATCAGCAGCATTTACCAAAAATTACAATGACTTTGGAGTCTAAGAAACAATTAAATTTTTTACATTTTTTACATTTTTTTGTACAAACTGCTTTATAACTCTCAAACCATTGCCTGTAGACAAAAAATAAATTGCACTAATTTTGTAGAGAATTTCATACTCTATTAAAAAGCTTCAAGGTATTTCACGATAAAGTTGATATTTTCGGCTACAGAGTCTTATAAATGCAGAAGTGTAAAAAAATCAAGTAAGTGTTGATATCAGCTTAGCATTTGATTTTAGGAAAAAATTTTACTTGAAATTTTTTCTTAGAAAAAGATCCTCTATCACCACTTAAAATATTCGCGGTGATAACGGGGACACCCTGTATATATACTTACAAATCCGAACAATATTAGTTAAAAGCAAAAAATCCAAACAAAACGAGGTAAATTATACCAAGGGATGCCTAAACCATCAGCAAAATAAGGGTCACAAATCTAGGTACTGTGAGAGGAGGAAGAAAGGATATGCAATCCTATTAAAGCCACTTTTAAATAAATTTCGAACTAATATAGACAGAAATTTAAGAGAATCCATGCACAAATATATCTGTTAAAATTTAATCAACTCCTGACTGATATTCTCTGTAGCTAATTAAATTTCCATAGCCCACTATCTTAGCGAGAAGCTCCAGCTCTGAGAAATTGTTAGACATTTGTTTCAACTCTCGAGTGCTTTACTTTGCCTCGCTGAATTTGTATACTGCGCTTAATTAATGCTTAAAAACTGCAATTTGTAATTAAATAATTGGATTAATTTATATTTGCTAGTGCAATTGTATTAGTGTATCTTTCGCAGCTTCTACAAACAGATTCGCCAATTACATTAATGTAATAGAACTACTGGCACAGAAATTCGAGTACATACCAGGACAAGTCAAATGGCACTGCTAAATTTCTTTAGAATAGCCATAAACCTCATGCAATACAGTATGGCCTTTTTTCATCGATTATCACGTTTGTTTCCAACAAGCGATTTAAAACCAATTCATGAATAAGTACATGAACTGGTTATTCGCATGAGTATTGACCAGTATTAGCCGTTGTTGGAACGGTTTTACGACTGGCCTAACTGTAAATGACATTAGTGTCTATTGGGTTCGTAGACATATGCGCATCACAAGGGTAAACACCTTAAGAATCCAGTAATAAATGGGATTGGGAAGGCGATGCATAGCTATCAGAGCTCACGTGTTATGAACAGTGCATGCGTATAAAAATCCAAGCGCTAGTGCTTGCCTTCGTTCACGTACTGTTTTGACCGTACACTGACTAGTTCATGTATTAATTTTATAAAAGTTGGAACAGCCAACTAATCGTCCGGTGAACTATCAAAGACTGTGATGGAACGCGATATCGATACTGCGCAGAATCCTGATAGTACATTGGATGGTACATAGCCTTGCTGACACAAACCTATTATATTCCGTTTAATGGAAGTACCAGGTCCGTACCTAGGACTTTAGACCAAATCTACGCTTCTTTGCAGAGGATAAGCCGAAAATTGACGCTTCTTTTTTAATAGCAACATTTTCTACAAGAGCATTAATGGGTGTTTCTAAGTCAGGATTTGTCGCCCAAAATTTTTGCCACCTGAAGCCTTATTTTCACCCACGTGGCACCGACCTACACTTGAATATCAGATATCAGTACAGAATAGATGTTCTGTTTTTACAAACTTTTTAAAAAGTAATCCACGTACCAAACACCATCCTCAAGTGAAATAACCCTGTATAACTAAGATAGACGCTTCGTTTTTGTTTGAGATACGGCAACTGCGATTATATTTGCGAATCTCAATGACAAAAGCCGGTATGAAGGAGCTGTAGCCATTGGGGCGTCACTCCGTTACTTGTCTGTACCGCGTCTCGCTTGTTATCGGCGTCTGCCAGTCCAATCATTCGCTCATTCACCCTCACTAGCACCTACACTGATCCACATAATCAGTCCTGAACAGATACGACCTCATTCCGAAGTCGATTCATACCGTAAGGTGATTTATTTAAAATCTTAACGCACAAACACAACACCATACGAGTTTGGATGAGATGAAAATACGAAGCAACGCCGGCTCACAGCAGCAAATTATTTTTTTCATCCAGGAAACGGTAGGATAACCTTTGAATGTTATCCTCTCTGGACTTATTCGAACACAAAGGTCTGTTCGCCGATTTTCCATTGCCATTTAAGATGGCCCTGCTTCTATCAACAGCTGATTCAGCACACTTGACTGACTAACTCTATAATCTATGGATCCTTTGTGTCCTGTTTATTATTGGAATGAGTCTATAATTGATTAAACCCATTCAAAGTTCTTAAGAGGATTCATTTCGTTCGTTTTGAACTTTAAATATCATGTTGAAGCATCAAATTTAACGTTTCCTTAAAGTTATTTGAAAAATACGTAAAAAATATTTAAACACGTCGGAAATTCAAAATTAATAATATTCAGTATTTTTATTGCCTAATAGTTTTTTTTTTTCATAAATCGAGGATATGTTGGGCTTTAAGTTTATTCTAAAAATTATTTTTGTACCCTAACCGGCTCCTCCGCCATTTTTTTTTAAACTTTTAAAAAGATTTGAACTAAATAATATTATTATTGATTTTTAAACAAATTTGTACTTGTCATGTATTCCATTAATATTGTTTAACATATATTAAAACAATCAAGCCATTTATATTATTAAATTTTTGACCAAAAAATTTCCAAGGATACATATTAATTAATTTTTTCAAAACTGTGAAGAGCTACAATAAATCTTTTCAATCGCTTTTTGAACAAATTATTAGTCATTATACATTATTGCTTGGATGTCATGTAAACTTTCTGCAAGCAAATGTTAGTTTTAATAACTCCTTAAAGCCAATAAAATAAAAATTGAATTTTTGAATAATTCGAACAGTGGATATGGGCGATACGCAAAGAAGCATGGGAAAAACAACCAATACCTAGGGAATGGGAAAATAATTTATTAATACCAGTATACAAGAACTAAGAGCAGACGCAATGTGAAAATTACAGATCAATCTGTTTAGCCCAAACTAGCTACAAGCTATATACAAAAATCCTAGAAAAGAGACTAAGAGAGCATGTAGAATTAAAACTAGGAGAAGAACAAGCAGCTTTTAGACCTAAAAGACAGACAAGTGATAACATATATATCATAAGGAATATAATAGAAAGAAAAATAGAAGAAGGAGAAGAACTTTACTTTACATTTATAGGCTTAAAAGCAGCCTTCAATACGGTGGAGAGAAGAGAAATATGGAAAACCCTGAGAGATATGGAAATACCTAACAATTTAATAAACGCAATTGGAAGCACATATCAGACAATTAGAGCTAAAGTACAAACTGCAGGACAACGACCAGAAAAACTAAATGGAACAGAATAAAAAACGAAAACAGAGAAATAACAGAACAAGAACCAATAATAGAAAAAAGAAACAACTAAACTGGTATGGCTATCTAGTAAGAATGAAACCTGTCAGAATCACGAGAAAACTAGTGGAAATTGGAAAACCAGCCAAAAAACAAAAAGGGAGATCGAGAAGAAAATGAATGGATCAAATAAGTGAATTGGGGTCAGAAAAAGGAAAAACACAAGAAGAAATTAAAACACTGGCAAAAGATATGGACTCAGAACACGAAACCACCCTCTGACGCCTTAAAAGGCAAAAGAAGTCGAGAAGAAGAAGAAGAATAATGGACCCCGTATAGACATTGCAATTTTGTAAAAATTCTGAAAAGCTATACCAAAAATTGATCGGTTTCTAAACGAACGAATAGTTGTTATGTATTACATAAAATATTTATTTTATGATTGGGCTTATAAAAGATAAAAGATAATGTTGAAAATCGATCTTCAGCTACTCTGGATGTCTTATGTTGAAGTAAAATAGTATGGTTAAATATTTATAGTTGCATAACACTATTTAAGTACATTTAATTAATGATTTTATTAGTCATACCAATCGATAACGAAATGTTATTAATCACACGTATACACATAACAGCTTATCAAATTATTAAACGCAATTGATTTTAAAATGACTTCAAGCAATATTAAAAATGAACTACGCAATTGAAAATCTATGTAATTAAAAAACAACTGTAGAATAGCGCGAGAAATTTAATCTCATTTTTACCGCTTCAATTTAACAAATTCCAATTAAAAATTTACATTAATTTGTCAGATTTGCAACAATTTGCGGCAAAAATCAGGAAAGAAAAATGAAAAGGTAGATAACATAATTAAAAAAGTTCGCCACGAAGTTTTCAGAATAACGTACTTTATCTTAGATTAATTTGAAGTTATAACGTTTTAATAAATGAAAAAGTACATTGAAAACTTGCAATGCTCTTTTATAATCTTGTCGATTTTTTTGCGCAAGTGTTGCAACGCCAGGCGCCCTTGATGCGATTTCATAAGCTTAGTGGCTTTGGGTTCATTTAAAAGTTATATCTGATGTTTAAAACATGCAAAAAATCCTTGTATTAGGGTAAACCATCACAAAAATGCTAACGGGCTTTCGATTTTAAAATCGGGGCGGGTTTTTTTATATCACGCTAACTAATCCAGCCAAACACTAGAGGTTGTTGAACCGGAATCAGAATTACAGTAAAGTGTTGATTACTTCCTGCGCAAACTTTTTGTTTGGCAAAAAAAGTTTTAAGGCCGTCCTGAACTTTCCATGTTTTTATTATTAAATAATTATCTCTGTTGTAACGTAACTCTTCGTTCAAAGGTGAACTTTTGTGTTAATCAGTAACATTAAAAGTTTGTGATATGTTGAAACCGCGTTGCATAAAAATTACCTCCAGCTTTTTTTATGATAGGTTGAGGTGTATTAAGTGTAGGAATTTTTTTTTTTTTTGAGTACTTTACCACTGAAGCAAGCACTTAAGGGACGTTGATACTGCTCTGTCGCAAATGCAATTCGAACTACTTAAAACTTTTTGCATCAACTGCTATTGGTATTCTTTAAGGACAATAGCCAACACTTGGTAATTGAATGGAATGCATTTTTAAATGCAAGTGGTGACTTCATTTCACCAAGTTCGATAAATACAGTGTAATGAACCCCAATTGAGTTTTTCTGAACTTCCCTTACTGACTACAGTTGCAACTTCCATCTGTTTTTGCTGCTTAAGAGTATAACGGGATCAAAAAGATGTGTCATTGTTTGATAAGACGCTAAAGGAAATAAATGTGAAGGAAACTGCATATACTTTATGTAGAATTAAAAACTTTTGCTCGGTAATTAATTTTCTATCACAATTTGCCTGCATGATAACCATGTTTTATATACAGTGTGTCCAAAAGGTTTGGAATATGCCATATAATAAATAGCCACTTTAGGGAGAAATATTTTGAATAAAGGTTGTTTGGTACTTAGTTTTCCACCATAAGACAAAATTATTATATTTTTCTTTTGAATAACAAAAGCGCAATGGAAAACAATTGACTTTTTTTAATGGAAAGGTACCCCTATATTATACTCATTTGATAGAGTTTTATTTTCTCTTTTCAATGATGGGGTCACCTTAAAAATTAAGTTTATGCCAAGAGGCCGGAGAATATAGAAAATTTAATAGATCGTATTAGAGAAGAGATGAGGTCTATTACAACTGAAATGAAGAAATTGTTACGGGAAATAAAGTCAGGGGTGAAGTTAGAAGTAAAAGAATTGGTAACAGAGCTGAGAGAATTCAGAAAAGAACAGAGAGAATTAAAAGAAGAGATTTTGCAATTCATACATTTTATTTATTGAGTCATTTAATCCTTAGAATTATGGCTAACGCCGAGGAGTTTTTCAATCGATTTATTGTGGGAGATCGGTCCTCTCTCTCTCTGATTTTCCAAAACTTGTTGTTGGTCCTGGCTGTCTCCGTTATTTTCTTCCATTCTTTCCTACCTTTGCAATTCGATTTCCAGTCATTTATTCCCAATGCCTTTATATCTTCCTCCAGGGCGCCTCTTCATCTATTCCTTGGTCATTGTTCATGGGCCAGATAGGGATCCATTGTGTTATCCTTCTGATTATTTCGCTTGGTTTCCTTCTCATTGTGTCCTGTCCATTGTAATCGTTGTGCTTTAATGTGTCGAATGATATTTTCTCCTCCGAGTTCCTCCTCAATTTTTTTGTTCCTGCTCAGTCTTACTTCTCCGTCTCTTGTATCGTAAGGTCCTAGCATTGCTCTCACTATTTTTCTCTCCACTATTTTTAAGTATTTCTCTTCTTTCTAATATATTGTTATTGTTTCCATCGCATATGTTATGCAGTTAAAACGGGAAAATGAGAAACTGAAAAAGGAGCAGAAAAAACTAGGAAAGAGAATGAGGCAAACAGAATAGAACAACTAGAAAAGAAATCTAAGGAAAATAACTAGTCTATCCATTACTACGTACAACAGACCCCAAGGTCTTACAGCAAGCAATGAATAAGTTTTTGGATCAACATTTGAATGTTGAGACGCAGATTTAAAGGGTGCATAAACTTGGTGCTAGGGTCTTGTCTAGTAGAACTGGATGTCTCTTATTTTATTATCTGTTAAGAATTGTTTTGTAGATATTCTAAATCAGATTCAAGACTACCACACCTAAGTCACGTTATCTTAATTGCTATAATTATGCTATTTAAGGTGTATTAGAACGAGCGAAAAGTAAATGTGTTTCGTGCTTCTCTAGATAATTCAAAAGAAATTATCGACAAAGCTCTAAATCAAAAATCGGCCGACACACTGTTAAACAACAAAGAAGCGAGAATGTTAAAATACCTGAATTATTGCGTTTACATTGATGTATGTATTTCCGAATATGAAACAGTGCTGTTACTGACAGGATAAGTAATTGATTACCCTTTTCCACACTCTGCCGTCATTCTGTGGTTAATATCAAGGTTTGGGCGTCTGTAATGGAAGTAATAATTCGTTTGTACCCACACGCGGTGAAATATAAAATATTTGCAACCCTTCGTTATTAAAATAGACCTTTTACATCACAGCTAGAAGTAATAAAAACGGCAATATTGCCGAAACATCAGGGACATAGGGGAAAGTACCCATGAATGGGACAGTCCTTGGATGGGACATTCTTAATACACTATAGTTAAACACAAATCTTTATGTACGTGCACTCACCAATAGATGGTAGATCGCGTACCTAATGTATTACCCCATTTCGTAGTTCTCATGTTGATATACAATCGTGTAATATCAGAATTAAAATTGTGTAACTAAAAAGTAAATATTGTTGTTTGTGAATTCAATGATATCTTGAAAAAGTTTAATGAAATTCGGTAACTCCAACAACTTATTTAAGTACATGCATATTATACCTATTAAATAACATAACTTCAAGTCAATTAGCTTTTAGGTTAAGTGTCAGTAAAGTTATGTTTGACAAAATGTCCCTATCCTCTGAATGGGACATATTACCGATCCTTAATTGGGACACGTCGCAAACAAGGATAACTTTTTTTATTTAAAGAATTTATATATTCTTACTCTAAAATAGTTTTTGTTATAAATATTTAGATATTTTTTGCATAATTTAAACTTTAAAGGATAAAATGGAAAAACAGAAAAAGATCCGCGTTTCTTCAACGCAATGGAATCGGCGGTACGTGAAATAATTAAAAATAAGGTTTCTATTCAGGAAGTTGCAAAATGCACAGGTATTTCTAAATCTTTGTTACATAGAGCTGTTAATAAAGCAAAACGAAAACCCACACTTTTAAACACGATCCAAATATTGGAAATCGCAGAATATTTTCAAAAAATGAGGAAACAGCATTATCCGAATATTTTCAGTCTGCTTCAAAAATGTGTCACGGATTAACTACACTGCAAGCCAAAGAACTAGCATATCAGTTTGCTGTAGCATGTAGCTTTAAAAAATTAATCTTCCGAAAAAGTGGGAAGAAAATAAAAAAGCAGGTAGAAAATGACTAATAAAATTTTTTATATTTAGAAAAAGACATTGGAAAAATTCTTTAATATTATTTATAATGTTGTAAAGTTTTAAAAAACGCTGTCTTTTATGTTATCTTATATATTTTATATTATCTCATCTTCCATTTATGTTTATAACATTTCAAGTTGTTTACTATATAATAAATAAAAATTATATGTGGCGTCCCATTCATTGATTTCGCATGTCCCACTCTAGGAACAAGTGTTCCCATATTGGGACATCGCACTCAAAATATATTTCTATTTATAAAAATTTGTTAACGTTACAAATCACGTTTACTTGTTTCAAAACACTTTTGTTACATTAAAACACATTACTGGGGTAACACAGCATATTCATCTGAGCTATTACTGAAAAATTTGTCAACAATTAAGAAAATTGTGCCATTCATGGGTACTTTCCCCTACCTAACACCACTTCAAAACGTTCTTTTACTGGCATTAACTACAACTTTCTTTAAATACGGAAATATCATGTAATATGCATGATTTTCTTTTTTATTATAGGTATATATCGTATACATGAAAGCTGTTCTGCAAGTCGCTTAGGCCCAGAGCTTGGTAATGTTCTTCCACACTCTTCTCTCTTCTGCTTTCTTCCTCCAATTCATAATGTTTTTCTCTTAGTTCTGCATCCACAGCTTCTCTCCATCTTTTTCTGGGTCTTCCTCTTTTTTTCTTGTACGTAGATTCTTTCCACGATATCTCTTTTATTATTCTGCTGTCCTCCCTTCTCTCAATATGTTCTAGCCATTGTATTCTTCTGGTATTTATTATTTTGTCTATGGTCGTTGAAAATGTTATATACCTCCTCGTTCGTTCTTCTTATATATCCCTCATCTGTTCTCTTCCCTCCCACTATTCTCCTAATTATCTTTCATTCCCATCTCCTAAGGGCTTCCTTTGCATTTTTGTTCAGTACCCAGGTCTCACACCCATAGAAATAAACCGAAAACAAGGCTTTTTTCTACTTTTTCCTGCGTTTTGATTATCTTTCTCTCTATGAACTAAATCCCTTCTATATAAACTTAAAATAATTAATTCTACAGGGTGGGGCGGAATGACCTCCCCGATTTGGGAAGCTAATAAAAACCATACCAAGAAAGCTACAAAAAAAACTTATGTATTTCTGAATAGTACACATAATGCAGTTTTAGATTAACGTTATTTAAAAATGACATCACTCAAGTGTCGACCTCCATTTTCGATACACTGATTTAGTCTCTCCTGATAGTTTTACCTAACCTGCGGGTCATTTCGGGTGGAATAGCAGCAACTTCTTGGGTAATTATCTCCCTAAGGACCTCCAAAGTTTGAGGACGATGTTGGTATACCTTGGATTTCAGGTAGCCCCAGAGAAAAAAATCGCACGGGGTCAAATCGGGAAAACGAGAGGGCCACCCGATGTCACCACGCAAGGAGATAACATGCCCAGGAAACATTTCTCTTAGAATTCCGAGTGAACGGCGAGATGTGTGGGCTGTCGCACCGTCTTGTTGGAACCACACATTCCCCTGTCCATGTTCATTAAAAAGATCACCCAATCTAGGACGCAGAAAGTTCTCAAGCATTGCACAATACCGATCAGAAGTCACTGTTACAGTAACACCGTTTTCTTCAAAAAAATATGGACCCAATACACCGAACTCAAAAACGGCACACCATACTGTAACCTTAGGGCTGTGGAGTGGTCGTTGGTGAAGTTCCCGAGGGTTATTTTCTGCCCAATAACGTAAATTTTGTTTATTGACCGTACCTGCAAGATGGAAGTGTGCTTCGTCCGTAAAGAGCAAAACATTTCTGCGAGGCAGGTTTCGAAGTTCTCGACACATAGTTGTACGGGTTTCCCAATCTCTTTCACTCAGTTCTTGTGCAATTGCAATTTTGTAAGGGTGCATATTAAGATCTCGGTGCAAAATTATCCGAAGACTTCGATTAGATAACTGTAGGGCAGTGGCATGTTTCCGTGCAGAACGCTGTGGAGATTGTTCAATCGAAGCTCTCACAGCAGCCACATTTTCTGGTCCTGTTACACTCCGAGGACGGCCAGTAGATGGTCGTTTTAATGCTGAACCTGTTTGCCTGAAGTTTGACACCCAAATACGAATTGTTTTTTTATCGGGAACGGGATCGTGTCGGCCGAGAGCGAAACGAATGCGAAAAGCACGCTGCGTCAATATCGGCGAACCGCCGTTTTGAATAAATTCCTTGACAACAAAAGCGCGATGTATTCCCGACCAAGCCATGATGTGGGCCGCAAATGGCAAGATGACAGCTGTCATTTCGTGCACTCGTCATTGCTGTACCCCCACTCCGCTTCTAACCACGCCCCTCACAAATCGAGGAGGTCATTCTACCCCACCCTGTATAAGCTACAAAAAGAAATACATGATGAATAATGATAAAAACGAGTTTCTTTATATTTCATTTCGCTTCGTCTCTCGCAAATTTCAATATACATCGCTGATCTCACGCAAAAATACAATACTTAAACAAACTAGAGCCTCCGAAATTCCAATTTTACGTTTTTAGCGTTTTTCCTATACAGCTGAATGTGACTTCACACAATTTTCCCGTGCCGTACTCGTAATATTCTGAACGCTAGGGGATGTGGGACCTCTTAGCTATTAAGAAACAAAAATGGTGTTTGCGTTATCTCGGTTGAGTGTTTTATATGCAAGACGCTGGGGTTCCACTTTCCCCATATGTGTGACTTACGGTGGTGAAAATCGAAAAAGATCCTGCTCTAGAATCGTCAAGTACACTTGAAGTTTCTATATAATACCCGGAACAAGTTTCAAATGCTTTTGAAACTATAGTAAGATGTCTTTGGCCGTCGATAATAAATTGTTAAAACAGATTTTTTTTTAGATTCAGTAATTATTTTTCCTTTGCTTTTTTATTTAATCAGAAATACATGTGGCTCCTCTCAGTCAACTTTTGTGTGGTCATGGTGTGTGTTCAGAAGTCACTGCTTGGACAAATTTGTCCCAAGCCCTTCTATGAAATAAAGTAAAAGCTAAAAATTTTAAACTTTGTATACATATATTTTTAAGCCATAGCAACAAATTTTTATACGTGACACATAATTTACTTCATTAGCCAAAAGTAGCATTGAAAGGGTTAAATCTCATTGTTCTTAAAATTTCATAAATGCAATTAATTTATTCCAACTTTCATATACACGTTAAACTTAATTAACAATTGTCCAACCCTCAATTTGATCAGATAACGATACCTCAAAAATAAAAATGGCAAAAAGGTTAACTAAAAAGTAAAAATATTTCCATTTTTAAACTAATACAATTATTTAAATATCGAACAACCAAGATTGTCATATTAAAACCATCACCCTGTATATGCAACACTCTTCAAATGCATACATTTCAATCGCTTAGCTTTGTGTACGAACTTTGTTTTATGTAACATTTGCTGAACGTGGCATTAATACCGAAACGCGCAAATACTGACATTTAAACAACATTAAGTAACATAATGTTGGTTTAAGAAAGTTTAAATGTACAAAAAAGTTGTAAAACAACTCAAAACTGTTTTAGGTACATTAAGAAGTGTAGTAGCAGTCCGTTATAATTCGCAATAATATTTGTGCTTGATATAACCGTAAAAGTTTTTATTTGTGTTTTCTGTCACATTAAAAAGTTAAAATTTACGTCAAGGAAGACGACAACAGTCGTACATAGTTAGTATTTCTTTTCCAGGCCATAAAAATACATATTTCAGCCTTCAGTGAAATTTATTTTATCGTTAAGTTTCCTAGTCATTATATTTTCTATGCGTGTATTTTAAATGTGTAAAATATGGCTTATTTTATTATATAACTAACTGAAAAACTTTCGTTGCCTTGCAAGAGTCAAAGACAACTTTAAGCATATTCCATAGATCATGAAAAATGTATGTTAGGACGATTTTATTAACTTTTATAAACTGCTATCAAGAAACTTATGGTTATTTTATTTAATAAGTTATTAAATTTGTTAGCTCAGGTTTTAGAACCAGGAAACTTGTACAAATCAGAAGCCATTTTAACGTTAAAGAATAAAGAAATGTTTTTGTTTTAAATCATACACTAATAACAAAATAGCAATTTACCGAAAATTGCCACACTTTTAAGTTTGAGAACCTATTGAATACATTTTATTTCACTGATAAGTTTTAGTAGAAGTTACTAACAATAGAACACGTTTTAAATAGTTTGTAAAAATACTTTTAAGTCGTTCTTTGGGAATTTGATACTCCTTAAGAAAGCATTTCCCAATTTTTTTGAAAATAATGTAACATCTGGCATAACAATTACTTCTTGTGTTACAAGAAAACAATGTAAAGTTTGAGCTATCGAAATGACTTCGAAAATAAAATTGCGCCATTCCATATAACAATTACTTATTGGGTAACACTGATATAAAGCAACCACTAGAAAAATTTATTCACGAAGGAAGTCTCATCTTAGCCTCATTTTAAACCTCAATAAAATCCTTTTCATTTTGTCTCCGAAAGACTTAGTCTTAAACAACAATTTCTAAGTAAGAAAAATAAGATAAAAACTGAATACTGTGTGGTTTGAGCACATATATTAAGATAGCTTATGTTCACTGAACCGTAATCTACCCAATTTAGCCATCATACTGAATATGTGCATACTGTTAACAGAACACGGGACTACGGATTCTCTATTGAAATTCAAATCAGTGCGGCCATGGCACGCTATGTATTTATGTGACACATCGCGTTACTGCATCACTAACTAAACTGTAACTAACTTTAGAAGATTAAACAACTTGTGAACTTGTATTGTGAACGCTATGTTCACCGTAAAATCTATAGTAAATGTGTGGTACTTCGACAACCACAACAATGGAAATAAATATTTGGGATGTATGCAAGTAGAGCGTCAGCCTTCGACAACATTTCGTATGTCTTATTATACTTGTTAGGTTACAAGCAAAATGTGAAAGGGGGCATTCATTGTATGAGATTCTTTGAAATTCTATTCACTACCAGAAGTTGTCCAGTGTAATAAACGTCAAAATTTACTACGACAGTATTCATGTAATACCTAAACATCATAACTTTCGACCCTTTTATTGCAAACACCCACTTTTCCTCATTTTCTAAAAATGTTTATCAACTTGCCAACAAGGCCAAATGAATAAGTTTATGTGTGGAATTAAATATCCCCTATTTCATTGTTTGTCTTCAACCTCCTCAAGTTAAACAAAGCTTTCTTGTGGTAAAATCAACGCAAAACCATAAAACTGCTCGATGATTAAGATTAAAGAAAAACTAAATAAGATTAACAAGATTAAAAACTCACTATCAACAAGACGGAGCAAACTGTAAACTTAAATTTAAAAAACAATAAAGATGAACAATAAAAAGTCACTTTTCATGTAAATATTTTGGTGGTTGCAATATCCAAATATGCAAAATTTCCCATTAATTTTGCTCTATGCAAAACATAAAATTTCCATTTTAAATGTCGCATAATGATCTGATCAATTACCACTCACATTAAACTTTTTGTACGTTCCATTTACAGCATAGCATTGTAATAAACTCGTTAGCCCATTGAGGTATGTATCGACTATTCAAAATCATATTGAAAATGAATACTATAATGAAAGCCGCATTGAACAAAGACAATTTTCGACATTTAGTTACCTGGAGGCACTTTCTGGAGTATCTATTTGAAGAATAAGTTAAAATCAATAGAACCAAAAAGTTTCATGTTAAATTTTATATAATTTTCGGTATCAAATATTTAAAAAAATACTGGCTAATCGGAGGGAATTCCTCTCTGTCCCTACATAATAAACTTTTGCTATATAAGCAAATTTTAAAGCCTGTATGGACATATGGGATACAGCTATGGAGATGCAGAGCTAATTCCAGAACAAAACATTAAGGAACATCGCTGATGCACCTTGGCATTGCAGAAATAGTGACATACATCGGGACCTCAACATGGGCACTGTAACCAACACCATTAAAAAGTTTGCCAAAAGCCACGGAGAAGGGCTTCATCAACATGTAAACGTCGAGGCGATCCAGCTCCTGGACACTACAGGATTAGTAAGAAGATTTAAAAGCGTTAAACCTTTTGAGTTAGTTTAAGCAAAAGATAAAAAGCAGAGACTGTGCGGTAGTGTGCACGTTAATAATTAGTGTACTTATATTATATTAACAAACTAAGGTCTACTATTGGATAAACGTTAAACTAAGTTTGAACATTATTAATTTAGGCTAGAATGAAACTGCTCATTGGTCTCAAGGACCAGATTAAATTGTTATAAACTTTATTAGGGTTTTAATTTTAAAAAAAATATTAAATTTAAAATATAACAGGCATTTTGTTTTAGTAGTTATAGTTTTTGTGCTATTTTATTGAAGTAAGACGAAAGTACATTTAATATTAGCAATGAACATTCCTTATCTCCTGTCCACACGATTACAAAATTTAAATCGCCCCAACTAAACATTTTTTTATGTGCTATAGGGTTTTCTTTTTATTACTAGCAGTTTATAATATTGGAATTAATCTATCGAAATATTCTCAAAGAATGCGAACCGATATACTTTGATATGATATATTACTCTGTGTTGCCAAGAATACAAATTAAAATCGACCGATATAAGATAGAAAATTGCTCCACACATTCTAAAATTCCTTCTTTAGTTTCTCATAAGTATGCTTAAATTTAATCGAAATCTTATGTGCAGTTTTAAAACTAAAATAACAAATTAAAACAATGATAAACAAAAAGTTACATTTACTTGTGTTACTTTACAATAGAATTTTTTTTCATTTGCACGATTTTTTGGCGTTAATAGAAGCTAAAACTGTTAACTCTTGTTTTAAAAAAAGTTTCTTAAACAACTAAGAAGTAAATAGTCTATCATTTCTATAAGAGATTCGTTACACAAAGATCCGTAATTTTTAATTAAACTTATTTATATTACATAGTGCTTTGATTCAATACTCCATTCTCTACTGCAAAACCTTAATATTTAAAAAAGTGTCTGTGTATTATGCACTTCCTGTCGTCTTTGTTGCCTGGAGTTAATTCCATTACTTATAAAAAGGATTTAAGATTTAGATATAGCGAATTTGCACAACACTCATTGGTTTTTATTACTTCCGCAACTCAAAGAGAAATTTCTTCGTTAGTAAAATACAGTGGCAAGAAAGTCCAATAATAAGTTAAGTATTATGTATTGCGAAAAGTGCTGTTCCATAAAACGTTAACTATTTGATACAGAGACGTTTTAGCAGTAACGTAATTTAAATTTAAATTTTGAAAAAGATTTAGGGTTTAAGAATTGTATTTTCATTAGAAATGTCAGTCATGAATATTTTTCTTTCTTTAAGTTTTTTGATACAGAGAAATCTACACATATGTGTGCCTGGCACAAGTATTTCCAAAAAAAGTTTTTAACAATTCGAAAAATAATAGTTATTTATAAATTTGATAATAATCTTTATTGCAAATACAAAGACCAACAATTAGCTTTACAAATTTTTCATTGCGTCAAATAATGCAGTACTTATAACTGTTTTTCAGTATTAGTTTATTATTTTCATTAATATAACTGTTAATTAGTGTAACTAATTATTATAACTAAGATAAAGAACAAAACAAATGATCAATTAATATTGAAATTTTTTTTTTAATAGGTACATATAATTCCAAAGTAAATTTATGGATTACTTAATTTATATTTAGAATTGCTAGCGACATATAGCGTCATTTTCTTTAAGTATATAAGGTTTAAAACTATTCTTAAGAACTGTATAATAGCCTGCTGATGAAGAAAATAGGAATGCATTTTGTGAAAAAATGCAAGAACTTGCAAATAATGATCGTCGATTTATTTCATCAGTTTTGTTTCACAGACGAATGCACTTTCACGTTAAACAATGAACCAAATGTTTAAAACATTCAATATCAGGTAATCCTAGAATTAATATTTCCACGAGAACTCAGT
Organism: Elmis aenea; assembly: GCA_947652605.1. Lineage (NCBI taxonomy): Eukaryota > Metazoa > Arthropoda > Insecta > Coleoptera > Elmidae > Elmis > Elmis aenea. The sequence continues at coordinate 67,124,806 of OX393577.1, forward strand.
ATCCTCAAAAAGTTAATATTTGGGCTAGAATTTTTAATAACAAAATTATTGGTCCATTTGAAATTAAAGGTAGTTGGTAATTTATGTTCAAATACCTTCTTTAAATTTAATTATGCCAATAGATAGCACTTCGAAAATAGTTTTAGTTTTTACTGTAACTCTAATTTTAGGTATAATTTTTGAAAATCAAAAATTGTGCAATAATTTTCACAGCTAATTAAAGTGTTCTATTAACTATAATCAATTCACATGCACCATTATGACGTTTAGAAACATTTTCAGTAGATAACAGCAGTAATTTCGTCAGTCGTTGTTCGTCGGTCGCCATTCGTCGGTCGCCATTCGTCGGTCGCCGGCCGTCGATCGCCGTTCGTCGGCCGTCGTTCGCCGGTCGTCGTTCGTCGGTCGCCGTTCGTCGGTCGTCGTTCGTCGTTCTTCGGTTGTCAGTCGTCGTTCGACGATCGCCGTTCGTCGGCCGTCGTTCGTCAGTCGTCGTTCGTCATTCGTCGGTCGTCGGCCGTCGTTCGTCGGCCATCGTTCGACGGTCATCGGCCGTCGTTTAACGGTCGCCATTCGTTCGTCAGTTTTTTAATTTATTTACATACAATTTACACATATAAATAAACAAGTTTTTTTAAAGAAAAAAGGTATCTTGGTTACCAATCTAAAAAGCTAATTTTTTTGTCTGTCTGATGGTGTAAAAATCCAATATGGCGGCCATAAGAAATAAAAAAGTTGACTATCGCAACTTGAAATCTAGAAGGCTTAGAAAATTTCTGTTGACGTCATCAAAATCAGGACGGTCAAAAACATACAGTTACCAAGTTTAAATTAGATAGTGTCAGTGGTAGGGAAAATAATAATATTTTTCTAAAATCACATTTTTTAGTTTTTTTGTAATAAATCAAAAACGAATCAAAATGTCCAGGATTTTTTTTCAGATTCTTAATCGCCATAAAAATGTGCAACTTTTCTCTGATCTAACCAACCTTGTATCTCTTACCGTTTCCAAGATAGCAATGGTGAGCATCGAAAAAAGCACCACCCTGTATATCATAATGTATGTAGCGTTATATAACGTTATATAACATAACAATTCATTTTTTTAATGTTATTTATAACGTTATGTAACGAAAACAAATAATAAATAACGTTATATGATAACGTAACGATTTAAAACGTTATTCCATCCCTGGTTATCACATGCTTTTAACAAATTTACTCAAGTTTCTGTTTAACGAAGAAAAATTGTGTTTTTTCCTGATCTGTTTGTAATAAAAATGTTTTTTTTTTCCATCTGAAACGTTTCTGCCATATTATCTTCTGGGTTTGGCAAAAGCCCCCCATTTTTCCCAAAGTATCTGTCCAACGTACAAAAATATGTGTGCGAGGGTTGTCTTCTTTCTGGACATGTTTCTGCATATCGTTGATGTTGATTAGTTGTCATGGAAACAAGTTTCTAATTTAAATCACCCTGTACATTCCTTGAGATTATTTTTAAAATGGAAGGGAAGTAATAGTTTTGTAACTTTTTTTTTCCAGGGGTTAAGCCTTATGGTTGCAAGACGTGCGGCAAACGGTTTGCCCATTCCTTCGTACTTTCAACACACATGCGGATACATACAGCAGAACGACCGTATGTGTGTTCATCTTGTGGCAAGACGTTCGTATACGCCCATAATCTTGCAATACACACACGCACACATACTGGAGAACGGCCGTATCCTTGTATCCAGTGCCCCAAAGCTTTCAGTTCCAGTTCTACGCTTTCGGCACATATGATGACCCATACAGGAGAAAAACGGTGAGTAACAGCCATAAAATAACTTCAGCTATACAGGGTGGACCAAATTAACATACAGGGTGTCCCAGATTACATTTCCAGCATGGGGATCTCGCTTATTATAATAAACAGGTTTGTTTAAATTAGATGAATTATTCCTTAGTATGAGAGGAGCCACAATCAATTTTTAAAAGTACAAAATTCCTCGTGCTTCAGATGTTATAAATAGCAAAAAATGCGAAAATGTCGAATTTCTTTTTTCTTTCATAACTTTTTTGTCTTAATCGATAAAACAATTTTATTTGTACTTTCTTAAGGTACTTTTTAATGGAGAATGTAACTGTTATTTTAGATTTTTTTTAACACCTACGATTTTCGAGATATTACCATTAATTTCATTTTTTCTTATGGGCCGCGAAGTTTACTATGAAATAGTCAAATGTGTTTTTTTTTCCTGGTTTAAATGAGATATTACTTGCTATACCTATTTTTATAAATAAGTCACAAAATGAAAAAAAATCATATTTTACCCATCACTTATCAAGCTATCTATGAAAATAAAAACAAAAAACAACTAATTAAATGTCAAATGACAGTTACCATTTGTCTACGGTATCATTTATTAGAATTTCATATTATTGTTGTGTAATTCGATAGTTTTTGTAGTAATTGTTATAATGATGGCTACATTTAAAAATAGCGAAAAATTTGACATGTTGAGATGCTACATTCTTTACCATAAAATCTGTGTAGAAGCTGAGCGAATATACTTAGAGCTATATCCTGAGAAAAGGCAACAAAAGGTGCTTACTAACAGAAATTTGGAAATAAATTTAAAAGAATACGGTTTTTTCGAGAAACCAACCAAAAATCCAAAACAAATCAATAAAAAATTAGAATTATCTATTTTACAGTTTCTGTTGCAAAGAATGTAGCATTTCAACATTTAAAATTTTTAATTAGTTGTAAATGTGCCCATAATTGTATTATAACAAATTTGCTACAAAGACTATCGAATTACACAACAATGCTATAAAATTCTAATAAATGATACCACCACACAAATAGTAACTATCATTTGACATTTAATTAGCTGTTTTTTGTTTTTATTTTCATAGATAGCTTGATAAGTGATGGGTAAAGTAAGATTTTTTTTCATTTTGTGATTTATTTATAAAAATAGGTATAGCAAGTAATATCTCATTTTAAACGAGGAAAAAAAAGCACATTTAACTACTCCATAGCCAACTTCACGGCCCATAACAAAAAATGAAATTAAGGGTAATATCTCGAAAATGGTAGGTGTTTAAAAAAATCTAAAATAACAGTTACATTCTCCATTAAAAAGTACTTTCAGAAAGTACAAATAAAATTGTTCCAATGATTATGACAAAAAAATTATGAAAGAAAAAAGAAATTCGATATTTTCATATTTTTTGCTATAACATCTGAAGCACAAGGAATTTTGTACTTTTAAAAATTGATTGTGGCTCCTCTTATACTAAGGAATAATTCATCTCATTTAAACAAACCTGTAACTCTTATAATAAACGAGATTTCCATGCTGGAAATGTAATCTGGGACACCCTGTATACTATATGCTGCAATGTACATTTATACAGCTTATGGTGAAAAGTCTAGCAAAATTTATTTTGTTTTAGATTCGTTTGCAGTGTATGTGGCAAACGAGTCGCTCGCTCAGGAGACTTGGCCATACATATGCGTACCCATACGGGAGAACGTCCATACGCCTGTACCCTGTGCCCTAAACGTTACAGAATGTCCTGCCATCTTACGGCTCACATGAAATCCCATACAGGTAATAAAAATCGTTCGCCGGACTATTTTTTTTTTTACAAAGTCTTTATAGGTGAGAAAAATCACGTGTGCGCTATATGTGGCAAGGCGTTTGCAGATGCTCGCGTTTTACGTTCACACATGACGACGCATACAGGAGAACGTCCCCACATCTGCTCGTTTTGTGGACGTACGTTCGCTCATTCTAGTACGCTCTCGAGCCACCGAAAAACGCATTTACAGGAACAGCAACAGCTAGATGTAACTAGCAATTGTATTTCTACTTAATGTTCGTGATAGTCTTTTGTTTAACTGCCGATTTACTGTTTGTATTATCTTTTTAATTTATTTAAAACTCTATACAGCTAAAATAGACTGATTTTGCTCACGATTTACCAAATTAATGATTAATAAGTACTTGTTAGTCACAACGGTGTTTAAATGTTTTAATATGCTATTGTCAAGTTGTAAGTTCGCAAATTATTTTTAAATACATCGAAATGTACTAAAAATAAACAAATTTCAAGTGAAAAGAAAGTGGTTTTATTTAGCCATTATAATGGTTGAAATTCGGTACAGTTTAATAATTAAACAAAGGTGAAACAAAGAAATAAAAATCCGTTATTCGACTTTATGATATTTATTTAAAAAAGCAAATATTACAATTATCTGTAAATACGAAACATTTTTTTATTGAGATTCGCTACTGTTAAAAACAACAAGGTATTGCGTGCTTTGGTATCTTATCTAAAACTAACAAATTAACAAGGAATGTTGTACATAAAAAAGTGTGTATTTAGGAAAATACTTCGAAACTCTTACTTGTTCAAGCTTAGCACTAATGATAACAGCTTTAAAAATAACTTAGCTTTTTACAAACGATTTAACAAATCTATACATTAAAAACTACGTTTATCGACCAATTGAAAACCACCATTTCAGATTTTTGGTAGTCTAGGAATGTTTTACAAATCGGATCTCATTTCACCACCCGATGTTATAGAAATATCCATTGGATTAACATTCGATTGACTACTCTGTAGCGCTTGTGTTGTATATGCTACGATACTCAGAAACACTCTCGAATTGAACAGTGAAATAATAGTAAATATAACGAAAAATACAATATCTGTTGATTCATTAAGGAAAAAAAAGGATCACATGCAAATTTAGTTTATGTATGGATCAAAAAGGATACGAATCATTACTTTCTCCCATTTTTCCACCATATAAAGTTCAGTTACCAGTAAATATCGGAAAAACCAATATTCAATAAACTTTTTAATACTTTTGTACATTATCACAAATTAACTGCACTTTACAACACGCAATGTTAAGGTTAAGTTGTGTTAAAAAAAATCCCTACAATTTAAAAAACATGGCAACTAACGTGCAGTCAGAAACTAACCTCTCTAGCCCAGAAGTAAAGAAACGCAAATTAAAAGACCTTTCTAATTCAGACAGCTCAGTACATGACGACATTAAAGATTTATCAGCTCTTAAAGTTGACAAAATCCTGAATAACAATACAAATCGAAAAACTATTTGTTTACAAGGTGTTTTTGAATCAACTGCTGGTACTGCTTTGGTTATATTGGAAAAGCCATCATTTGCAGAAGAAACCTTGGGTGAAAATTATTTTTCGAAAGAATGTAGCTTAAATAAAGTGTTTCACAATGATATTTATGGAAGCTATGAATATTTTCCTAGTGCAAAATTAAATCGTAAGTTTTTTGCTCGTGCAATACGATAGTTATTTTTAGTGGATTGTTTTTAGCAATTAAAGCGACTGTAATTCATCCTGCTACTGAAAAGCACATTCAAAAATATTCAAGGTTCCATTTACATATAATTAATGAGACACCAAAAATTTATAACGAAATTACTTTACCATACCTAACAAAGGAGCAGTTCAATTTACAGGTATTTATACTGTGTTGACAATTTTTTAGCAAGTTTAATTGTAGATGTTTTATTTTTTTTAGTGGGTGTATAATATATTAGACCATAAATCAGAAGTAGAGAGGATAGTTTTCGAAGACCCGGATCCAATAAATGGTTTTATATTAGTGCCAGATTTGAAATGGGATGGAACATCAGATACTCTCTATCTTTTGGCAGTTGTTCATCAGCACGGTATCAAGTCGATAAGAGACTTAACGGATCAACATCTTCCGTTATTAAGAAATATGAGAGATAAAGGCACGGTAAGTTAAAACTCGTGACACTACACAAAATTCTCGTCGTACAAAATCGGCAATCTTCGAGAGATGATCACCAGAATGGTGTCGTGGTAGATCAATTGTACTTCGAATGTGTTTTGTTTCAAATTCGAGTGCTAGGATCACAAATGCCGATTGTTTTTCTTTAAAAAAAGCTTTAACTGACCTTTAACCTGATCGTCATTCATTTGGTCAGTAGTAGAGGATCAGGTAGAGGTTTTATTTTTAAATAAGTAATGAAAATGAACTTATTAGGTTATTTTCATTGAAAAAAAGGCTTTCTCTGACCATATACTTCATTTTCATTTGGTGTTTTGTGATTCTAGCACTCATAATCAACACGGAAATATACGAGGTTACTGTCTCTCCAACTTGTGTCGACAGTTATTAAATTATAGAAAAGAAGACACTGCCTTATATTAAATTTACTTTTTAGAAAGCTATTGAGGAAAAATACGGATTAAATTCTTCCCAACTAAGGGTTTATCTGCATTACCAACCATCGTTTTATCATCTACATGTTCATTTCACCAATTTAAGACACGACGCACCCGGTATTACAGCCGAAAGAGCCCATCTACTGACAACTGTAATTAGCAACATTGAACTGTTACCGAAATATTACCAAAACGTTACTTTACCGTTCACGGTTCGAGAGACAGATCGTCTCTTCACGCTTTTGGAAGAGAATGGTCAGGTGAAAAAAGATCTGACTGACTAATATTAGTCTTTTTGTATTATGCGTACCGCGCAGCATTTAGTAGTGTAGAAATTTAATTTTTATAGGTGTTACACATATTTTATTTTTTATAAATTTTGTATGCAGTTGGCTATGTCGCAACTCGAAAACATTTGCAAAGCCGTTGTAATGGAGGTGCGGCCCAGATTACAATCGGTTAACGTCTTTATAACGTTGCCTGACGCGATAACTTCGAATAACATCCAAGTCATATTAAACAAAAACGATTTTGTTGTTTACCTCGATGCTAAAATGTGCAAAGTCCCTTGCGGTTGTTTTGACATTATTACCGGTAGCTTGAGCTGTCTTCAACAGGTCGGAAGCTACGTTTCGTTCCGTTTTTGTACGAATAACCCAAAATCGAACCTAGGTACGTTTAAATCTGAAATAATTACGGTGGCCCCTGATTCGCGATCGAATGAAAACGAAAAGTCTGATATGTGCAAATTAAAAAATTTGCTCAACTCGTGTAGCATGCAATGTATAAATTGTACCAATTTTTTAGTTAAAGATTTCAAATTTGAAAAGTGTTTACCGTTACCTTCGGATCAGTGCGATCCAAGCGAATGGTTTTGTCATAAACCGGACGCAAATACCGTTAATCTCAGTCCAAAACTTAATGAATTTTTCTATTCGCAATGTTATGCCTATGTGAACAATGAACTACTGCAAGGGGTGATAAAGACTGATAAGAACGTGATTTGTAAGCGCTGTTTAACTTGGATTGGTACACTTTTAAAATCGGGAAGCCTAAAAATATGGTACAATACCGTGTGTTTTAGTAATGCCGACGTACGATTCAACACACACGCACTAGGAGACACTTTTTATATGATAAAAAATATTATTAGTGATTCATTGCTTAACTCTTTGAAGGTGATATTATTTTGTGAAACTTCCAACAACAATGTAGATTATATTTTGATTTGGATAATGGAAAAAAATTTACACTTGCGATTATGTAGTGATTCAAATGTACTTAACTTTCGTGAAACAGTTGTAGCGAAAGTGTTATTTAAGTTTCAAAATAATTTTGACAATTTAACACCTGACTGGCTAAATGATATGTCGATTATTAATTTAAATATTTCAAAACCCATGATGGTAAAATTGTTAGAGCATTTGTATGAAATGAATACACTTATTCCTAGTTGTTTTAATACATCAAACGATTTTCACATATCTTATCTAACTTTGTACGAAGAAATAAAATAAATATTTCACAATTAAATTGTTTTTTTTTTACTCGAAAGAAATTGATTTATATCGATTAAGCAATTTTGGCAAACATTTTGTTTATTTTAAACACAAACAAAAAGCGTAAGTCAAATTTGTGCTTTATTCAAAAGTTATTGAAGAATTTTTGTTTCTATTTTCACATTTTTTTGGAAATTTTCTCGATATTTCAAAATTAGGTCCTAATAGAATTATACCTTATGATAATTCGAGATTGTAACCTCATTCCATATTTGGCTGACATTAAACTTTGACACTTGTCACAAGTGGTCAATATTTAAAGCCCAGTGGAATGATAAATCGGAAGATGATTCTTATATTACATATCACTAAACAGCAATAATTAGTTTTTATGTTGTATTATCATGGACATGATCAGTTTTAGTGCGTAGATATTCGTTGTGAGAATAATTGCACAATGCCTGTGTTTTCAAAAATTCGTGATTTTTTGTACCGTCATCGGAATAAATTTGTCGTTGGTGGTATTATTATTAGTGGATCGATACTGCTTTCCAGATATGCCCAACAAAAATTACGAGAATGGCAAGAAAACGAAGCCAAAGAGTTTCTAGACCGAACTCGTAAACAACAGCATTTCGAAAACACAGAACGCACTTGTAATCAGACCATACTTAGTCTTATAGCTACTCTCAACGAGACCTTAGCTAAAAACACAAACAGCGAGGAAATTGTTGCCGAATTAAGAGGCAATCCTGATAATAAAGTTCAACTTTGGGAAAACCTAAAAGTAATGTTTCCGCTAACGTTTAGAATTTTTATTGATGGTTAAATTTGCAGGTTTTGGTGTTTAGTAGGGTATGCAGTCTTATATACGTATCAGTCATGTTGGTTATTACTTTAAGAATACAGTTAAATATAATAGGCGGTTATTTATTTAAAGATCCGTCTTGTGCATCTACAGAAATGCAGCAACGATATTTGTCTTTGTGTCAAAACCTATTGAACGTAGGAATACACAAAATTACAGAAACGTTACAAAAAGAGGTACAGCAAATGCTTGTTGAACATTGGCTATTTTTAAAATGTATTTTTTTTTTAGTGTGATACAATTCTATTATCTGTTCCTTTAACTAAACAACTTACTATTGACGATGTAGAAAATGTATTTTGGACTATTCAGACTGCCGTAAAGAATACAAATCGAGATCCAATTGATAGATTCAGGCAGTATATCATAACAGAAACTATCACCGATTCTGAAGATGTTTATAATAAAATGGTAAAACTATTTTTGTTATCTCCTAAATGGATATCATGCATAATTTCCTATTGTTTATTGTATTTAATCATTTTATATGTATTTGTTGTTTAGTTACAAGACACTGCAGACCTTTTGGAGAGCGAAGAAGTCAAGAGTTTGGCGACGTCTTGCATAAACAGAAGTTTTGTATTGTTAGGTGATCAACTTTCCCAGTATTACGGCCCTGGTTGTACCAAGATAACAGAATTACAGGCGAACTCCGTGGATAACAGCTTTGTACATCCGGCACGAGTAAAAGTTCCTTTAGCGAAACTTATACCAATTATTAACGGCCTGTTTGCCAAAAATTCGTTACCTGACTTACTTGTTCAACAGCTTATTATAAACGACAAACTTAAAACATTAGGTGCTAATATATATGAAACATTCAGCTACAATTCTTAGGTTAGGTGTAGATTTTTATTATGAAGTTGTTAATATTTTAATATAAATTGTTTTATTTTTTAATATTTTGTCGTCATTTTTATACATTTCATTAGAACAGCATTTGGATATTGAAGACAAATAAAGATATATAAAAATTAAAATGAAGCTCTATTTTAGTTTATTAACAGTTTAAATGTTGTCCAGGAACAGTTTATGAATTAAAATAACGAGTCTGGATTAATATAGTAGTGTCGTTCAAATTTCATGGTAAAGTAAGTTATAATTGGTTAATATATTTAAACAGTCTGTAAAAGTGTGTGTTTGTGTGAGAAAACTTCTAATTTACATACAGAACTATTATTTATTTGTAATATAGAGCCTATGGAGGCAACACTACTTTTTATCTGTACAATCCACTTTTTTTGTTCAATTTAATCATGAGATGAGCAAAGCTTTTTTTAATGTGTGCTGTAATTTAACTAAAAGTTTATTGTTAAAAAACTCTGAACAGGAAGACAAATGCCTTACTTAGCTGGTTCTGCCTTAAAAATTAAAAAAAAATGCTAATAGACAAACTGGTTTTGATGCAACAGCATAAAAACTGTATTATTTCGCAGAATTTGGGTTGTCTACATGTTTTTTTATTTTATTTAACACACATTACATTGTTGTGAAATGATTGTGTACATTAAACTGGTGCATGGAATTTTATTAATCAATTTTAAAAATAGACTTATTTGCTTGGCCGTAAAGATTACGTTATCAGTGTGTACCTAATAATGGAGAATATTATGGGCGATACCGTTTCATGAATGAAATTATTATGAAAGAAAAATAATGTACAGGCTTTAAATATCTGTATGTAAAGGTTATTATGTGGTGATATTTAATTCCGGAGTAGTAACTGTAAAAATCGCATGCGTGGTAGAGACGTGTTGTTGGCATCATTGTCAGTTGTGAAAGATTCATGGCACCTGCCAGTGTGACTAAACAAAATATTTATCAAAATTCGCTTAAAACTTAAGTGTAAACGGTGATAAAACGTGTAAAAGTATATATTGGAGCTTTTTATCGATTTTAAAATACATCCTCAGCGGATGTGTCCATTGTGGAATCCTCTTTCTTAAAGAAGGCCAAAAGTAGGTATGACGTAATGGTTTTTTATTAATTTGTTTACTTTCTTTGTAATCATTTACTAGCGACATAAACTAAATTATTAGCAATAAGCGATGGCACAATAATTCTATTGAAAGTAAACCATTTTAAATTCATTATTTAATAATAATAACGATTGTAATTCTATTCGTAGCGCAGTGGGTGTGCATTATTGTTGAATAAAGTGCAAAATTTATGTTAACAAGAAAGTTTCTGATTTCTATCTCATCTAAATTAGCATTTCGTCGATTTTAAGTGCGATGAGCATTGAATTAACTGGAGAAAATGTGCCAGTTTTTGTATGCATGAATTTAAACTGTAAATTATAGATCTGTGAGCAACATATCTATAGTAGCAATTATTATTAAATTATAGCTGTGAATGAGAATATTGCGTACATCTAAACCGAATGTATTATTATTAAAGCCATTTAACGCATTAAAGTGCTCAAAACTACTTTCTTAGTCAAAGTGAATACACTTTAACTAAAACTTCATGGGTTTCTTCCTACTATACAACCATAAACTTATTTAGCTATGCCAGGTAAAAATTTCAGGTGATTCAGACAACCCCACCTGCATGTGTTTGTTTATTAATGGGCAGTAAAAATTGAATGTAAAGTTCACTTGCTCATTCTATTCCTTAATTTGCAAAGCAGATGTAGCAGAAGGTGAGAGATCGTTAACATTCAAATAATTATTTGATGGAATATCTTGGAAGTTGAATTTTAATGTAGTTTTGTGTTGATCATTGTTTGTAAGTTTGCTAATTATCTGTTTAACTATTTAGTTTATGTGTAAAAGTTACTTCTGCTAGGTGAAAGACGAAGTTATTTGAATAATTTAAATTACCGAGCCTCTAAAAATATATTTAAGATTGAGGAAGATATTATTATAAAGCAATTATGGTAACATTCATGTAATTTTCTTGATACCTGCTATATTATTACTTGAAACCAATAAAATTATAATTTTAGCTTCTCATAGCTGTATGAATTTGTGAAAGCAATTTTGTTTTATAAAATTTTTCACCGTCGAAGTATTAATTAAAATTAAATAGAGGTTGTTTTTTCAGACACTAATTATGGTCATGAAATTATTTATTAACTTTCATTTGAAAAACGGACTAGTAATAACTGTTGTTTTCATGGCAATAAAAATCAAGTTAAGTTACTAAAATATTTTTTAAATCATTAAATTTCATCAGTTTTGCATAATATTTATAGAAAGATATTCTTGAATATTGCCTTATTATCACACAGTGGCGGTGATGATATCATAATTTGTTATTATCTGTAAGCTGACAGGCTTAGACCAGTCACAACTTGTGTGCTGAGAAAGACTTGGGGAGGGGGAAGATGCAAGTGTGTGTTTGATAAAAGATCTGCTCCTAAAACCTTGTGTTATAACAATGTTATTTTTTACAGACTGTTGCTTCGATGCAACTTTTGAAAACCTTCTTTTAATCAATTTATCAAAAAACGTGATGGTTGATGTATAACTCATTGAAAATCGCATGCCATGGATGAAGAAAACAGCAATACTAAAATCGAAACCTGTACGTGTGACAAATCCGACCCAGAGAAGGACGATCGTGCAAATAAAGAAGACGGTGCTGCCAGCACATCGTCATCAAAGGACCGAAAATCGAGAATAAGTTTAACTTCGCTAGGCTTAAATTTACGTCGAGGTCGTTCGCTTCATTTTACGACGAAACGTTCGAAAAAGTCACAATCGAATTGCACTAGCGACAGTGCGGGCACTAGTTGTAATTTGAACAGTCGAAAACCTTCACGGTGGGTCATGAAATTGAACTGTTGTAAGAAAGAAACGAAAAATACTGAAAACCCGGTGTGTTGTCAGTGTACTTGCTATAGGAGGACTGCGGAGCACCATTTGGGTGCTGGTGTTGTTTTCACAAACGACAGTACGAGACAAGTAGAAGCAATGCCGGAAAACAGTCCTAGTTCTAACGAAAATCAGTATGAAGCGGCGGTCGTTGAAAATATACCAACGGTGTCTTCAGAACGAAATATATACGAGGCGAGAATTAGTCCTGAAGAACAAATAGAAGCTTTAAATAGAGGTGTTTACAGCAGCAGTAGTGGAAATATAATAATCAGATCTCCATTCGTCGATATACAATGGTAAGTGTAATTTGTACTTGATCGTTTATCCCTTATCAGTAGATCAAATTTTAATCCAACACATATATCTTTATTGTAACTTTTGACACTGCACACATCTCTGTTGTAATTTTTGCTACATTGTATTTATAAAAAAAACTGTTAACTGACCTAAACCTGACCCACTAGAGGTGTGTGTGTAAAATACTTTTGTTTTAAATTAGCGACGTTCAATCGACCATTTGTTGATATAATAATAGGCTTTAAATTAATTATAATTGCTGTCTGAGTATTAAACTGTTAATAAAAAGTAGCCTTAAGCTATTTTTGGCATTTTGTTTTTCAATCTTATATTTTTTGACTGAATGGCAATAATTTACATCCCTTTTGTTTATTAGCTCATGCAATAAATTGAAGATTTGTTATTTTTCAAATATTTATTTCCTTAATTTTTTGTATAGGATTCGGACAATACACGAAGACTGTGACGAAGCAGCGAGAATTCAAAGGGCGAGAGAGATCGAGCAGGGCGTCGAAGCGCCGGCCAATTTCCGGCCGCTTCGAAGAGTTCAGCTTCTGTGCTCGGACGTGGACGTAGAAAACGGACAGGTGCCGCGTCGTCTCCAGCTGGTCTGTCCCCCGGACCTTACCGTCGATTCTCTCCGGGCGCTGTTTCAAAATCACGTTACGCTACGCTCGTGCCCCCTCGATGCGATCACCGGGTGCCACACGCAAGTCGATTTCATACACTGTCTCGTTCCGGACTTGTACAACATCACTAATTGCAGTTTTTATTGGGGTAAGTGTTAATTTTCGTTGTAATATGAGTATAAAAGACTCGCAGCAAATTTTCGTGATCTACGAGGTGTGGACAAAAAGTTTGTGCACTGAGCTCACCAAGTATCTAATTTAAATTATTCCGAAACGGGAACATGGTCATGTCATAAGAACAATATTGTTCAGTTTTTATTGTAATTCATAATTACAGAACGCAACCCACTTAACACGTTCCGCCTACGTAGGTATGCAATGTGCTGAACAAAACGCCTACTTTCGTCATTTCTAGGCAGCCTGCGTAACTGTTATGTCAAATCAGTTTCATGTCTAGGTAGGCGTTTTGTGTCGTGGTTGCCTATCAATAGGCGCAACGTTTAGTGGGTTGCATACTGTACATTACGCCTACATGGTATGCAATTAATTAAACGTTGTTTGTACGCAGGTTGCCTGAAAATGCCGAAAGTAGGCGTTTTGTTAAGCACATTGCATAACCATGTAGGCGCAACCTGCTAAGTGGGTTGCGTTTTGTATTTAAGTAGGCGGCTGTTATCGATAAATATATCGGGTGATCAACAATGACTGATGCCCGCTAACTTCAGACCGAAAATAAAATAACCAAGTTTTAGTTGGTATCTCAGTGTAAAACTAGGATATCAGTGGCGTAGTATTATTGACGTTTTCTGTGACGTTCAGGTTGACCTGTCATTTCGTGTGCGGTTAGTAGTTTCGTTTTAATTTGCAACTTTTCGTAAAAATCAGTTATCAGTTTTTCGTTTTATGTGCGTTCAGGTTGTTCTGTCATTTCGTGTGTGACCAATATTTACATATGTATGCATATTAATAAAGGAACTGATTTAAGGTAGCCTCACTTAATTGTTTTTATGGAGCTAATTCTTATAAACAAAAAGCTTTGCAAATCTTTTTGTCAGTAAAAACTGTAGCTGTCGTATTTAAATGAAGAATATTATTACCCGTTCTGTCAATACAAACTTTTTTTCCTACGCCACTGGTTTTCCCCTATGGGTTACCATCTGTTCGAACAAAGTTCCTAACACCCTTGGCATCAATCATTTTCGATCACCCGATAGTTAGTATGTATAACTTATTTTTGCTACATAGTGAATAAAAATATTTGTATAAAAATAAAGTTTTTATGTAAACATATTTTACTCTATCAAACAAAGCAGAACATTTATAAGAAAAAATGTATTAACTAGTATATCCCTCAAATAATTGTTTATTCTGAAATAAATAATTTATTATTCGAGGATCACATTTTTTTTGACATTTAATGCTGTTAAACCTAATTATTAAAGAAATTGGTTTTAAACATAAAAAGTTAAACATCAATGAGAAGTGCTTTGGCATTAAAATGTTTAAAAAATCATTAAGTGGAGTTTATTGCTTTGGCCCATAAACGACTCAGTTCTATAATATTTTTTTTTAAATCTGACCAAAAGTAACTAAGGAAAAAAGAGGACAAAAAACGATCAGAATAAAAAAAGAGAGTGAACAAAATGATCGGGACATGTTCTCTTTAAAAGAGATATTCTGGCAACCCTAATCTACTAAATACTAATTATTATCTACTAACTACTATCTATGTTACAATCTTCGTTCCCGGGTTTGGAACCGCGTCTTCTTGAATACGCGGTTCCAAACCCGGGAACGAAGATTGTAACATGGACGATAGCCGCGAAAGCCTGAAGAATAAAACTACTGTCTACTACGTTCATTGTGAACGCAGACTTAAATGCAAAATTAAAATTTGAAGGAAATAAATGTAATTTTGTTTTAAGTTTGAAGTTTTTGCTTTTGTGCAACTGTCTAGTTTTCAATAGTAAATGTTTTGTCTTTTGCAGGTAAAATGGATCGTTACGAAGCAGAGCGTCTTCTAGACGGCAAACCGGAAGGAACATTTCTCTTAAGAGATTCTGCCCAGGAAGAATTTCTTTTCAGCGTGTCTTTCCGTAAATACGGCCGCTCTCTGCACGCCAGGATAGAGCAGTGGAATCACAAATTCAGTTTCGACTCTCACGATCCCGGAGTTTACACTTCTGATACCGTCTGTGGCCTAATAGAACATTACAAAGATCCGAGTAGCTGTATGTTCTTCGAACCGATGTTGACGTGGCCGTTGCATAGGAATTTAACATTTTCCTTGCAACATCTTTGTCGTTCGGTGATAGTGAGTCGGTTAACGTACGACGATGTTAATCAGCTACATCTTCCGAAGTCTCTCAAAGCGTACTTGAAGGAGTACCACTACAGGCAGAAGGTTAGGGTGGAAAGGTTCGACGATGACGTGCAGTGGTTAGATTTACGTAATGTACCTCCGTAGTCTCATTATTTTTGTTCGTAACATGCGTCTTTTGACTGTATATACTATGTAACTACTTTTGTGTTTCACAGCAGTTGGCTGCCCCATTATTAAAATGCTTTAAATACCTTTTGCGGTAATATGTAAAAGGTTACAATATTTTATAGTTAATCTTGTATATATATTTCAGATAGTTAAGAAATTATATGTATATAAACTCATTATTATCATTGATTTTGTTCAAGTACATTTAAGCCGTATTAATAATTTTAAATAAAATATTTAACGTTATTGAACTTAGTTTTATTTAACTTACTAAAAATATTAAATATTTTACTCAATTATATCTTTTCCTATGATTTTTAAGTAAGTTTCATCAATTTGGATTTAAAAAAATTAACAGTTTCTTTCCAACAATTAGTCAAAAATCACAGAGTGTACGTTTTTGAACATCCAACATTTGCAATGTTGCGATTCATTCCATGGTTTCAGGTAAATTAGATCGAAGGCAGTTGTATCAGAAGACAAAAAACAATACAGATAGGAAGGGTCTATCTATGGGGTCTATAATGTTCTGTGGGTCTATATCCTGCTGAGAACCACTTTTTTGATAAAATTTGTATCTTATATATAATAAAACTTGCAAAATTCAAAAATCACAGTAGTGCAACATTCACTAACGATTTTCATTAAAAATTCAAAATTACGCACGTATCTTGTAAAAACAAAACTTGGGAGGTGTTCACTTCCAATATTATAGTACAAATACTATTTTTTAAATTAATTTAAATCACAACCACGGTCTACTCACAAACGTACAAACAAAAGTAAGGTTATAATGTCATGCAAACGTCAAAGTCTCATTAAAACTCCTGATTCAATTGTGTATATAAAATGCAATAAGACAAAATTAATGGCAATAAAATTGTAGTTTAATAATTAATTTAAATCAAGTATATGTTGAAATTATTCAGTATTGCTACATTTCCATATTGTCGAGTGGACAGGTGGACACATTTCATAACCCAAAAACTGTAAGTTTTGAATTGATTTTAAGCTAGATATCGTTTTGTAGTTGTAAATAATGTACTATGTTTTTGTGTTTTTACTATTTTAGCTGTAGCAGTATAAATATGAACAAAAATGCAGCCGTACTTATCGTCGACGACGAGGTTCTTAAAGGAAATTCGCAAGACTTAAACTACACCTTTATAGTCGATAAATTAAACGCCTTGGGATATAATTTAGCCAAAATATGCATAATTCAAGCCTTAGAAACTGTGATAGCGTTTAATCTCAAACTATGTTTGCAACAGTATGATATTGTAATCGCAATAGGAACTTTGGAAAAATCTATAAATGTCATGTACGCTGCTACATGCAGGGTTTTTAATCAAAATATTATATTAAGTCGAGACTTTCGTGCTATTATCAATTCTAAAAAAAATTGTTGCAAGAAAAATCATTTTAATAACGACTTTTTTAATGTATTACATGCGTGCAACGCGATTAGCAACCAACAAGTGAATCCCGTTCTTTATACACAAAGGCTGTACTTATTAACTGGTAACTTGGAAGCAGTTAAATTATCATTTTTACATATTGTGTATCCGTACCTTAAAAATAAATACAGTGAGAAATATTTAAAGAGAAATTTAATAATTAGTTGTAAGGACGTTAATCTCATTAAGAATATTGCGATTCAGAACAACGTGGAATTGAAATATGAATTAGCATGTGATGTGTTAAAAGTAAATATAGTTGCTAGGACGTTGGATGATTTATTTATTCAAGAAGAAATTGTTAGAAGACAATTTAGAGATTATTGTTTAAGTGTTGTCGAAAATATGGATATTGTGGAGATCGTATACAAGCAGCATCGACCACATATACATTGTGCTACTGAAGTAAGTAAGAGATAAAGGTAATTAAAGCGAACTTGCCCAGTCCATAACTTCTTTATTTCTAAAGTTAAAGCTTTGAAATGTATTACAAAATGTTAAGAGGGTGTTAAACCATTTTCTTTCTTTAAAATTCCATTACCTTTCTTAAGGAAACTTGTGACTTTCTAAACATTTTGTAATAAACTTTAAAGCTTCTTCTTAACTGAGCCCTCTTGTACTTTTTGAGGTCGAGGTATCTTTTCTAGTTCTTGATTATGTTTCTCCCTATCTGTCTATTATTGGCTAACCGTGGCACATCTCTGCAGCTGACTTTTTTTGCTTCTAGTGTATGTCTTACTTCATTTTCCCATTTTGTTCTTTGTTTTCCTCTACTTGTTTCTCCCTCAAGCTTTGTTTTTCATCCCATTTTTGCGTACGTTCTTTCTGACATACGTAGTAGATGTCCCAGCCATTTTAAATGGTTGGTGTCCAGTTTTTACTCCTAGGCTTTTCCTAATTTTCTCATTGCTTATTTTATCAATAAGTCTGCATTCTTCTATTCATGTCCTTCTGCTTTTCCAATTTTCGTTTTAAATTTCTCTATCCAACTTTGCTTCAGTTATTCCTTGTTCATTTGTTTCGCATATCTCCACTATTAGCTCTTTTTCCTCATGATTTGTTGTTGTTATTTTCCAGTAACTCCTTAAAATAATTTTCCTATCTTTCTATGGTCTCTTTCTCTGTTGTCAGTTTTTTCCTTCTTTTGGATTTGTTTTAACATATGTTTTTTATCTTCTGTTAAATTTTTTGGACTTTGTAGAAAAGTTTTTGATTGCTCGTGTAGTGTTCTTCAAAGCCTTATCTCATGAAATAAAAAAGTTAAAGGGCTTGGAAGTTTTGACTGAGGCACTTTCTTAATTTAATATCTCGGCAAACTTATTTGTATCCTTGTACTCTTCCTTAAGTATTTTTTTTGTAATTTTAGTATCTTGAAACGTGTTTTTCAAAATATGGTCCAGAGAACGTCTTCATGAGTTTTAATGGAGGAAAAGATTGCACTGTGTTGTTACATTTAACTGTGGCCGTTTTGAAAAAGAACTATCCTAATTACAAAGATAAATTGTTTTGTATGCACGTACAGAACAAAAATCCATTCCCAGAGCTGGACGTTTTTATTTCACAGTGCAAACAGTATTATGATCTGGATATTATGACCATTACGGATAGCATACGAGATTCTTTGGCTTACGTACTTAAAGAGAAACCGAATCTAAAAGCTTGTTTGATGGGAACAAGAAGAACCGACCCATTTTCTTCAAGCTTAGATTTATTTCAGGTAATTTAAATTTATTTTAATTCACCACAAGCTTTTTACTTTCGCCATACGTCATTTTAGTATGTTAAAGAGTTTATTTTTCTTGGTAAAATACCGTTTGTCTCGACTCTCTTGAATTTCTGTGAAAAAAGTTATGATTTTTTGAAAATGTTTAAAATATTGTTTTAAGAACGCTGTGGTTGTTCATATTCATAAACATTCGCATGTAACGTCATTTTGACAGACGTCATTTACGTCATATTGACAGACGTCATTTACGTCATATTGACATACGTCATTTACGTCATATTGACAGACGTCATTAACATAAATGAGGTTAGGTAGAGCGCCTGGAGCGGCACTTTAAACTTTTTATACCCACTAATACACAAACACACATACGGACATAAGTACAATATTTATGGCGAAAGTCATTTGGTGGCCACACCAGTTTATTTAATTTGTTTTGTAGATGACTGATTCTGGTTGGCCGCAAGTAATGCGTGTTAGCCCTTTGCTGGAGTGGTCCTATTTCGATATTTGGGACTACTTATTAGAATTAGGAGCACCATATTGCAAGCTCTATGATATGGGGTACACATCTCTGGGGACCATGAGCAATACGCTGAAAAATCCATCTCTTCTTGTTTATGATGCTATAAAAGACGCTGAAGTTTATTTGCCTGCTTTTAAACTTCTTGATTCGGCTAAGGAAAGACATGGTCGGACAACTTGACGAAATCAGAAAATAGATAATAGTTAAATATGACCTGCTATTATAGTGGTGTAATTTTTTACTTGTGTAAATGTTGGTTTACATAATTTTAACAGTTTGTGGTGTAAGATAAATGTTTTCAATATATTATATTATACCATTAATATGTTTATACATTGTTTTAAAAATAAATTTGTTGAGAATATATATTTTTTTTTGTGTTAGACGAATTTCTTAGCATAAAAGTTCTTTAAATGTTGGGGGGGGAAAAAATTCACATTAGTCGATTGAGTTAGTGCAATATACTTCATAAAATCATATTTGAGACATAAATATAGCATCGTTTAAGTTTTATTGGATTTCTACTAACACATGTTTTGACAGATCTGATCCAAAACAAAATCCTTAATAACTTAATGGTTACCAGATATATTTTGATTTTTATTTCATTGTTCAATTAAGTTATCTTTTTATACTTTATAAAATCATATTTAAGACATAAATATAGCATGGTTTTAATTGTTATTGGATTTCTACTGATACATGTGTTATTCTATGTTCTGTGGTGTTATTTTAATGTTGAAAATAGCGCGTATTTGGTAATGCCAAACTTCTGTCAATTTGGGTTTTGCATTTTGCATTTATTAAACGCTTATTCGACTTGAATGGACATGTATTGTTTAATTTCACCCTAAATGTTGTTATTAAGGTTAAAATTAAACTTTTAATAAATGTATGACGTCATTTGTTGTGATGGTATCGTTTTTTTTTTTAACATCTTTAATACCGCTGACTTGAAAACACCTAATGTAGCTAAATTTGTCCTATCTGTAAGTTGGTTTGATATTAACCATCCCCAGAGACTTTTATAATATTGTCATCTTTTACAAGTAATTTTTGATTCGTGAAGAGCTGTTTTAGGCCTTTTTAGACAAAGTTTAGCTGGAAATGCATTATTTAGGGTGTCTTTAAATTTTTTTAGATAATATGGAGACAATTTCAAAAATGTCCTTAAAGACTTTAGCCAAAATATTGTAAATTTAAGGAAATGTCATAAAATTCCATTCACACGTTTTATTAAAAACTTTTTGATCGCTATTTCAATCAACCGAGGGTAAATAATTGTTATTTAAAAAGTATTCGAAGATATGAGAAAAGTTATAAGCAGTTTTTAATTTTTAAAATTACCGCGTGTTTCTTATTGTTGAAGTTTTCTCAATTTATGTTTTGAATTTTGCATTTATTGACAGAATATTTAAGATAACGAGGCCAACATTTCTTATTTTACTCTTAATGACGTTATTAAGGCTAAAATTTAACTTTTTAAAATCATTTAAGATCAGCTGTTATGATTGAATGAATGTAAACATGCTTCAAATACGGACATCAAATGAACGCTACATTGGTAATGAGTTAGAAGGTGATAGAATTTTTATCGGGCGTTGTGTTACTATATCTAGTTCAGAGTTGCAAGGCGCTGTTTGTTTCTTTTTAACACGTTGGTTGTAACAGTCGCATATGTCGTAGCGTTCTTGCTACCTCCTTTATGTGCTCCTGGTACAAAATATAAGTAGAAAATGTCACCGATAGAGGTCGCAGCCTACACGATTTTTAGATTTATATGGTAATGTCTAATGTATAGCGTTAGTGAAGCATTTCATGGTACAAATAGGTTTAATCAAAAATTACGTATCTTTTTTCTTGAAGGATCTTTTTTAGAATTGCTTGAATAATTTCAAACAATCGTAGTTGAGTCTTGAAATTGCTTTATTATTTTTACAAAACTACATTCGTAAAAACAAAATTTAATCTAAATTTCTCTTATCTGTAAGTTGGTTTGATACAAACCATCCCCAAAACAGAGTCTTTTATAATATTGCCATCTTTTACAAATAATTTTTGATTCTTGAAGAGCTGTTTTAGGCCATTTTGAACAAACCTTAGCTGGAAATGCATTATTTAGCGTGCCTTTAAAATTTTTAGCCAAAATATTGTAAATTTAAGAAAATGTCATAAAATTCCATTCACACGTTTTATTAAAAACCTTTTAATCATCATTTCAATCAACCGAGAGTAAATAATTGATATTTAAAAAGTATTCGAAGATATGAGAAAAGTTATAAGCAGTTTTTAATTTTTGAAATTACCGCGTGTTTCTTATTGTTGACGCTTTTCTCAATTTATGTTTTGAATTTTGCATTTATTGAATGAATATTTAAGATAACGAGGCTGATATTTCTTACTTTACTCTTAATGACGTTATTAAGGCTAAAATTTAACTTTTTAAAATCATTTAAGATCAGCTGTTATGGTTGAATGAATGTAAACATGCTTCAAATACGGACATCAAATGAACGCTACATTGGTAATGAGTTAGAAGGTGATAGATTTTTTATCGGACGTTGTAGTACTATATATCTAGTTCGGAAATGCAAGGCGCTGTTTGTTTCTTTTTAACACGTTGGTTGTAACAGTCGCATTTGTCGTAGCGTTCTTGCCACCTCCTTTATGTGCTCATGGTACAAAATATAAGTAGAAAATGTGACCGATAGAGGTCGCAGCCTACACGATTTTTAGATTTATATGGTAATGTCTAATGTATAGCGTTACTTATCTTTTTTCACGCAGAATCTGTTTTAGAATTGCTAGAATAATTTTAAGCATTTGTAGTTGAGTCTTGAAATTGCTCTATTATTTTTACAAAACTACATTCGTAAAAACATAATTAATTTTTAATTAAAATTATTTATATCATTAGAGGAAACATGTTTCAGTAATATACTACTGACATAATTTTATTTATTGGAGACAGTAATAGAGCAATTTCAATTACAATTTGGACATCAAATTACACTTTCATGGTTTTGTTTGGCAAATTTATTCGTGTTACTAAAATTACGTTTTCAAATAAAATTACTTAAGTTAAACTGTAGGATTTCATTATGTTTATATTATATTTATTTATAGTAAGATGACTTATTTAAAGTTCTATTTGATTACTCTTTTAATAAAGTTTGTATTTCTTCTAAGGTTTTATTTTTGGTTTCTGGTATAAAACATATGAAAAAAATTAATCCCAAAACAGCACAGCCAGTAAATGTAAAAAATGGCACGTGTATACCAAAATTATCCATCGTGAGTTGAAAGAACTTTGACACGACCGTTCCAAGTACATCAAATGAAATGTCTTCTAGGGTTAAAGCAAAACTTTTAACGTCGGTAGGAAATAATTCTCCTAGCATCATGGTCGGTATCGAATGCAAACCAACATTAAACATAATTACAAACACGATCAGAGCTATAAGCGATATATAGGTCACCTCTGATGTATCTATATCAGTGTGGTCTTGAAAATAAAAATATAAACCTTCCGTAAATAAAGCTAAAGCTGATCCTGAAGCCGAAATAATCAACAACGGCTTCCTTCCGGCCCTGTCTACTAGGAGCGAAGTAAAACTGCAGATAACGAGTTGGATGGAAAAATATATAATAGTAGCTATGTTGGCCGATATTCCTCCGGCCTTGGCAAAAATTATTTTTGCGTAAAACGTTATCGCAACAGCACCGCAAAAATGTTGAGTTCCTCGCAGCACTATCATGATATAAACTGCTCTTCTGTTGCTTTTCACAGTAAACAAATCGCAGAGGTTACCCTTTTTTCCTTGTTGTTCTTCGACGGCTTGTTTAATGCGGTTTAAATCCGAATCTACCTCACGAGTACCTTTGAATAGTGTTAAAGATTTTTTCGCTGCTTCCACGTCTTTTTTCATTAATAAATAATAGGGGCTATCGGGCATCCAAACAAACAATACGAGAACCATGAAGGGTATAACGGATGAAATTAAAGCCGTCGTGCGGATGTCGAGATACATTCCTAAGACATTAACCAACCATCCTCCAAAAATAGCGGCGACTTGACAACTTGATCCTAATAAACCCCTTATCTCTGGATCTGCTATTTCTCCAAAATACATCGGCACCGCACAAAAACTTAATCCTATAGCGGCTCCCGAAAAAATTCTGCCGATGCTCAAAATGATGAACGAATCAGCAAAGGCTACCATCATCCATCCGATAAAGAAAGGGAACGCTGTCAATAAAATGACTTTTTTGCGACCAATTCGATCCAAAATAATCCCGGCAAGAATCGATCCTATTGGGGCACCCAATAGAGGCATGGATGCTAGCCATGATCCTTGGTTTTCACTTATAGGAACTGGAGAGTCTTTAGCTAACAGCTGAGGAAGCGATGGAGATGGCCATCCAAAACTCATACCACATGATATTATTCCAAGATTAGCTAAAATAAATGTTTTTTTACCAGTTGTATTTTAATTACGAAGATGGAAAGAAGAAGTTTTAGGGAAATGTGAATAAATCTAGATTTGCTATTCCATGAGGTATTTTGTAGTACCAGGCACGGATCGATCTATATCGGAAAAGCCTCCACCCTGGAGCTTTAAAGTGCCCACATAAAGAACAAAAATATCATAAATGCTAGGACAATACCAAAAATGTAACAAAACGCAATGGGAAAGAAATATTATCATCTAGAAACGATAAAGTTTAGGCGAACATATAGAGCTAGGAAGTCAATAATCAAAGAGTGCCAAATTAAAGACTTAACATAGAGATCTAACTTATTTTAAAAGCTACAGAACCACGAAGTAAGTTTAATTGGAAAATATTTGCATAATTAAGGGCTAGATTCAAAGTTAAAATTGCCATAACTCTTTTGTTGAAAAGTTATCGAGTTGCATTGCATTTATGATAAATTTATCGGGGGTAATACCACAAGAGGTTAAAATTTGCCGGCCAAATTTTGATTTTACACGAGTTGTTGCTTAGTAACAATTAACGAGAATAAAGACGAATCAGCCAGCGAGTTTTTTTGTCAAATGTCAATTTATTTGAGTTTAAATTGAAAAGCAATAACGAGTGTTGCATATAAAAATTTGGCCTGCTAAATTTTAACCTCGAATGGTATTTGTAGAGAAAATTTCATGACTGAAGTGTGACGTTTAAACCGTTTGTAGAAAACTTAACCTCTGATATTTTCCAAAATTTCATTGCGTTGCTATGGTGAAGGTAAACAAAAATTTATCGGATTGCAAATCACTGGTAAATAGCAAGGTTCCTATTTATCCGCTAGCAAACGTGATAAATCGTATGCATTTGCATTGACATTAATGACAGTAGTGGAACTATCAGAAATAATTAAAAATAGTAAAATCTATGATAAACTCTTCACAAGCTTAAAACAGTCAGTTGTGTCTTTATTAAAAATAAATCTTTCATAAATTACCTGTAAGCATCACTAGATATTGATAAAGACGATTTTTGGAAGTTTTTGTTGATTCAGGTGAATTGTTCATTTTTATTTGTGTAATTAGACTCGCACAAGAAACTTGAGTTTTAATAATAGCAAATCTTTAAACGGATTATCTCATAGCTATTTGCAATGGGATTAATTGTCTTAATAAACGAGTGAAAGTACATACTGTTATTGAAAATGATTTGTTTTTTTATTAAATACTAGCGATTCCGGAGCCCCTTCGGGGCTCCTTCACCGCTAGATCCCGGCTTGCGCGTAGAATTCTCTTTGCGCGTAAAATTCTGTTTGCGTAAAAAATTATCTATCTAACTAACAATAAGCCGGAGATGATCAATCGATTGGCTGAAATTTTTATTTACAATACTCGCAATTATTGCTTTTCAAAATTGAGAAAATTGCTTCATACTACTCGTGCTGAGCCAGGCGGGTCACTTTTTTTGGAGGCGATTAATCGATCGGTTCAAATTTTATTTACAACACTCGTTATTGCTTTTTAAATTAGAATAAATATATTCGTACTACTCGCCCTCCCCGCTCGCACCTAATGCTTCTCAAATTTTATTAAATCGGTAATCAAACTACTCGCGCTTCGCGCTCGCACCCAATGGGTCCGAGTAGAAATCTTTTTGGGCAAAAAATTACCTTTCCTTTGGTGCACGTTCCGTGTCTCTATGTTCCCGAGATATATTGATTTTAACTAAGCGTGTCGTTGAACAATCGATTGGCTCAAATTTTTATTCACAACACTCCCTCCTTCACCGCTAGACACCGCCTTGCGCGTATTTTTCTCTTGCGCAAAAAAAAATCTTTCGTTTGTTCATAATTAACTTCGTTCCTGAGATATATATAGCTCAAAATTTAATGTAAAACAAATTATTCATCTAGTGAGAGCATTGCGTAGTCGATTCGTTTCCAATCTTGCTTCCCGTTGCTCGTCTATTTCAGATGAACGGGCTTGAGCATTGCGTAATCGATTCGTTTCCAATCCAATCCAATCCAATCCAATCCAATCCAATCCAATCCAATCCAATCCAATTCCGAATCGGTACGACACATGTGCGAAAAGGTCGAATCGGAGAAGGTTCGAGCGTTTAAACGTTACGTCAAATTGTCAAATTGTCAAATTTTGACGAAATTCTCGCTCCAGACGACCCGATTTAAACACGATTTTGGCACGTTTTCCTCAATATCTTTTCCGGACGATTTTTTTGGGAATTCTTATATAGCCTATTTTCTTCCCATGGTCCTATAGATTGTCTGTGCCAAATTTGGTCAGGATCGGATGAATGGTATAGGAATGCATAAAGGACATACATACAAACATACAAACATGCATTCATTTTTATATATATAGATAAGTTGAAACAACTTAATACACGATGTTTTACCATAATTTACAAACTGATACCAAAAAAACTGGGGAAAGGTAAAATATTTTAAATGTATTAGAGTCAGTTCACGGCACTGGAGTTCTTTCTTGTTCCTCCGTATATGGAGTCTTAAAATAATATAATACGTTTACTTCACAACGAAATATGTAAAACAGAGAATTCATTTTATAAATATATTTTACATAATATGTTACAAAAATGTAATTTTCTTTGCAATAAATACTATCAGTAGCAATATATCAATACCAGCGTAGTGTTGTAGCAATTTTTACTTTAAAAAATTGTCCAAATACTTTGTTAACTCTAGAATTTTGTAGGGCAACTCGGTATATTTTTGGAAAGGCCATTAATAACTGAAATTTGAAAAGTAATACAGCAATAGAGTGATTTCCAATAAAACAATCTGGCACTGAAACTTGTACAATTAATAAAAATTACATTACATTATCAGTTTTGTTGAACAAATCTATTATCTTTTAAAGCTACTTATTTATTTATAAATGAATCAAATTACAAGGTTTATCTCTGTGTTTAAATATATTTACTTAAAGTACGATTCTTGTTTTCTAAAGTATCCTATTTGATTACCCTTTTAATAGAGTTTGTATTTCCTCTAAGGTTTTATTTTTGGTTTCGGGAATAAAACATATGATAAAAATTAATCCCAAAACAGCACAGCCAGTAAATGTAAAAAATGGCACGTGTATACCAAAATTATCCATCGTGATTTGAAAGAACTTTGACACGATCGTTCCTAGCACATCAAATGAAATGTCTTCTAGGGTTAAAGCAAAACTTTTAACGTCGGTAGGAAATAATTCTCCTAGCATCATGGTTGGTATCGATTGCAAACCAACATTAAACAGAATTACAAACATGATCAGAGCAATAAGCGATACATAGGTCACCTCTGATGTGTCTATATCAGTGTGGTCTTGAAAATAAAAGTATAAACCTTCCGTAAATAAAGCTAAAGCTGATCCTGAAACCGAAATAATCAACAACGGCTTCCTTCCGGCTCTGTCTACTAGAAGCGAAGTAAAACTGCAGATAACGAGTTGGATGGAAAAATATATAATAGTAGCTATGTTGGCCGATATTCCTCCGGCTTTTGCAAAAATTATATTTGCGTAAAACGTTATCGCAACAGCACCGCAAAAATGTTGAGTTCCTCGCAGCACTATCATGATATAAACTGCTCTTCTGTTGCTTCTCACAGTAAACAAATCGGAGAGGTTACCCTTTTTTTCTTGTTGTTCTTCGACGGCTTGTTTTATGCGGTTTAAATCCGAATCTACTTCATTAGTACCTTTGAATATTGTTAACGACCTTTTCGCTGCTTCCGCGTCTTTTTTCATTAATAAATAATAGGGACTATCGGGCATCCAGACAAACAATACGAGAAGCATTAAGGGTATAACGGATGAAATTAAAGCCGTCGTGCGGATGTTGAGATACAAGCCTAACACATTAACCAACCATCCTCCAAAAATAGCAGCCACAGGACAACTCGATCCTAACAAACCCCTTATCTCTGGATCTGCTATTTCTCCAAAATACATCGGCACAGCACAAAAACTTAATCCTGTCGCGATTCCCGACAAAATCCTGCCGATGCTCAAAATGATGAACGAATCTGCAAAGGCTACCATTATCCATCCGATAAAGTAAGGGATTGCTGTTAATAAAATAACTTTTTTTCGACCAATTCGATCCAAAATAATCCCGGCAAGGATCGATCCCATTGGGGCACCGATCAGAGGCATGGATGCTAGCCATGATCCTTGGTCTTCACTTATAGGAACTGGAGAATCTTTAGCTAACAGTTGAGGAAGCGATGGAGATGGCCATCCAAAATTCATACCACATGATATTATTCCAAGATTCGCTAAAATAAATCGGTTATTTGTTATTCATAAGTACGGAACAGTTTTTGTCAATGCTAGTGCTAGTTGACAAGAAATCTTTAGGGGGGTGTAACTACGAAAAGAGACGTCCAAGGAAAAAAATATATAAAAGACCCCCCTTAATTTTCGGTAAGGAACTACCTCTCGAATTGTTTTCCGTGGTTTACGAAACACCCTGTATATAGTACATAAAGCTAGGAAGTCAACAAACGAAGGAGACGATTGTACAGGGGCTCAACATGAAGGTGTAGCTTATCTTAAGAGCTACAGAACTTCAAAGTAGTTTAACTAGCAAATTGCGTTATTGAGAGCTGAATTCAAAGTTAAAATTAAAATTGCCATAGCTTTTTTGTTTAAAAGTTATCGAGGAAAAACTGAATCTTCCAATTGCTCAGAAATTATTCAGAAAAATCAAAAATAACCAATGTCGTTTGCCCTGGCTTATTTTCTTTATTTTTAGGGGATTCGTTAAACTAATAACACTTGCTCATTACAACTTTTTATTACCCTGATCTAACTAGATGTTGTATCAGACGTTTCGTATATTTTGTAGCATCATTCACTTTATCTCCCATGAACTACATATAAGAATTTTGCGATTAATTTTTTTGTACTTTATTTTTAGCATTAGATACACTCTTGACTTAAAATATGTGGCACACGAGTAGGTCTTAGCGATAACGACAGAATTTGTAATTTTAATTTCTAGTTTTGTTACAGTAATAGTAAAATTTGGTAATGCTCTAACAATTCTTAAGTAATATAGTTTCAGTGTTTTATTTATTATTCAAGGGAACGTCCTTAAAATTAGCGTGTTTACTTATACGAGATAAAAGTGAATATAAAGTATTAAACGTCTTATGGGTAAATTGTTTAAATTATGATATCGTGTATATAATACAAGCGACCTTGATTCTTCCCTCAAATAAAATTACCTTAGCCAATTATGGATCTATAAAATGATAATACAAAAACTGTTAAGGAAGTTTTAAAATTATTTAAAAATAGTTAATGCAAAGATAGATAGTGATATATTGTTAAAAATTAAAATCGTATCTTTATTGAATAAAAATCGGCCATACTTTACCTGTAAGCATAGCTAGGTATTGGAAAAGACGGGTTTTTGAAGCTTTTGTTGACAGTTCAGGAGAATCGTTCATTTTCACTAGACGCGCAAACAAAACTTAGAATTAGTTATTGTTAAGTCGTTAAACACATTTTGTCACAGCTGTTTGTTAACAGATTAATTGCTTTTATAAGCAAGCGTATGTACATACTGACTTTGGAAACGGTTTGTTTTTGATTAAATATAATTTGAAACAACTCAATGTACGTAGTTCTGCGGAGATTTACAAAGTGATAAAAAATCTGGAGAACCCTT
This sequence comes from Elmis aenea, assembly GCA_947652605.1. Lineage (NCBI taxonomy): Eukaryota > Metazoa > Arthropoda > Insecta > Coleoptera > Elmidae > Elmis > Elmis aenea. The sequence continues at coordinate 67,154,535 of OX393577.1, forward strand.
GACACTTTACACGCACAGGTAAACTATTTTAAAATTTTAAATACGTTGGAGTAGGGTTTTTTGTGTTCCTCTCCATACACAGTGCTCAAAAAATGTAAAATTTAACTTCATTACAATAAAGATACTAAGACTAAATTTCAAACAATGTATTTGTCACCATATGAAACAAAGTTTGCTATTATAACTTTCAAATGAAGGATAAACATTGAAGCAACCAATATAAACCATATGACAATTCAATGAAAACAAAAATAAAAATAGTAATAGTAAATAATTTATTTCGTGCAGTTGGTTTAGTAACAAACATTTATTGAGTGTGTATGAAATTAATAAAGTAAAATAGTGTTGTACATAAGTTATTTCCGGGTTGGAACAGTGTCGAAGGTTTCTTCATAACCGACGTTTCGCCCTTTATCGGGGACATCTTCAGGGTTCCTGGAACCCGACAATATCAGACCAACTAAAAACACGACCACTACATCAACAAACACCGCCTATTTACCATATATCAAGAATGTAACAGACAGAATTAGCAAAATTCTCCGTAAACATTACATTCGAACATCGTTCAACACCCATAAAAAATTATTAGAGTGCCTACCTAGCGTCAAGGATAGCCTCCCGCTTCAAACCAAGGGGGTTTATAAAATATCCTGCACATGCGGCAAGGTCTACATCGGGGAGACACGAAGAACAATCAACACGCGAATCGGTGATCCCGAAAGGGACACCAGACTATTAAAACATATCACTCAATCAGCATTAGCTGAACACAAACATAATACCGGCTACAACATCAAATTCGCCGAAATAGAAGTGATATCGAACATCACGATACTACCCCCACAAAATTAGGGAAGCCATGGAGATACTCAAAAACCCAAACAACATAAACGGAGACCACGACTACCCCCTCAGTAATTCTTGGAAGAGGCTGATAACCAATTGATTGCACGCTCAAGCGCCCGTCTCACATCATCAACCACAGCGTAATATAAATATTCCAGACACCGAAGGACTCGCCAGTTGCTGTTTAACCAACAACCCTGAAGATGTTCCCGATAAGGAGGACGAAACGTCGGTTATGAAGAAACCTTCAACGCGGTTCCAGCCCGGAAACAACTCATATACATCGGACATCGCCCGCTGAAGCCTACAACATAGATTTACAATAGTTTGTTTTGCGGTTTTTGCAATTCTCAAATTTCGGCAATAGTGTGGTTACATCAATAAATGCAGAATTTTAAGTAATGTATAAACTATAATTGTGACCTTAAAAAAAATTAGTAACGTTCCCCGTTATATTTAAAGCTACTGGAACCAATTTCATCTTTTGCGTCATCTTTTTTCGTTACAGTGTTATTTTTTAATAATTCTTGTATTTCTTCCAAAGTACGACCTTTAGTTTCTGGGACGCAATAAACGATGAACACTAAGCCAAGCAAAGCACAAACTGTGAAGGTAAAAAAGGGGACGTGTATCCCAAACGTGTCCATCGTTATCTGAAAGAATTTAGAGACAATTGTTCCAAGTAAATTGTAATAAAAATCTTCCAGAAACATTGCAAACGCCTTTACGTCCGTAGAATATACCTCGCCCAACATCAAAATTGGTATAGTCTGAAGACCCACACTAAAAAGTACGACAAAGAAGATAAGAGCTATAGGCGGTATATAAGTCATATGAGATGTGTCTATATTTGTAAATTGTTGTATATAAAAGTATGTGCCCTCTGTGAACAATCCAGCCGCGGATCCTATCGACGAAATGATCAACAATGGTCTTCTACCGGTTTTATCGACAAGATAACACGAAAAGCAACAAACGACTAATTGAATAGAGAAGTATATTATCGAAGACATACTTGCTGAGAATCCTCCAGCTTTCTGGAATATAAATTTCGCATAAAACGTTATAGCAGCATGTCCGCAAAAATGTTGTGCACCTCTAAGACCCATCATAATATAAATTGCTCTACGATTACTTTTAACTGTGATAATATCCAAAAGCCTTCCTTTATTGTTCATTTGATCGTTGACAGCTTGTGTTAATCTCGATAATTCAGACTCTACGTCGGTAACGCCTTTTAAAGTTCTCAAAGATTGTCTTGCTTCGTCGTACTTTTTTTTAACTATTAGGCCATATGGACTTTCAGGCATCCACACAAATGTTAAAAGTTGTACGAGGGGTAAAGTAGCTGCAACTAAAGCAGTTGTGGTTATGTTCAGGTTAACGCCCAAAATATTTATAAACCACATTCCCACGATACTCATAACTGAGCAGCTTGATCCTAACAATCCTCTTATTTCAGGATCGGCTATTTCTCCTAAGTAAATGGGTAGAGAACATAAAGTCAAGCCATTGGCGATTCCTCCGATGAATCTACCAATACTTAATACAGTAAAGGATGGTGCAAAAGCTATGATAATCCAGTGAATGAAGTATGGAATGGTTGCCAGCAATAGGATTTTTTTCCTGCCAATCTTGTTGATGATAAATGCTCCAAAGGATGAACCCAGAAATCCTGCCATTAATGGCATTACTGTTAACCAAGAACCTTCACTTTCTGTTATGGGTATTGTGGAATGTTTTTCAAGAAGTATTGGTAGTGTGGGTGAAGTCCATGCGAAGGTCATTCCACATGAGACAATGCTTAATGTAGCTGGAATAAAAAAAAAAAAATTTTTTTTGAAAACGCTTTAAATTTGAGCTCGCATGTAACACGTATCTTAAAAATATCATAATTAGTTCATTGTTTTTAATAATTGATTGACTTAATAATGACTTCTTGCCTCTTGTAACTGTATAATATCTTTATTAGTTAAACAAAGTGGATATAAAATACGTGATACGAATCTATACTAAATATCATATTCAAGTTGATACTTATACAAGCTTTATTGTTTATCCTTAAAACTACACAAAGCTTTATGTTTTTAAAATATGGCAAAATTATGAATTGTTAATAAGAGTCTTTGGAAAATTACACTATTAAATGACTTAACATAAATTGAATTAATAATCAATATGGAAACGTGTTACACTACCTGTGATCGTTGCCAAGTATTGGAAAATTCTATTTCCCGTAGTTACTGATAAAGGATTTACCGGCTTCATATTTTGTTATATTTATACAACAAATAATTTACTCTATTAACTTACATGTAAATGAATCACAATGTGTAACGACAAAATTAAGAGAGCAAAAGAGACCATTTACATGTACTGCAGAAGTAGTCAGAAATTTTGTACGCATATTGTCTTATGCAAACTTGTATTTTTTCCGTGGCCATTGATATGCTATCGTAACTTTTAATTTTTATTTTAACGAGGTAGGTCTCGTAAATGACAAAATTATAAAAATTATTTGAATAGTCAGCGGCGGATTACCGCATGAGGCGCGCGCATGGGGCCTTAGCAAAGCGGGGGATAAGGCCACGGCTCCACGTACGATATTTTAACGCATGTATCTGCGTTAAATTGACGGACTAAAAACGCATCGTGTACCCCGGCTCCACATATCGTTTTCAAAACGTATACAAGTCGTACCTATATGGGAGGCAAAACGCAACAATCTGGCTCCACGTACGACATTCTACCGCGTGATAGTTCTAGGGAGGAGTGGATACATATTTCAGAGAAATTTAATAGAAGGGCACAATTTCCTAACTGTATTGGCGCCATCGATGGTAAACACATAAGAATTATTAAACCTTCGGGTAGTGGTAGCAACTTTTTCAACTACAAAAAGTACTTTTCCATTGTTCTAATGGCAGTGGCAGATGCTGATTACTGTTTTACATATATTAATGTTGGTGCTTGTGGTAAGGAGAGCGATTCCAATGTATTTAAAGCTACAGAATTAGGAAAGAAATTGTATGAAGGTACATTACATTTACCAGAAGCAAAACCACTTATCAGTGAATCTGGATTTGAATGTGTTCCATATGTTTTTGTAGCTGATGAAGCATTTGCCCTAAGTAAAAATTTAATGAGGCCTTTCCCAAGCAGAAACCACACATGAGAAGAAGATCTTCAATTACCGTCTTTCAAAAGCACGGCGGTATGTAGAGTGTGCGTTTGGTATATTGGCCAATAAATGGCGCATTTTCCATCGTCCGATTGATGTTAATCCTGACTTTGCTGATTGTATCATTAAAACATGTTGTGTACTGCACAATTTTGTCAGAAAACGTGATGGGTATCAATTCGAAGACACACTAACGTGCTCTTTAGATAGTATTAATGCTTTGGGAACTAGGGGAAACCTAAATGGAATTCACATCAGAGATTTATTTACGTCATATTTTTGTTCCGAACAGGGATCAGTACCCTGGCAAGAGAAATATGTGAATAATTAGTTTACTTTTTTTTTTGGAAAAATTTAATCATGATTTTTATCAGCAGTTTATTTTTTGAATCCTACTAGACTGTATTAAAGTCGGTTTATGTTAATTACTTGAAGTCTTCTTACAATTTGAATAGCCTCTATATGTAAAAATGTAACATATACATTAATAACATTTAATACTTACCAGTTTTTGTTTTTTCTGTCTGCTCCATCTCCTTCCACCGTTCCTCTCTAACAACTCCTTTGACAACATCCATCCATGCTGCCATTTTAGCTGTTCTATTTTTATAATTGTTGTTACCTAAATCAAACAGACATGGCTGTTTTTCTACCTCTAATATTAATATTTCGCTGTCTATTTCTGACATTTCGCAGTGAACATTAGCAATAGGGGACAAATCACAAGAACCAATTGCACACGTGGAGCCGGGTGTCACGATACTGACCCGATAATTTATCGGATTGAAAATGGAACAAGCTGCGTCCAAGTGCGTTATGACTTTGAAGACGAAGAAGTAGTACGATCCGTTATCGGACGTGGAGCCTCCTCTCATTTAAACTTATGTTACCTATTTTTGCCCGTCAATTTAACGCAGATACATGCGTTAAAATATCGTACGTGGAGCCGGGGCCTTAGAATCGTTGGGTGCCTCATCCTCAAAAACAAAAATCAAATTTTTATTGTCTGTTAATATTAGAATTATAAAATAATAATTGTAGGCAAATCGTAATATCTTCTAAAACCTATTTTCATAGTGGGTATTGGTTAGGTCTTAGATGCCAATTTAAAAAAACAAGGTAAATTAAACAAAAAAGATAGCCAGTTTGGTTCCAAATAGCCAAAACCTGCAACCCTGCTTGCATCTGATTACAGTGCACTGTACAGGGTGGTCCAAATTCGATGGGATTACATGGGTATCTCGTTTAATAGTCAAGATAGAGAAACGGTTAAATAATCAAAAATCGGAAGTTTTTTGAGTAACTCAGAACAGTTCTCAAATATCTTCTATCATTTCCGGTTTGTTTTTTCTTTGTTTTCACAGCCTACTTTTTGTTTCTCATCTTTAAAAAAAATAAAAAACCTTTGTAACTTGCGTATTATTGAAAATATATACATCAACCCCTATACAGGGTTCTCGTTTTTCGAGGGCCACTATGGGGATCTCGTAAACGGTAAGAGTTACGACTTCGGTTAAATTAGGGCAAAGTTGTATATTCAGGTCCTTAATAATTTGACGAAAAACAGAACTTATCTAGCCCTTCTAGTTTTTGAGATATAGGGCAAAAAGTAAAAAAGTGGATTTTTGTTTTTTGCCCGTAACTTTTTCATTTGATGTCGAATTTTATTTCTGTAAAAACTTTTTTTAGGCCACTTTTTGCAAGGAATCAGAATCTCCAATTATATTTTCCGTGCAACGTTTCGTTTTCTTAAAACCATCATCAGGTCAATTTTTTCTTATGGACCTTATATCTGATTTTTACACCAATTTGTAGAGCATTTTTTTTCTGAATTCGATAATGTATTTACTTGGCAATTGTTGTTAAAAATGGCAAAAACAAATATTTTATTTAAAAAAAATCCTAATCGGCATGGTAAATAATTGTCTTTGTCCCTTTTTCCTTGAAAGCACGTAAGTAAACCGCATGGAATTACTATTTAAGGGATTTTATTAAAAAGATAGGTATTAATAAATATGTTAGGAATGCATTAACATTGTTCACTTATTAGCAAATATTTTTAGAATATTTTGTTTGGTTAAGTAATAAATTTCTCTAAAATGTGTATTTAATCCTTATTTGGCATACGATTATTTGTAACAAAAAATAACGAGTTATGCCTTTTATCTGCGTTAATGACTTCTAATAAGCAAAAAGCGTAAACAGATTTTTGGACGTTTTTTGTAAACTATGAACACTTATTTATTTGATTACAAATATTTGTTACGTTTCGACTATCGTGAACCATCATCAACTCCGTTGTTTCTTTGATTGCTATATTAGATTAAAATATAGTACCAAGGATCCCTACACCTACGGGTAGATGGGAATTTGATTATATATATACCAAGGATATAGAATAACAGGCAATTTTCTTGAATTAAATACAAGTTTAACAACATTTCGCTTTTATTTCAAATTTCGATAAAAGTATAAATAATGCGCTTTTTGTAATTGTTAGTTAACAATGGTTATGATACTAGAAAACAATTGTATAAATATTTAATTACATTTTGTTTACACTACCATGTTGCTTTTCTAACAAAATTGGTTTAGTTTTACACTGTTTTTCCAATTTTGGCAGTAGTGTGTTATACAGGGTGGTCCACTTTTTTGTAGCAGGACTTTAACAGTCGATACAAAAACTCATTTTAAAGCGAATATTCCATATCAACATGGGTCCATAAAGGCTTCATTTTAAAGATACAGGGTGTTGAAAATTTCGAAAAAATATCGATACTAGTTTTATACAGGGTGGGGTAGAATGACCTCCTCGATTTGTGAGGGGCGTGGTTAGAAGCGGAGTGGGGGTACAGCAATGACGAGTGCACGAAATGACAGCTGTCATCTTGCCATTTGCGGCTCACATCATGGCTTGGTCGGGAATACATCGCGCTTTTGTTGTCGAGGAATTTATTCAAAACGGCGGTTCGCCGATATTGACGCAGCGTGCTTTTCGCATTCGTTTCGCTCTCGGCCGACACGATCCCGTTCCCGATAAAAAAACGCGTATTTGGGTGTCAAACTTCAGGCAAACAGGTTCAGCATAAAAACGACCATCTACTGGCCGTCCTCGGAGTGTAACAGGACCAGAAAATGTGGCTGCTGTGAGAGCTTCGATTGAACAATCTCCACGGAAACATGCCACTGCCCTACAGTTATCTAATCGAAGTCTTCGGATAATTTTGCACCGAGATCTTAATATGCACCCTTAAAAAATTGCAATTGCACAAGAACTGAGTGAAAGAGATTGGGAAACCCGTACAACTATGTGTCGAGAACTTCGAAACCTGCCTCGCAGAAATGTTTTGCTCTTTACGGACGAAGCACACTTCCATCTTGCAGGTACGGTCAATAAACAAAATTTACGTTATTGGGCAGAAAATAACCCTCGGGAACTTCACCAACGACCACTCCACAGCCCTAAGGTTACAGTATGGTGTGCCGTTTTTGAGTTCGGTGTATTGGGTCCATATTTTTTTGAAGAAAACGGTGTTACTGTAACAGTGACTTCTGATCGGTATTGTGCAATGCTCGAGAACTTTCTGCGTCCTAGATTGGGTGATCTTTTTAATGAACATGGACAGGGGAATGTGTGGTTCTAACAAGACGGTGCGACAGCCCACACATCTCGCCGTTCACTCGGAATTCTAAGAGAAATGTTTCCTGGGCATGTTATCTCCTTGCGTGGTGACATCGGGTGGCCCTCTCGTTTTCCCGATTTGACCCCGTGCGATTTTTTTCTCTGGGGCTACCTGAAATCCAAGGTATACCAACATCGTCCTCAAACTTTGGAGGTCCTTAGGGAGATAATTACCCAAGAAGTTGCTGCTATTCCACCCGAAATGACCCGCAGGGTCCTGCAAAACTATCAGGAGAGACTAAATCAGTGTATCGAAAATGGAGGTCGACACTTGAGTGATGTCATTTTTAAATAACGTTAATCTAAAACTGCATTATGTGTACTATTCAGAAATATATAAGTTTTTTTTGTAGCTTTCTTGGTATGGTTTTTATTAGCTTCCCAAATCGGGGAGGTCATTCCGCCCCACCCTGTATAAAATGTATTGAAACTGAACCCTCAAAACTCCGCCACTGGTTGATTGTGGGGCTTGACTTTCTCACCGAATATGGTAACCTGTAAGTTGGTGCTGTATACCAAATTTGGTTTAAATATATCTACTGGTTGAGAAACGGTTAAACATTATCGATATTTTTTCGAAATTTTCAACACCCTGTATCATTTAAATGAAGCGTTTATGGACCCATGTTGATATGGGATATTCGCTTTAAAATGAGTTTCTGTATCGACTGTTTAAGTCCTGCTAGTAAAAAGTGGACCAACCTATATAATTCAATTCAGAATTATAAGTTATGTTACCTAAAAATTATACCTACGAATTTAAATAATATTAGAAACCTTCCCTGTTGTATTTAAAACTGCTTGGACTATTTTCAATTTTTGTGTCAGATCTTTTTATTGCAGTTTTATTTTCTAATAAATCTTGTATTTCTTCTAAAGTTTGTCCTTTAGTTTCTGGAACAAAACACACTATGAACACTAAACCAAGCAAAGCAAAACCTGTAAAGGTGAAGAAGGGAACGTGTATGCCAAATGTATCCATCGTTACTTGGAAAAATTTGGAGACAATTATTGCGAGTAAATTAAAATAAAAGTTGTCCAGAAATGTTGCAAACGCCTTAACGTCTGTGGGAAATAGCTCACTTAACATTAAAAGTGGTATGTTTTGAAGTCCGACATTAAACATTATAACAAAAATAATCAGTGCCACTAGAGGTGCGTAAGTTATATCGGTTGTGTTTATATTTGTAAATTTTTGGATATAAAAGTATGTGCCCTCAATGACCAATGCAGCAGCACATCCGATTGTGGAAGAAATCAGCAATGGTCTTCTGCCAGTTTTATCTACAAGATAAGAAGAAAAGCAGCAAATAACTAATTGAATCGAAAAGTATATTATCGAAGCCATGTTCGCTGAGAATCCTCCAGCTTTCTGGAATATAATTTTCGCGTAAAACGTTATAGCAGCATGTCCACATAAATGTTGTGCACCTCTAAGTCCCATCATAATATAAACTGCTCTACGATTACTCCTAACTGTGAATATATCTAAAAGCCTTCCTTTATTGTTCATTTGATCGTTGACAGCTTGTGTTAACCTCGATAATTCAGAATCTACGTCGGTTACGCCTTTAAAAGTTTGCAAAGATTGCCTGGCTTTGTCGTACTTCTTTTGAAGTATGAGGTAGTAATGACTTTCGGGCATCCACACAAATGTTAACAGTTGTATGACTGGTACAGTAGCTGCAATTAAAGCAGTTGTGGTCATGTCCAGGTAGACGCCCAACACATTTATAAACCACATTCCTAGGATACTCATAACTGAGGAGCTTGATCCTAGCAACCCTCTTATTTCAGGATCGGCGATTTCTCCTAAGTACATGGGTAGCGAACATGCAGTTAAGCCATTGGCAATTCCTCCGATGAATCTACCGATACATAAACCAGTAAAGGAAGGCGCAAGTGCTATGATAATCCAATGAATAAAGTATGGAATGGTTGTTAGCAAAATTATCTTTTTCTTGCCAATCTTGTTCATGTAAAATGCTCCAGAAGATGAACCTAGAGGCGCTGCCAGTAATGGCATTACTGTTAACCAAGAACCTTCAGTTTCTGTGATGGGTATTCTGGATTGTTTATCAAGAAGTATTGGTAGTGTGGGTGAAGTCCATGCGAAGGTCATTCCACATGAGACAATGCTTAAAGTACCTGAAAGTACGAAAGAAAATAACTAAGAGCTTGCATAGACGTTGTGACTACTGTGAAAAAACAGTTTTCTTTGTAATTTTTTAAATTTTACTGTACTGAAATTCAATACAAAAGAGACCCTAGTATGGTTTATTAAAAAATATATTTTTATTTGACTTAATGTATGTGTAATAACGTAACCATTGTTTTGAAAGATCGCTTTTAAACATTTTTAAGCTATTGATTATTAGGTACAGCAATGGCTTTCTTTATTTTACAATGCTTGAACTGATAAGAATTACCAGCAAACCAGCATTGCCATTTTTTTTTAGTAATTTATTGATTTAGTAAGTCTATTTGTCTATTAAACGTAAATGTACTTATCAGCACAGTTGGCAAAATTATATTACTCTATTTAATTTGATGTAATCTTACTATTTACAAGTATAAAACTACCAATAATTTTTCAAAGTACTGCATAATAAAAGATTTTGGAAAATACTTCAAAAGTGTTGATATAAATAATATTATTCCATGTACTGTGACACCTCGCCTGGGATCAATTATTTTATTTTACCTCAGTGTTGATACATTTACTTTTAAATGAATAACAATGAAACAAATGCTGACGTATTAGTTACAAAAACATGTAACACTTCAAAAGGGCTAAGTTATGAGGATTTCAACTCTAGTAAAACACATTAACGTTAAAACATTACAGTCATAACTTGATTTCTACAACGTCAGTATTTGGGTTTCGTCAATGAACAAAGCATTTGTTGATACATTTTTACATCATATGTAGAACAAACCACTCGCACAAGTATGTGCTTATAGAAAAGAATGACAAAGATGCAACTACAATAAAAAAGAGCTAGCAACAGGGAATCTGAGATCTTGGGACAGTCGCGCTGGGGTAGTTAAGAATCGACCGCCGAGAAATGTACAGCCGGTCGAAAAATAAAGGAGTTTGTTGTTAAAATTGTTATTTTATTTGTTTCTTACTGTGTAAACATTGCTCTAGACCTGTGTATTGCGTAAAACAACGTTTGAGGGTCCAACCATTATACAAAGACGATCACGAGCCATAATTAACAACGATAAATATAAGAGTAATAAGTGCTCTTCCACAACAGTACGGCCTATGTACAGTACGGTTCGTCACAGTACCTAGACATATCAAATACGCTGGATGCCATTATCAAGTTGGTTAATTAGTAAAATTAAGGAAATAATTTGTTGTTCCAATTGAAGGCTAAACATTAAACATATTGAAAACTGAAGCGATGTAAAAGGTATTATAGCTGAATGGAAATTGGAAAATAATATTAAATACTTTTTCATGTAATTAGTTTATCGATGGCTTTTAATTTATGCCATGTGTGTAAAAATATTACGAAAATATAGGTACAAGTAAAATACAAACTTAATCTTTCATTTTTATATTTATACGTAACTTTAAGACTTACCCTTTGAAAAAATTAAACAGATACCTAATTACCTACACACAATTGTATTTTTTTTTTCAAAATAAGAATAAAGAAATTGGTTTTTAAAATTCCACATCGCCAGACAATTATAATAGGTAATGTTCTAATGTACTATATAAATTATTTATAATTAACTCCACTAAATTACATAAAAATCAATGTAAAAGACAACATGAAATGAATCTAAATTGAATATAATATTCAAAAAAACGGTAACACAAATTTTCTTTTTCCTTAATATTGCATAACATTTTTGTTTGTACAATGTGTTAAATTTATAGATTGTTAATATAATATCTTAGGGAAATTGCACTAGTAGTTTAAATAAAAATCAAAACGAAAACGACTTACTCTACCTGTAATCATGGCCAGGTATTGAAAAATTTGACTTCCTGTAGTTACCGGCAAAGAAATTATTGGCTTCATATTTTATTTTAGTTATCCAACAATACCTTTACACTCCTGATTTGTATGTAACGAATCACAAAATAATAAAACAGCATTGGCGATCATTTACGTACTACAGAAATAGTCAGAAATGATGTATTTAACAATTAGTTTTTGCCAAGTTTGTAATGTTTCTGTGTTTACTGATAAACTGTCAGTAATTATTTATTATATTTTAACGAGGTAGGTTTCGTTAAAGACAAAAGCCTAAACATTATTTAAATATCTACAAACAGTTTTAAGTAAAAAGTTTCAATTATTAAAATAAAAAAATAACCAATTAATGAGACGGAAGTGTTTAGATTGTGGTAAAAATGCGATTTTAATTAGTAAAAGTTAAGTAATTTTTAAGTTGTTTGTTTGTATTTAAGCATTAAATTTTAAAAAATTAGGCAAAAGATTTTAACTCACTTAATTGTAAACAGTTGCCACCATTAAATTAAAAGACAAGGCCTTATATTTTTTTTGAAATAACAATTTATTATTAACAGACTACCGATTCCGGAACCCTTTCGGGGCTTCTCCACCTGCCTTGCGCGTAGAACTCTCTTTACGCGTAAAATTTTCTTTGCGCAAAAAATTACCTTTCATTTGGTGCGTCCCATTTCTCTTTAAGACTCCGTTCCCGAGATATATCGATAATCTATAACTAAGCGGGTCATGATCAATGATCAATCGATTGGCTCAAATTTTTAATTACAGCACTCGTCATTGCTTTTTAAATTCGAATAAATAGATAATAATACTACTCGCGCTGCGCGCTCGTACCCAATGGGTCCGTTGTTTGTATATGTATTTATGCGTTAAATTTTAAAAAATTAAGAAATTTATTTTAACTCACTTAATTGTAAACAGTTGCCACCATTAAATTAAAAGACAAGACCTTATATTTTTTTATGAAATTACAATTTATTATTAAGAGACAAGATAAAGTTATTACCTTTTGTTAAATACAATTTTATATACATAGCTTTCTAAATTCGTGCTATGTATTTATAACAATAAATTTAAAAAATACTAAAAACGCTCTCTATTATATTTGAAGCTACTTGGACCACTCTCATCTTTTGCGTCATATCTTTTAATTGCAGTTTTATTTTTTAATAAATCCTGTATTTCTTCCAAAGTATGTCCTTTGGTTTCTGGAACAAAACACACTATGAACACTATACCAAGCAAAGCACAAACTGTGAAGGTAAAAAAGGGAACGTGTATGCCAAACGTGTCCATCGTTATCTGGAAGAATTTAGACACAATTGTTCCTAGTAAATTGAAATAAAAATCTTCCAAGAACATTGCAAACGCCTTAACGTCCGTAGGAAATAGCTCACCCAACATCAAAATTGGTATAGTCTGAAGACCCACACTAAAAAGTATTACGAAAAAGATGAGAGCTATTAGGGGTACGTATGTTATATCAGTTGTGTCTATATTTGTAAATTTTTGGATGTAAAAGTAAGTGCCTTCTGTGAACAATGCAGCCGCAGATCCTATGATGGAAAGAATCAGCAATGGTCTTCTACCAGTTTTATCTACAAGGTAACACGAAAAGCAACTAATGACCAGTTGAATTGAGAAATATGTTATCGAAGCCATGTTTGCTGAGAATCCCCCAGCTTTCTCGAAGATAATCTTCGCGTAAAACGTTATAGCAGCAGCTCCACAAAAATGTTGTGCACCCCTTAGCCCCATCATAATGTACACTGCCCTACGATTGCTTTTAACCGTGAATATATCCGAAAGTCTTCCTGTATTGTTCATTTGATCGTTGACAGCCTGTGTTAATCTCGATAATTCAGATTCCACGTCGTTTACACCTTTAAAAGTTCGTAAAGATTGTCTTGCTTCGTCATACTTTTTTTTAAGTATGAGGTAGTAGGGACTTTCGGGCATCCACACAAATGTTAACAGTTGCACAACTGGTACAATAGCTGCAATTAAAGCAGTTGTGGTCATGTCCAGGTAGACGCCCAAAATATTAATCAAGCAGCTTCCCAGGATAACCGTAACAGAACAGCTTGATCCTAACAATCCTCTTACTTCAGGATCGGCTATCTCTCCTAAATACATGGGTAGAGAACAGAAACTCAGGCCATTGGCGATTCCTCCGATAAATCTACCAATACTTAATACAGCAAAGGATGGTGCGAACGCTATGATGATCCAGTGAATGAAGTATGGAATGGTTGTTAGCAAAATGATTTTTTTCCTGCCAATCTTATTGATGATAAATGCTCCAGAGGATGAACCAAGAGGTGCTCCCAGTAATGGCATTACTGTTAACCAAGAACCTTCACTCTCAGTGATGGGTATTGGGGAATGTTCGTCTAGAAGTATTGGTAGTGTGGGTGAAGTCCATGCATAGTTCATTCCACATGAGGTTATGCTTAAAGTACCTGGAAGTACGAAAAAATTTAATTATTTAAAAACTTTTAAGTTGAGCTTGCATGCAGCATGTGACTTGATGCCATTGAAGTGAAGTATTGATTTTTTTATATCGTTACATGTTCATTGAAAAGTATACTTTTATTTGATTCATTGCAAATTATTATTTGCTGCAGTTTTGTAAAATGTCTTTTATGGTTTAACGGTTAACCAAAATCGAGAACTATATGTATATTTTTATAACAGTTTTTGTATAAAAACGGTTTTATGGAAAAAAAAACAGTTCTCTTAGGAATGCAAGGTACGAAAGGATATTTATATTTTTATAATAGCGTTCAGTAATGACTTCTAGTAAACTGCGCATTTATTACACATTCCGTATTTTTTTAAAGTAATCTTTATTTAAAAAAAAAAATTTAAAAAGCCGGTTTTTAATTATTTTTGTTAAAGGTTACTGTTTGTTTTTGCAGTAAAACGGTTTTTTAACCGGTTTAAAAAAGCGGTTTCTTGCCCTAATTACAACAATAATTGTTCTCTTTATTTTGTAAAGTTAATATTTTTTAGAATTCCCATTACTTTGTTTTTTTCAGTGGTTCATTGACCAAATACTGTGGACTTGTCTTTTGAACGTAAACACCTTTATCAGTTATTTGGGTTCCCTAATTAAATATAATCCTACTATCTACAATAATAAAAATTTTAAAATTCAAAACTTGCATAAAATTATTTAGAGTTTTCTGTTTTCTGTCATTATTTTTGCACAATTAAATATTGTTTAAAATGCTTTAAAGTTAATGATATAAATATTATTATTAATATATTTATATCACAAACGCTGACAGTCAATAACATCTACTTAGTTAAGCGTATTAATTGCAGTAAAGTAGGAAATAATTATTTATTGTAAACAAAGTTTGCGATTATAATTTCCCAATGAAGGATAAACATTGACGCTAACCCGATATAAACATTAAAATAGTTAAAGGAAAATAAAAGTTTAAAAACTCTAGTATTCAATAATTTATTTCGTTTAATTAGTTCATTGTTAATATCAACAAAAAAATATTTATGCACTATGTATAAAAATATTATAGTACAATAATGATTTGCACACAAAATTTGATTAAATTAAAATGGTTATAAGAAATCCAATATTTATAAATCCACATACAAATATTTATTACTACTTAAAAATTGTTGCTTTTAATATTTACTAAAATTATGGATCGTTAATATAAATTTTCTAGCAAAATTATACTAATAAATGACTTAAAATTAATAGAAATAAAACCAAACCGATTTACACTACCTGTAATCATTGCCAAGTATTGGAAAATTCGATTTCCCGAATTTATCGATAAAGGAACAACTGGCTTCATCTTTTACTATATTTATACAACAATTTATTTACACTATTAATTTACATTAACTGAATCACAAGTTTAAAAAACAGAGTGTGCATTGGAGTTGTTTAATGTGCTGCAGCTAGTAGATACGGTCAGAAGTTGTGCGCAGACATGTTCGTCTTCAACAGGTTTAATTTTCCTGTGCATACTGATATGCTATCTACAATTTTGAATTATTTATAAAGAGGTCGATCTCGTAGGAGACAAAAATTTAAAAAATATTTGAACAGTTCATTACATATTGGAAGAGTTCGCTAAGAACTTTGTACTTTATTTTTGGTTACTTTCTTTTTTTTGTATATAACTTTTTTTGTAAGCTCCTGACCGTCTGTTGTTGTGGTTGGGCTCTTGACGTTGTTGGCTCGTAGTTCACCAGTCACTAGGGGGGTTTAAAGACAGTAACAAAATAAAACGCTAAAAATGTTTAATCGTTTATTTACTGCTATTAGTTCAAAGCATTCTCATATATCTACAACCTCGACAGTTGATTTATTGTTGTGATTTGACGGAGTGTAATTGCTCCGTTGCATTATTAATAATATCATTTAAGAACAGTCGTCAATTGGTTTGTTGTTGTTATCGGACGCAGTGTGTTTGCTCCGTTGCATTAACAATAATATCATCGTTCAAGTACAGTCGTTAGTACTTTTGGGTCGTGAAACGTTTAACTCCCAGAGAGAGATTCGCCGGGAAGAACTATACTGAAAAATTATGGTTAAAAAGAACGCAAAGTCCATCTCTCAGCGATTACTCTCCAAGAAGACCAGCGTGTCATTGAAATTTAGGAACTAGTCCAGCTCCTCGCGACGAACGCAAGGAACACTCGTAGTCGAGGTTCGGATAACAATCGGAAGTTTCTTTTATCTTCGCGAGTTTCGGTTTTTCAAACTCTTACCGGCAGATTTGTCAATTTGCGCATTGCCCGCGTAACCTAGGCGTTCATTTTATTGTTGGTCTTTTTCATATTTGTTATTGACTCAAGACGAAATGTGACGTATGCAAGGTATATTTACTTTGTTGAGATTCGTTAATTTTTGTTTATTCCCACGTGGTGATTTTAAACAAAAATTCACCTTTGGTTTAATTTACCCCTACTACTTACTCGGTACTCATACTATTACAATATTTACTTTAATGTGTACAAAATGTTTTGGGTTAAATTAAGAGAAAATAAATATTTGCTTACCTAAATGAAATCTCTCCTATAGAATTAAGTTTTTAGCTATACAGGGTGTCCCAGATTACATTTCCAGCATGGCGATCACGCTTATTATAAGTGATACAGGCTTGTTTAAATTAGATGAACTATTTCCAAGTATGAGAGAAGATACAATCATTTTTTAAAAGTACAAAATTCCTCGTAATTTAGATGTTATAGCAAAAAATATAAAAATGTCGAATTTCTTTTTCCTTTCACAACTTTTTTGTTTTAATCATTAGATCAATTTTATTCGTAAATTCTTTGGGATAGGTACTTTTTAATGTAGAATGTAACTGTTATTTTAGATTTTTTTTTATCACTTGCCATTTTTGAGATATTACCCCTAATTTTTTCTTATGTGCCGCGAATAGGGTTTCTCTTATTTGACCATTTTGCTTGTCCCGGGTTTTTTGAGACAAACTCAGAACCGTTTATAAAAATATTTTATCCTTTCCGGTTTTCGAGTTATTAAATAAATATTTTTTTTTTGACATAATAATAATGTGTTATATCTCCTTTATTGTTGTAAATAGCGAAAAAAGTTATAAAGATTATTTTTCGATATTTTTATGTTAAATTCAATTATACTAAAAAAATAATTTTACGCGCGCCTTTAAAAAGTTATGACAAAAACTTACCCATCGAATTTGGACCACCCTGTACATTAACAAACTTTTTATATACATGAAATTACAAACAATTTGAAAGCTTTTCGTTACATACAGTAGGCCTTTTTTTAGTTTAGTTTAACAAATGTTGCAGGAAATAAAAACATTAATGGAGTTAATATATCATCTTTTTTAATAATCAACTTACATCTTGTGATTTTTTTTTGTCTTCGAGCGTTTTCTGAATATCTTCCAATGTTTTTCCAGTAGTTTCCGGCACAAAAAATATAATATACAATAAACTTAACACTGTAAGACCACTGAAAGTGAAAAAAGGAATGTATGTACCAAAATTGTCCTTCATTAGTTGGAAAAACTTTGCTGATACAGTAGCGCATATGCACATGTATATCTGAGAGTAGCATAAACCAAACGCTTTCACGTTTGTTGCAAAAACTTCTCCCAAAATTGTGAACGGTATCGTTTGTAATCCCATGCTAAACACAGCAACGAATATGATTAGGGCTGCCAATGGAATGAATGTTATCCGCAAATTTAAATAGAAGTATAAGCCTTCCACAAACAGGGCAATAGCTGATCCACTAGCTGAAATTATAAGTAATATTCTTCTACCAGTTTTGTCAACGATAAGAGTCGATAAGCAGCAGAATAATATTTGTACCGTGAAGAAAATAATTGAAGACAAGCTTGGAGATATGTCTCCTCCAGCCTCTTGGAAGATAGTATGTGCGTAGAATGTAATGGCAGTTATTCCACTAAACTGCTGAGCTCCTCGAAGGGCCATCACAATAAATACAGCTTTCCTGTTGGTTTTGACTGTGAAGAGCTCAATAACTTTACCAGTATTTTCAGTTTGTTCCTTAACAGCTACTTTCAGCCTGTTAAGTTCATCTTCAACGTTTTGGCGACCTCGGAAAATCTGCAAGCTTTTCTCGGCGTCCACAAATTTTTCTCTCATGATAAAAAAGTAGGGACTCTCTGGCATCCAAACGAATGAAACCAGCAAAAAAATCGATGCACTGGAAGCTACCAAAGCAGCCGTGGTGATGTCCAAATAAGAGCCAATCACACTCATCAGCAGAATGCCCAAAATGTAAGTCACTGCGCAACTAGATCCTAGCATGCCACGTATTTTGGGGTGAGCGATTTCCCCGAGGTACATAGCTATCGCGCAGAAGTACCCATCGGCAACCCCCTGGACGAATCTTGCAATTAACATGATTGTAACAGATGGTGCGTATGCTATCATGATCCAGGAAAGAAAGAACGGTATAGAGGACAAAAGAACGACTCTTTTCCTGCCGAATAGATCAACTGTTGCTGCGCAACAAATTGATCCTAACATTGTTCCTATTGGTGGCATAACTGCTAACCAGGATCCTTGATCTTCAGTTATTTTAATACGCGAATCTCCTTGAAGGAGCTGTAGTAAAGAAGGTGATGGCCATCCATAGATTAAGCCGCTTATCAAAACGTTGATATTAACTGAAATTGTGATCATTTAGAATATAACACGAAGCAAGATTGGTATTTTTTTTTAATAGTAGGTACTAAAGACAATACCTGATATCATTGCCCAATATTGTATGGCTGGAATGTTTTCGTTTTCATTACGATTGCTAAACTTCCCCATTTTTGCTTAACATTAAATTTTTGCCACCCAATATGCTACTTTTAAGTTACAATAGATAATTATAATAGCAACAAGATAAAAATAGCTAACAATTTTGTATAACTAGTCGTTTAACGTCTAAGCAAATACCGAAAGATAAGAAGGTATTTTATTAGTAATAAAATTAAATTTTGTTGCGACTAGAAGTTTCTGCACAGCTGACATATCGAGTAATTGAATTGGATTGTGAGTAATTGTGCATGTGGAAATTATTCGAATTAATTAGTCAACTATTTGATATTGAATCATTGATGCAATTGCATAAATGAGATCGAATAAGTTGCTTTACGAAAATTTATACAGCAAGAGTTAAATAAACTGTAAGGTAATGTTAAGTGTGTACAATGTTTGATAATTTTCTGCTTTATTTAAATAACAATAATGTTTTCTACAGAGAGTGTTTTGAATCAGTGAAAGCTGAAAACTAGAGACTCTCATCTCTTTGTCACAAGCAATTAACAATTAATGAAACTAAAAAAAGTTTCTCATTAGCTCATTACACATAAAGTTTAATTTTTTAAAATCATTTGAATTTCTTCCAATGTTTTTCCTGTAGTTTCAGGTATGCAAAATATGGCAAAAAATAATCCCAGAATTGAGCAAACACTGAACGCAAAAAACGGCACGTGAATACCGTAGGCGTCCATCGTAATTTGGAAAAATTTTGAGACACATATTCCCAGGACATCGTAATAAATGTCTTCAAGGCATAGAGCAAAAGCTTTAACGTTGGTAGGGAACAACTCTGCCAGCAGTATTATCGGAATATTATTCAAACCTATGCTGAATATAAACACATAAATAAGAAGTGCTGTCAGCGGAACAAATTTAAAATTAGTTAAGTCTACTTCATAGCTTTGAAAGTAAAAATATAAGCCTTCAATGAATAAAGTTGCAGAAGCTCCGATGGTCGCAACAATCACCAGAGGTCGTCTTCCAATTCTGTCAACTAATAGTGAAGACAGACAACAACAAACAATTTGAATAGTAAAATATATAATTGAAGCTGTATTAGGGGATAAACCACCGCCTTTGCTAAATATTGTCTTGGCGTAAAATTGTATTGCTATAAATCCACATCCATGTTGGGCCCATAATCCCGATCATAATATAAACAGCTTTCCTATTACTTTTAATGGTAAACAAATCAAGCAATCTTCCCTTGTCGTTTATTTGTTCTTCAATAGCCTTTTCAATTCTATTGAACGCTTGTTGTGTGTCCCCGCCACCATTCAAAATATCGAGAGATCTTTTCGCCTCCAACGGTCTTTTTTTCATGATTAAATAATAAGGACTTTCTGGCATCCAAATAAACGTGATTAATAATAAAACTGGCCAAACAGACGCTATAAGTGCGCTTATCGAAATGTTCACGTGCGATCCTATAACGTTAATTATCCAAACTCCAAGCATTAATGTTGCCGAGCAACTGGAACCTAGAAGCCCTCTGATTTTTGGGTGAGCAATTTCTCCCAAGTACATTGGAAGAGAACAAAAGCTTAAACCAGTTGCAAAACCTCCTAAAAATCTTCCGATGGTCAATTCGATGAAGCTGTTCCCAAAACCTATTAGAAGCCAGCCTATAAAATAAGGTAATGCAGTAAGGATGATGGATTTCTTGCGTCCAATTATGTCCAACAGTACTGCTCCTGAAATGGCACCAAATGGGGCACTGATAAGTGGCGTCACAGCTAACCAGGATCCTTCGTTGCTTGTCAGGTGTAATTCAGAGTTTGGATCCAGTAGCTGAGGCAAGGATGGTGATGGCCAACCGTAAAACATGCCACAGGATGTAATGCTCAGAGTGCCTAAAAATGCAACAATTATTGAGAAAGTTACAGGGATCATTTGTTTATGAATGACACCAAAAAGTTGCATAAAAGGGCATTAAAATTCATTAAAAATATTAGTTTATTTCAAAAGTTTATAAAATTATTAAGATATTTTTTTCCCCAGAATATTAGCAATTTATGTGCGAGAAAGTGGAGCTACTGGAGATGAACAATATTTTAATCTTTGCCTGTAATATCAGGGTACAGATTTCTCGAATTTTGATACCTTAAAATTACATTTTATGAACCCAAACAAACTATTATTGTATATTACCTGATAACATGGCTAAATACTGAATAAGTCGTGATTCTTGTTCCCTTACAAACCATGATATTTTCATGTTTCTTTTAGTACTAAACTTTGCTAATATGTATATTGTTATGTTAGTTGAAAATTTTATAATAATATTTTTTGCTATATATCCCTATTCATAACTGATAAAATTAAGGTTATTAACTGAACTAAATTGAAAGTAATGAATAAGTATGAAGTAATATATAAGCGTGTCAATGTCTTAGAATAAATACAAGAAAACTGAGTTACTTGCCTGTGTTCTTGTGTTAACTGTTTATATTTAATTGCCAGTAACATCGAAATCAGTTTAATTATGGTTTTTATATGGTTATAAGTTCCAGAATTTAACAAGAAATAAGCCGAATATAGGTAAGTAATAATAACAATGAGATTCACAAAATTTAACTAATAAATGTAAGTGTAGGTTAATAATATACCAAAACCTTCTAACATGATTGTAGTATCATTATCTTTGCACATCCGACACTTATGATGCACATATGTTATTAATAATTTATTTGGCGTATTTTTTAAGCGTTATTTGTTGTATATATGAAAAGTACTGGCTGTTTATAATTTAAAAAAAGGGCTACAATTAGAGGATTATTGTTCCAGAAATATTAATTTCAGAGTTTTTGTTATTTACATTGGGGATAACTGTGTAAGATTTTTATTTTTCATGTTGTGATAATTGTAAGTATAATTATTTTTATACAATGTAAAAATTACTTTTCTAAAAATGAGTATAAAGTTTCTTAACATTTTTTGTACTTAAATGGTTTTAAAATATTGTTAAACCTTGTGTCAAGACCACCTCTGTACTTCATATATAGTACACCACTGGACTGGCTGGACCAGTAATGTTATACGGGCTAAATGGTGTGATTCAGGTAGATAATTGCTGGTAAAAAACCTTTTCTTTCGTTTTGCATTGCATTTTATTGTATTAGTCTAATAGTACATTACTTATTCTGAGTTTCCTCATTGATGCACGTAAAGTATTTATGTTGTTGGTGAAAAAGTCCGAGATGACGTGAAGTTACCCCGGAGTTCAGTTTTTTATTTATAATGGGAGAACGGTTAAACCAAATTAGATCATTCTTAAAGCGCAAAGAGGCACTTACGAAGCAAAATATAGTAACATTTGGGCTAACTTAACGGACCTAGGAACGCCGCTTTAAAAAACACATATCTACATCAGTTTGCCTCTTTAAAAAATATTACGTTTCAAAGTTTTTAAAACAATTCGAAGTACATACTTTTGCAATTTGTTTAGGAAAATGTTCAAAATTTTTACGATTTGCTTAATAATTAATAAAAATGTTGTACACACGATAAGCAATACATCCACCTGCAGTTCGTTCAAAAACCTAATAATTTAGAGGTATAAAAATCGAGAGGTTACTGTTATTTTTTTTATCAAAGCAGTTAGCAACAAAAATCAATGAGTAAGATAAAATACAGATGTTTTTTCTTTTCATTTACATATGCATGCAATGAGAATAAAGATAGTAAAAATAATATAGCACAGTGTTTATTAAAATACAGTTCGTTAGCAGCTTAACTGGTACTTGTGTTTCACTAATATTTCGTAAATAGGCCTTTACAATTATTTTACAGTAAATTAAACAAATTTATTCGCATACGTATTACAAATACGAAAAATGAAGGAAATACTTGGCAATAAATTGCCTTTATTATCAATAAGAGACAAAACATAAAAAAAGAGTTTCAAAAAACGTCACAAGCAATGTACTATTAATTAACATATTTATATAAGATGAGTTAACCTTAGAACGTATAGAAAGTCCATTAAGTGGTGCGCGAATTAGATCTGGCGATTGTCCTTACGAGATTTTTTTCTATGAGAAAAATACATTCAAACTTGAAATTGGTCCAGCCAGACCATGGTGAGCACATAAGGGTTAATGTGGTCAATAACGTTTCAGGTGGCCCATCTTCAGGTCAGATTTCATGCACTAATAATTACAATATAAGCTTAACATTGCAGTTTTTTTTTGTTGTAAATAATTTGTTATTAAATACCTAGAAACAAAGAGAAATATAAAATAAAAAGAAGTGTACAAAAATATATTTAATTAAATTATAACAAATGACAATAAAACAAATTTTCTTGAGATTAGTCATAACTGTTGTTATGTGATGTATTTTTTTTATTAATCAAATAATTTACTTTAAAAGGAATATAATCAAGCTAATTATCTATGTAGGGACTCCTTTACAAAAAAAAACTACACCAGTCTTTTCAACATCGTTTAATTGTATTGATTATAATCAATAATTAATAAAACTTGTAATGTAGAGACCGGGGTCTGAAAACTGGTTTAGTTTTTCTACAAAAGAGATTTTTTTTATAGTTGAAAACTTAAATGATTTCAACTAAACTCATTAATAATTCATTGTAATTTGTATTGTGCCCTTTTGAATGCACAACAAGAACATCAACCAATATTAATATCGCGAGAAAATAAATAAACAAACTTCCGCTTTAATTATAAATAAAATAACACTTAAACAAATCTAAGAAAACCAAAATCATTACGAATCATGTGCTTCTGTATCTTTTTTGCCACTTTTATCTGGCACATACTTATTTTTAAGTATCAGCTGTATATCTTCCAAGGTGTAACCGTTAGTTTCTGGTACAAAAATAATTGTGTAAATAAGTGCAGTAATAGAACACAAACTGAATATCAAGAAAGGCACATGCATACCAAAATAATCCCGCGAAACTTGGAAAACTTTTGAGGAAACTGTGGCTGTTATATAAAAATTAATATTGGAAAGGCATACTGCGAAGGCTTTCACGTTTGTTGGGAACACTTCGGCCGTTATAGTCATGGGAACTGTCTGCAAACCTACGCTAAATATTGCCACAAAAAAAATTAGAAACACCAAGGGTACAAAGGCAAAATTATCGAGGTTTACTGTGGTGTAATTTAAAAAATAAAAATATACACCTATTACAAAGAGAGTTACAGATGAACCTGCGGTTGATATAATAAGTAACATTCTTCTTCCAGATTTATCAACAAGGATAGATGACAGTAAACAAAATATTAATTGCACTGTAAAAAATATGATAGAGGCTAAGCTTGGTGTAATATTGCTAGCTTCTTGGAAGATAGCGTTAGCGTAAAAAGTTATAGCGGTTATTCCGCTCAGCTGTTGAAGGCCTCGAAGAATCATGATGATAAACACAGCTTTCCTGTTACTTTTAGAAGTAAACAGATCAAGAAATTTGCCGGTATTTTCGTTTTGTTCCTTAACGGCTATTTTGAGCTTATCAAGTTCATCAACAACATCCTTGTAACCTTTGAGAATCTGCAAACTTTTCTTCGCGTCATCAAACTTTCCCTTCATGATGTAGAAGTACGGACTTTCTGGCATCCAAGTAAAGAAAACCATGAGCAATACCGATGCACTAGAAGCTACCAAAGCGGTTGTGGTGATGCTTGTGTAAGGTCCGAATATGTTCATGACTAAGATGCCTAAAATATAAGTAACTATGCAGCTAATGCTTAGCATTCCGCGTATTTTCGGGTGCGCAATTTCTCCAAGATACATCACCACAGCCATGAAGCATCCATCAGCAAATCCGAGGACGAATCTTGCGATTAACATGATTTGAACCGTCTGTGCGTATGCTATCATGACCCACGATACAAAAATTGGTATGGCGGACGAAAGAACGACTGTTTTTCTGCCTATTATGTCAACTATTATGGTGCAGACGACTGCGCCTATGGTTGATCCCATCAAAGGTGTCACTGCCAGCCAGGAGCCTTCTTCTTCGGTTATGGGGATGGGAGAATCATCACTGAGTAATTTCGGTAAAGTAGGCGATGGCCAACCATATATCATACCACAGTTCAGAGTACTAAGATTAACTAGAAGAGAAGAAACTTTTAAATCGAAAAAATACAAAGCGGGCGTGTATTTTTTAGGTTACAACCGTCACAAGTCTATATTTTCTAAAGTTTTAATGGGGAATTAAACGACGTTACGGTGCTATTGGGCGTTACATCTTCAGTATCTCACGATATTTGCCAACTTAGCGGGGCGAAAAAATTAGATCTATCTTCATTAATTTTTTTGTTACTAATTTTTTGTGTTTATTAATTTTTTTGTTTATTAAAAGTTTAGATCTTTACCTGCTAAAGTTAAATTTAAACTTCAATTTTTATAAAATTATAATAAGATTACTACTGTCGATCAGACGAGGTTTAAAAACAGTTCAAGTATTTTTACCACGGTTTTTTTATTTTAAAATTGTGATTATTAATTACACTTATTTATTTCATAAAAATTTTATGCACACGAAATTTTATTACTTAAGCATTTTTAACGACAGCATTATTAATAAAATACAATACCTGTTATCATGGCCCAATACTGTATTAACGCAATTTTATTGTTATTATTTTCTTTCATCTTTAAATTTTTGCTTAACTGGTAAAGAAATATATAAATTACACTGCTATATTAAAAAAACATTTTCAAATAACTGGTCTGTTAACAAAAATTAATGTATTACTGTTTGCTTAAACTAAGAGATAAAAAATATTTATTAGTTATTGCTCAAAAATTTTCCAAAATTTCAACAATATTAAGACCGAGTCAAGATAATAACGTATTGTTTTTAAGTACAATAAATTATTGTTATCATTTATAAATAAGGTGATTGTTTTGGTACGTAGCGTTCTCAGTGCATATTATTGCTCTAGCAACAGACGTAGTTAAATTGTATTCATTTTAGGTAGGAGGAAAAGAATTTCCGTTTTTTTTTCTTTCAGGCATCTTGGACGCTAAACAATTGATAAAAGTATGACAAGATATATGTCAAATTAAAAAGCGCATCCCCTAGTTTCGTTTTTGATTCAGTTAGTTTAATTGCTTGTGGTTTGAAGTTTTTTAAATGTCCGAAACAAATGTTGAAATTCTTGCAATTTTACGTCACTATTGGAAATTGGGGCGAAGCGCCGCTGATGCTGCACGAACTATACGTGAAGTGGAAGGTTAGGATGCAGTCTCTAATCGTACTGCACAAAATTGTCATCTAAAATTCAAAAACGGCGATACCAGCCTCCAAAAGCAACGTCGTTCTGGGCGGCCCTCTATGGTAGACCAGGGGGCCCTACTTCAAGCCGTCGACAGCAAGACAACGCTAGACCGCATACGGCCCAAATGACCCTCCGGAAACTGAATAGCTTTGATGGGATAGAAGTGCTACCACACCCTGCATCTATTCTCAACCTAGCACCATCGGATTACCACGTGTTACGATCAATGGTTCATTTCCTGACTGGGCGGGACTTTGCTAATGTTCAGGAAGTGGAAGAAGGGTGTCGCGAGTTCTTCTACTCCAAGTCCCAAGAATGGTACCGGAGGGGAATTGAAAACCTGGCGAAAAAAGGGATTAAGACCATCCAATATAATAGACTATATTTTGATTTTTGATTAATTTTAGTTTGTCAAAAATATTAAAAATAAATATCATGTTAAAAACGAAAATACTTTTGCTCCTACCTAATATAAACGAAATACTTTTATATTGAATTAAAAGACTTGAATTAAAATAGGTTTGTAAGATTTGCGGTTAAATAATATGCGTAATCATTTCTTTATTTTTTAGATATGTTACAGTATTAAAATTAGTTAGATGGATGGGTGAAAAGTTGACTTTTATTGAGTAACAAAAATCAGTAACTGCCTTTCTGGAGACATTTAAATAAAGGCCCAACTCTGCAAATCAACAAATCAAACTCAGTTGCTTATAAAATCTGTATTGCAATTTTTTTAAACTAAGAATGTACATGCAATATGTTGCACAATTATTTATAATGTCTTTACCACAATAACAAATTAATGTCATGATAAACTGCTTAGTAAACTTTTTTAAAATTTTTGCTACTACAATGTTGATCATCTCTAAACGAAATTTATTGTTAATATTTTTGTATTAGTAATACGACACGTGTGTCAAAGTTATATGAGTGTTCATCACTATGCTATTTTTATGTTAGCTGTAGTTACATTCATGTTGTTGTAATAAAAAAGTATTTGCATATCTTTTGTTGTGTACAACATGTTTTTAATTAAACAGAAGTTTATATCAAAATTCTTTATTGTCTTAGAGTTGGTATGTACATTTTATTACATTGTTCGTCAATAATTATAAATAAATTAAGTTAACAAAAAATTGGTAATAGAATAGATTTATAAGTAAGATGTATAATAAAATTTTAAAATTAAGTTGTGTCTAATAAATGTTCCAATTGTTTAAGTCGTTAATTTTAAGTAATGTATAAATTAATATCTAATTACTGATAAATCTCTTTGGCCGAAATCAAATCAGATTCGAAATAAGAATTTACTTGTTTTGTCCAAGTAGCTTTAAAAAGCTAATGACGAAAAAACTGGTAAAGTTTTTGTGCAAAAAAGTTTCTTTATAGATAATTATACGTTAAGTTATTTTTAAATGAAATTATTTATACTAAATAGTTGTATTTTGTTTAGGGAGAAAACCATCAAATATACAAAATAGGTTTGGACGACTTAAATAAAGTCAATGTTTAAATAAAAGTTTTATGTTAAATACATTTTTTGTTACTGATTATTTAGCTTTTGCAATGTTTTTATTAGCTGTGGTCTTATTTTATTTTTATTAAAGAAACTGACATTTTTAAATGTTGTTGGCCTAGTAATAATATAAATATTTTTAAATTTGTTCGACTTAGATTATTTCCTGCCCTAATTTAAAGCCTACTTGCTGTTAAATTAAACAGGAAGTTGCAAAATAGGTTGCAAAAATTATAACCAATATAAACTATTTACAATGTAGGTTTATATTCTTTTAAAACTGGCTCCGATTTGCTATTGTCTTCCTTTAAACATTGCTGTATTTCTTCTAATGTTTTACCTTTAGTTTCCGGAATACAATACATTATGAAAAATAGCGTTAAAATGGCAAAAACAGTAAATATAAAAAAAGGAACATGAACACCGAATTCGTCTTTGGTAAACTGAAAAATTTTCGAGACGATTGTCCCTGTAACACTCATATAGATGTCAGCGAAACACAAAGCGAATGCTTTAACATTAGTTGGGAATATTTCGCCTATGATTAACAGAGGAATTGTCTGCATTCCTAGACTAAACATAACAATATATGTGATTAAAGATATTACTAGAAGGAAGGAATATTTGTCGGTGGTTAGTCCTAGGTGTATGAAATAAAAATATAATCCGCTTGTGAATAAAGCTACCGTTGATCCGATTATGGAAATGATTAACAAAGGTCTCCTCCCGGTTTTATCAACGACTAAAGTTGATAAAACGCAAAGTGCACCTTGTACCGAGAAATATATTATAGTAGCTATTTCTGGTGGAAGCTTGCTTCCGGCTTGTTCAAAGATACTGCTAGCATAGAACGTTATAGCTGTTGTACCACTAAACTGCTGACCACCACGGATTCCCATCATGATACAAAGCGCTCTCCTATTACTCCTAATAGTAAGCAGATCAAGAAACTTTCCCTTGCTCTTCATTTCTTCCTTAACGGAGTTGCTGATACGCGTAAGTTCCGGTTCTACATTGTTTTTATTCATGAGTATCTGCAAACTCTTCTGAGCTTGAGGCTCCCTATTTTTCATAACGAGAAAGTAAGGACTCTCTGGCATCCAAATGAACGTCACAAATAGCAAGATCGGTACAGAAGCAGAAATAAGCGCCGTTGTGGTAATGGTGTTGAACGATCCTATCACGTTTACGAACAAGATTCCCAGGATCCAAGTGGCGGCAGAACTTGAAGCGAGCAACCCCCGTATATTAGGATCGGCAATTTCACATAAATACATAGGAATCGCTGTGAAACCGAATCCATCCGTTAAACCGGATATGAATCGTGCTATGACGATGATTGTAACCGACTGGCCGTAAGCGATCATCATCCAAGACATAAAGCTGGGAAGGCAAGATAAGAGGATGACTTTTTTTCTACCAATGATGTCAACGCATGCTGCTCCAATCATGGCTCCCAGGATGGCCCCGATGAAAGGCATCACAGCTAACCAAGATCCTTGATCTTTCGTTATGTGTAACACCGAATCGGTTTGCAAAAGTTTTGGTAAAGTTATCGTTGGCCATCCGTAGATCATTCCACTTGATATTAAACTTAAATTTCCTGTAAATAATTAGACTAAATCAACTTTGGAATGCTGGCTTGAGGATGCAGTCTCTAATCGGTAAATAAAATCGTTTTTTTAAAATTTAATTTTCCCTTTTTGCCAACTGCATTGAGGAAATGGTTTAAATGATCTTAATTTTTGGTGTGTTGTTGCCAGTATGATTATTTATTAATATAAAAAACACAAAACTGAATTAATAAGTTTGAAATCAATTTTTTTAACTACTACATACAGGGTGATTCAAACTTGAGGGTTCTCGCTTATTATAATAGCAAGAGTATAGGTTTAATTTTGGCAGAGTTGCTAAATTTGAAACTCAATAATAATCCGAAGAGAAATTGGAAATATCTCAAACGGTATATGAGAAAATTAGGAAACACTAAAAAATGCGATTTTTAAAAGTAGTTTATAACTTCTTTCTAGTATAAAATATTTTAAATGTGTAAAAACATTGCCGAAGCAACTTTTTAAGCCGGATCGGATAGTAATCACTAGTTTATTCTAGGTCGATTCGTTTTTGTTTTAAGATAACCAACTTTGTTTTTTCTTATGGGAGCATTTTTTGTTATTTACACAATCCAATAGCAATTATTTTCCTGAATTCTTTGATCACACACGGTATTTTACTTCTTTATTCATTGTCATATTAAAAAAAAAGGTTTTAAACAATAACCATTATAAATCAGGTAGGCCGGTCATTGTAGTTTTTTTTTGTTTCCATGACAACCAATCAACAAACTGAAAGTTTTGAAAGCCTGTTACTTGTCACATTAATAAATTCGTAAAAATGAACTTTAACAATGAAGAAAAACGCGATATGCTGCGAATTTTTTATTCATTGAATAGGAATGCTATATTGTCAAGTCGACGATATGCAGAAACATATCCAGAAAGAAAATAACCCAGAAGATAATATGACAGAAAGGTTTCAGATGAAAGTAAAAAAACCATTTTTATTACATGCAGCTCCGAAAAAAAAACACTATTTTTTAAGTTAAACAGAAACTTAAGTAAATTTGTTAAAAGCATGTGATAAAGTTTAACAAAATTTGGAACTGTATAAAAAATTCGCAGTAAATCGCGTTTTTCTTCGTTATTAAAGTTCACTTTTACGAATTTATTAATGTGACAAGTAATAGGTTTTCAAAACTTTTAGTTTGTTGATTGGTTGTCATGAAAACAACAAAAACTACCATGACCGGCCTACCTGATTTATCGTGGTTGTTGTTTAAACCGCTTTTTTTTTCAAATTTGACAATGAAAGAAGAAGTAAATACCATGTGTGATATATCAAAACATTCAGAAAAATAAATGCTATTTGATTATGTAAAAGGCAAAAATTGCGCCCATAAGAAAAAATAAAGTTGGTTGTCATAAAACAAAGACGAATCGATCTAGGAAAAATTTGTGACCACCGTCCGATGCGGCTTAAAAAGTTGCTTGGGCAATGTTTTAACGCATTTGAAATATTTCAAACTCCAAGCGAGTTATAGACGATTTTCAAAAATCGTATTTTCCAGTTTTCCCTAATTTTTTTGAATGCCGGAGATATTTTCAATTTCTCTTGAGATTATTATTGAGCACGAAATTTAGCAACTTTGCCAAATTTAAACCTATACTCTAGCTTTTATAATAAGCGAGATTCCCATGGTCGCCCTCTAATTTGAATCACCCTGTATAAGAAAAAATCTTGGATTATTAGGAAACTAAACTTTTAATAAATATAATGTATAATAATAAAATATAAATAATGAATACAAACGTTGCTTGGAAATCGTAAAAGTACTCTTTTTAATACGTCTTTATATTTCTTGATAACTATGAATCAACAGGAAACATAACAATACGACTGATTTGTGACAGTAAAGTAAATTTATGCTTTTTATTAATAGTTTATTGGCATTTAAGCAAACTCGAGCCTGTTTTTGGAAAAATTTAACCATACACTCCATGAGACTCAAAATTGAAACAATGTCTAAAAACTTGCATTAAAATCTGCTCATAAACAACTATGATTTTTGTTTCAATGTACTATCAACAAATCCAGCGAAAAATTTGGAAAGAATTAGCACATTACCAAAACTCTTCGATCATTTTTGCGTTATTAGGCAAAGCCCCAAAACAAATTTGCAGAAAGGAACTCAATGTTTTAATTTTTGACCCTTGGATCAGCATTCAAACTAACTCTCCGATTATTTAAATTAAGGTAACCAGAAAATTATTCTCTACTTGTTATTATTTTTGACATTATCTGCCTTTTTTGTTATTTCTAGTATCTTAACTTACCCGTTATCATGGCAAGATATTGAAAAACAGGTTTTCCGGATTTCCCATTCAGACTATGTATAGAAAATATCTTCATTTTTCACTAAACTTTAATATAAACTGCAGTCACTAATAGTTAGACCCGTTAGGGCACAAATGCAATTATCACTCTCAAGTTTCCAAACTGATCATTAACAAGTAGGCTTACTAATTACGACGCGCAGCTGAATGATAAACACACTTTAAACAAAAGTGAATTTAACAGTTGTGAATCGATAGAGTCACTGTTTAAACATTTTTATAATCTGTATCGCAAATTTTTTGTACGTTACTTAATTTAGCACACCTTTGTATCGTTGCGATTTTTTTTGTAAGGAACACTTGGCTCCAAATGCCAATATTTTGCTATGCGTAATCATAGGATTTGTTTCTCGGAATAAATAAAATAACAGAACAATGAAATTATCAAAAACATTTATTTGTGTCGTTCTAGTACTAGTGCAATCACGTAACAAGCTCTGCAAAGAAAACTTTATTGAAATCAGATTGTGGCAATATAATAGAGACGTTTTTAAAATTGCTTAATATATTTTTCTTCACTTACATGATTTGATATAGAGGATATCCCAAAGGTTACAAACATACCGACAATCATCTTTGCTTTTTAAAACAAACCTTACAGAGGGATAAGCTGTACAGAATAGAATAAAATAATTATAGGTATTAAATAGGCGTTATCAACCTCTGTATTAAATTAACACTTATATGGTTTTAAGCTGAAATCATACAGCAAATTTAATTTTCTTTTCATTGCCTTTACATATTCCTGTTCCTAAAAAAAAAAATAGTTAATTCACTTGCCGACAATTCAGAACTTTGTGAAAGTTGTTTTAATTTTGATAACTGTTCTCATATAAATTACATGCTCTGAGTTCAATGAAACACGCAGTTTTTCGCTATCACATCAAGTTTTTCAGAAAAATGGCAAAACAGATTATTGAGTTTTTAAAGAAAAACAACACATAATTAAATTTCAAAAATATCTAAAACAAAAACTGTTTGGATAATTTATATTAGAATAGCTGTCTTTATGTAAATCACATGCTCTGAATTCCATGGCGCACACAGATTTTTGCTATCTCATCAAGTTTTTCAGCAAAATGAAAAAAAGTCAGGTCCGTCAAGTTGGAGCTACAACATAACAAAAAACAAAAACTTTAAACGTCATAATTTTTTGCTCATTTTTTGCTAATTTTTGCTATACTTTTTAAATTTTTTGCTGGTCTCTAATACGAGATAATTAAAAAAAAAAAGAATTGTAACTCCAACTTTACGCTGAGTTACATTTGCTAAAAAGTCAAAATGTTTTTATGTCACAATTTTTTGCTCATTTTTTGCTAATTTTTGCTGTACTTTTTAAATTTTTTGCTGGTCGCTAATAGGAGATAATAAAAAAAAAAGAATTGTAACTCCAACTTTACGCTGAGTTACATTTGCTAAAAAGTCAAAATGTTTTAATGTCACAATTTTTTGCTCATTTTTTGCTAATTTTTGCTGTAATTTTTAAATTTTTTGCTGGTCGCTTTTCCAAGATATGTAGTTTTTTCATAATCATTAAGTGCTACAAATAGGTGGTATTCTTGGATATACAACACGAATAACTTCGAATAACCAAAATGTACGTCAATGTTTTGTTCTAATAACTTTATAATAATTTATAAAGTTAACTTATATACACACTTTCAATTTATTGATATTTAAAAGTAGTTTTGTTGCAGTTTTTGTAAAAACCATAAAGTTTCTTTACATGACTATCAGTTAAGGCATTATTACACTCCAATAAAATTGAACAATAGGTACATAAATTCAGACCTGCAAATAACAATGCTTAAGACCCACCAGAAATAGGACTAGGTTCTTTTTGTAGAAATAAACATTTTTAGTTGACAATGTTACAACAATAAAAAAATGTTAGTACAAAAACCTAATTTTTATTCTTATGTGATGTGGGACATATGTGTCCCTTTAATGGTCTAAAGAGGGTTAAAAAGTCGTAAATAGTTTGTTTTTTTTAGTAAACGAAATTTGACTTTGAGATGCAAAAAATTATTTACATCAAGATTTGTGGCTTATCGTTGCTGTATTTTTTAAATATTTGGTTGGTCTCTTACAGAAAATGCAACAAATCGACATAATTATAACATATACCAAGCTACTAAACAATATTTTCTATTTAAAGTGGAAAACAAAGACATTTGCATCATTCCGTGATGTCAAGTCGCTAAAAAATTGGTCGATGTTGCGATATTGCAAGTTTACATTAAAAAGATTATATTAGATTTGGTGAAAAAATTACTTAAGTACATGGAAGAAGAAGGTTTACAGTGTTGCGGGTTCGAAGGATGTTTTTTAAGAAACAATATTTTTTAAACGCTTTTAATTATATATTAAATAAACATATATGTACAGGTACACGTATCAACAATACATGTATGTATTGCTACAAACATCTAATTTTAAAAATCAAATAAAACGTACATACATATAAACCCTCGTCACCTAAAATAATCATGCCATTTATTATACCAGAATGAAATTTATGCAAAGAGATGAACCAATTAACTTATATACACACTTACAATTTGTTGATACTTAAAAGAAGTTTTGTTGCGGTTTTTGTAAAAACCATTAAGTTTCTTTACTTGACTATCAGCTAAGGCATTGTTACACTCCTATAAAATTGAACAAAACATAAATTCAGACCTGCAAATAACAATGCTTAATTTTAAAGAATAATTTTGTCATAAGGTACCGTGGGTTACACACTAAATTGTTTGGTGTTTTTTTAGTAAACTGAATTTTTACTTTGAGGTAAGTAATAAATAATTATTCTGTTAGTTGATATTTGCATGTTTAGTGGCCCATACTTGTAACTTATAAACAGTGGCTGGAAGTTCCAAGTATTAAAATTTATGATGGGGTGCCAAACATTCAATAAAATTATGAAGCATTTCATTTATATTAGGCATTAAATTCTATGCTGTTTTAAACTGCATTGTAACAGGGATATTCTAGTTCTGTTCTGTTTCAAACATCTGTTTTTAGGTACAAATCCCTTTCTATATTACCTAATAGTGTAATAAAAGAGTGTAATAATGCCTTAACTGATAGTCATGTAAAGAAACTTTATGGTTTTTACAAAAACTGCAACAAAACTACTTTTAAATATCAGTAAATTGAAAGTGTGTATATAAGTTAACTTTATAAATTATTATAAAGTTATTAGAACAAAACATTGACGTACATTTTGGTTATTCAAAGTTATTTGTGTTGTATATCCACGAATACCACCTATTTGTAGCACATAATGATTATGAAAAAAATTCATATCTTGGAAAAGCGACCAGCAAAAAATTTAAAAAGTACAGCAAAAATTAGCAAAAAATGAGCAAAAAATTGTGACATAAAAATATTTTGACTTTTTAGCAAATGTAACTCAGCGTAAAGTTGGAGTTACAATTCTTTTTTTTTAATTATCTCCCATTAGAGACCAGCAAAAAATTTAAAAAGTACAGCAAAAATGAGCAAAAAATGAGCAAAAAATTATGACATAAAAACATTTTGACTTTTTAGCAAATGTAACTCGGCGTAAAGTTGGAGTTACAATTCTTTTTTTTTAATTATCTCCTATTAGAGACCAGCAAAAAATTTAAAAAGTATAGCAAAAATTAGCAAAAAATGAGCAAAAAATTATGACGTTAAAAGTTTTTGTTTTTTGTTATGTTGTAGCTCCAACTTGACGGACCTAAAAAAGTCGATGAATCTCTAAAAAACACGAATTTATTTCAAAACTATCTAAACAAAAAACGATTTGCATAATTGCTGTTCTTATATAAATCACATGCTCTGAATTCAATGGCGCACACAGATTTTCGGGAACACATCAAGTTTTTTAACAAAATGGAAAACAGATTAATGTTTCTCCTAAAAACACATAAAATTTCAAAACTGCTTAAACAAAAAACAATTTGTGTAATTTATATAAAAATTGCTGTTCTTATATAAATAACATCCTCTGAATTCAAATGGCACACACAGATTTTTGCTATCACATCAAGTTTTTCAGGAAAATGGAAAAACATAGCGAGTTGAAAAATGGTAATATAGACCCTAAAAGTAATTACTTTTCGAGCAATAAAATAACTATTACCATTGAAATGGTTAAGTCGCGTATGAATAAGCTTGATGTCAATAAGGGAGCAGGGCCAGATTATCTCCCTGCACGAATTTTAGGTAACTGTTCTTCTTTATTAGCAGAACCAATCACTATGTGGATGCGAATGAAAAATCAACTTAGTTGTTCTTATTTAGGCCTTACACATATCTCAAAATCATTTTAGAACTCAACCAACACATTTAAATATAACTAATCATCCACAAATCTATACCCTTATGATGTTGGATTAAACAATAATGAACAAACTTGGGTTATTCGCAATTACCTGCTATTTATAACGGTTCCTTTTGTTAAACGATTTTAAGAACTGGAAAAGTTTTAAGGGTCAGTTACTACCAGTGGCGTACGCAATGGGGGGGATTAGGCGGATAACCCCCCCAAAGTTTGAAAAGAACTAAAATTGTAATTACCGCATTTCAAAATTGCGCGACAAACTGCTTTTCCATACATATAAAATATATTGTTTGTATATTTTACTCATAAATGCTATTTTTGGGTACGTTTGCCTTTAAAAATTTAAAAAAATTGCCTATGGCGCTGTAACCCAGGCGGTTGCTGCGCCCCTAGACCCCCACAACTCTTTCTTACGACTCACTTTTTGTGTCTAACCCCTATAGATCATTTTCTAATTGTACCATTGCCATGCCCCATTTGAAATTAGTCAGTATTATTTTTGCAAATTCCTCCCTGAAATATTTTTCTGCGTACGCCACTGGTTACCTACTACCAAAACTTATGAAACTTTTAATATACCACTCAAGTTTTTCCTGAAGCTATATTCGTAATAATATTTGATGGTGTTTTGTTCTGTGCTATATAACTAGTACAATCAGCATTTTTTATTCTTAAATTACAAATTTTCTACAGCTCAAATTTGGTCCCGCATTCAGCCGTGCCCGTTTCTAACAACCTTCTTCTTCCCTGCTAGTATTTGTTGTATTTCTGCTAGCGTGTGCCCTTTCGTTTCAGGTACAAAACAGTAAATAAATATTAAACTAATAATAGATCCAACGGCGAACATAAAAAACGGCACATGCAATCCATAACTGTCCTTAGTTAGTTGAAATATTTTTGACACTAACGTCGCTAAACCACTGTAAGAAATATCAATGAATATCAGCGCGAACGCTTTGATGCTCGTTGAAAATAGTTCTCCCATCATAATGTTAGGTATTGGCTGCATTCCCAGACTGAATATCACAACAAAGAAAATGAGAGCAGCAAAGGGTATGAAAGTAACGTTGCTGGTGTCGTGGTCCGTTTCGTTTTGGAAGTAAAAATATAAGGCGTCGGTGAGAAGAGCTAAAATAGTCCCAAGGATGGATATTAATAATAACGGGCGTCTACCCGCTTTGTCCACGATTACAGAGGCGACGCCGCAGAACACGAGTTGCACGGAAAAGTATATCATAGAAGCTATGTTAGGAGGAATCGAATCGCTGGATTCATCAAAAATAGTTTCG
Organism: Elmis aenea; assembly: GCA_947652605.1. Taxonomy (NCBI): domain Eukaryota; kingdom Metazoa; phylum Arthropoda; class Insecta; order Coleoptera; family Elmidae; genus Elmis; species Elmis aenea. Next base: position 67,191,906 of record OX393577.1, read on the forward strand.
GCGTAAAACATGATTGCTGTTGAACCGCTCAACTGCTGCATGCCACGCAACCCCATGGCTAATAACAACGCCTTCCGGTTAGTTTTGACTGTGAACAAATCCAAATATTTTCCCTTGACCTCGCTCATCTGCAACTTGATCGCGTTGCTTAGTTGCGCCAGTTCTTCGTCAACATCGTCAGTTCCCCTAAGCGTCACCAAGGTTTTCCTGGCTTCCTTGGCTTTTTTTTTCATAATCAAATAGTACGGGCTCTCTGGCATCCAAATGAAAGTTAAAAGCAAGACGATTGGAACGCCAGAGCATATCAAAGCCGTGGTCTTGATGCTCGTGTACGAACCGATCGCGCTGATGATCAAAATGCCCAGAATCCAAGTGATCGTCGAGCTTGATGCCAATAAGCCCCTGATTTTTGGGTCGGATATTTCTCCTAAATACATAGGTATGGGGCAAAATGTGAGCCCATCGGCGAGTCCTCCTATAAGGCGTCCGACGATCAGTACGGACGCGGAAGGAGCGTACGCTACGATCATCCATGATAGGAAGAATGGGAAAGATGATAGAAGGATCAATTTTTTCCGGCCAAATATGTCTACAAGCATGCCGCCTGCGATACCACCGAATGTTCCACCGATTAGGGGCATGACGGCCATCCAAGAGCCTTCATCGTCCGAAATGTGGATGTCCGAATCGTCGTCTAGAAGCTGTGGTAATGAGGGAGAAGACCAACCGTACAGCATTCCACTAGATATGAGGTTTAATGTACCTAAAAAGGGCTAAAGATAAGATTTTATAACGCTTTTTACAGGTGGGCTAAATACAATTTTGATGTCGAATATTGATATGGAAATCATTCGATTTTTATCGAGATACTCGTATACATGGATAAATATAAAAATTTCGATACATCGACAACAAAAAAACAGTTTAAAAAGTACCACTTGAGCTGTTTTAATTTTCTTTGGATACAAAAATTTTGTAAATGCTGGAAAGATTAAGAAATTGAAAAATTTATATCAATTCCTAATTTAGCAAAAAGTTTCTTAAATTAATGGCAGTTTAAAAAACCAGATTTGAACGAAAGATAAACAATAATATAATCAGAATCAGCAGTTATGTAAAAGAATATGAATACAATTTAATTGTAACAATTGACTTAAGTTAAAATATATTTCAACCTAACTAATTATAAACTACTAAACTCAATCTCTTTTAATTTATCGCTGAGATGTTGTACCAAATGAGTTTTATAAGATTTTACACTTGGTATATTTTTTGTTCTCACGACCTACTTTTTGTTTTTACCTATGTTAACTTTAAAAAAATTAAAAAACACATCATCCCTTATATATTTGGAACGGGAAACAAATAATAAATTTAAATAGGCCATAGCCAATTATAGCTTCCCTTTAAAAAAAGGTAAGTTTGTGTTATAACTTTTTAACGGCGAGGGTAAAAACTTTCTTTTAGAACTATCAAAGTCTTCATAAAAATATCTTAAAATTAACTTCATAATTTTTTTTTGATATTCATAACAATAAGATATGACACATCATAAATATAATAAGAAAACAGTTGTTTTCCAATAACTGAAAAACCGGAATGATAGAATATTTTCGAAAACGGTTCTGAGTTTCTCCTAAAAAACTGCCCATTTTTGGTAACTTAACCGTTTCTCTATCTTGACTATTAAACGAGATATCCATGTAATCTTATCGTATTTGGGCCACCTTGTACTAAGTCGAAATATGGAAAAAATTGTAAATTTTAAAAAAATTTGAAATTACCGCGAATTTTGGAAGTTAAACTTCTTTTAAGTTGGATGTTGCATGTATTAAAGGATAATTAGGTTTACAATTACAAGCCACGTATTTTATTTATTCCAAATGTTGATATAAAGGCTTAGATTTCACGTTTTTAAAATAATTAAGGTTCCACCTTGTACTAAGTCGAAATATGGAAAAAATTGTAAATTTTAAAAAATTTTGTAATTACCGCGAATTTTGGAAGTTAAACTTCTTTTAAGTTGGATGTTGCATGTATTAAAGGATAATTAGGTTTACAATTACAAGCCACGTATTTTATTTATTCCAAATGTTGATATTAAGGCTTAGATTTCACGTTTTTAAAATAATTAAGGTTAGCTGTTATGATTTAATTTGTGAAAATATGATTCGCTTAAGCATATCAAATGTACGCTACATAGGTGACGAGTTAGAAGGAGATAGATCTACTATAAGACGTCAAACATGAATAATCGATTCATTGCGCATATTTTCAACTTATTCCCTTACAAATGGCAATGTGTATCTTTGTTTAACACCTTGTTTAGCTGGAGTCGCAACCGTAATACATATACTCACATTGAACCTCCTCATCTTTCATGATACTCCTGATGATAATAAAATTTTTTAATAGAGGGCGCAAGCTACACGTATTTGGAAATTTATAAAGAAAAGCATTTGGGTATTTATTTGTATAGAAGGTGTTTTATATGTAAGCATAATACATTTTTTATAAAAAGGCTTGATTTTGAAAAACAAAAACTGTAGCCAATTTTCACTTACAACAATTCAAAATGTAGGAAAAACTCGTGAAAAACTTATGTTTATGTAATTATTGTTCTATTGCGTTAGTTTGTAATTTTTTTCGCAAATGTATCTATCACAAAATGGCACAAAATAATCGTCGAAGATAACAATGAACAATTTCTTACTTGAAAACAAGACTATTTTTAAAATTTGAGTACTTTTAAAGAATATTTACCAATGCCATAATATACAAAAAGTGTTTCAACTTATGAATGTTAAAGTTGTTAATAGGTTTACCAATTAAAGGTTTTTTTATTAATTTTTTACTAATCGTACTTAATAGTCATATATTTATAATTAATTAACCCTTTCGTCCCTGAATATAAATAATATCTTTTGGATCAAAAATTGGGTATAATTTTGTCAGTTTAGTGTCAACTTATAGTACCTATTTTGCGACTAAAAATGAAATTATTTGTTGCGGCTGTGTACCATACTTTTTTTTTTTACGTTATTTGGTACCTGATGGTACACATACGTACCACACTAAAACCCTGTTGGTACACATATGTACCAGGTACCAAATAACGTAATAAAACCTGCAAGTATTATTTTTTTGTCAAAATCTGCAGTATATTTACATCGAGACACATAACTGCAAGTCTAAATAACGGCATGGTACAATTCTCGCATCTCTAAAACGTTTAATTTGGCTTTCAGGTGTTTTAAAACATGTGTGGTACATATGTGTACCACTCGGGACGAAAGGGTTAAACCCAATTACACGCTAATATTATTGATAAAAATGATAACAAGTGACATAAAAATATAAAACACGATACATACCTGTCGCAACAGCGAGATATTGAAAAACATAGCTGGCAGATGTCATCTTCCTAATATTTAAACAAATAAACTAATTTAACTATTACTATATTTAAAACGCAACATTTCGCTACACGATAATTTTTGTAGTGTACTACTAATATAATTGTCTGTTATAAATATCAAATAATACATCTAATTCTATGAGATAAGATTGCCATTCAGACGATGACAGTATACAACATCTGTTTTTTTACGTGATAATTGGCTTGTATTTCCCAATGTAAACCAACTTATAACCAATTTTACGCTAGCGATTAATAATCTGCAATTAATTTATTTTAATAAAAACTCTTGAATGCAGTTTTTTGTCAAATCGACACAAATTTTGTGTGATCTTAAGAGTTTGTTTAATTGTCGTAGATTATATAATTGTTTCCTGTGTGTGTGAAATATATTTTAGTTCTTTTATGTTTAAGTATATTTTAATGTGATATATTGCCTGTTGACAATTTTAATACCTTAATGCCGCCAAAGCAAATTTGTTTCTTTTCATTTAAGATTTTTATCACAAAATTAATAACTAGACTTAAATAATATGTAACATTTTAGATAATTTTTATTTGTTTAGCAAGTTTGTAGACGATTGATAATGAGCGTAGATATGAAGTTTAAACTTATCTAAACTGGTTTTTTAAACACTTAAAAAATTGTTAAGGAAGTGTCTATTGTTACATTGAGTGCTGGCGAGGAGTTGATTGTCTATTACGTTTATTTTGATTTATTGCAGGAATGATTAAAGATCTTTATAACAAATTATTAAAACTCAATAATAATCTATATCAATTTTAATTGTATGGTTGTTTTCAGATTAAGTGATTTGCAAACTAGGGAAGGTCACGATATGTTGTCTCTAGAATCTGACCAAGGCTGTGTTTATTGCATCAAGAACATCAAAACTAATTGTTTTGCAGAGTTATACGTGCCAATGGCCATTTCTTTCGGAAAAATTGGAGAAAAACTGAAAAGTTGAATAATAAAGGTAATTTTTGCGATCTTGTTGACCATGAAACCGTCAGAGACGAAATCGAAATTCTTCTATTTACCAATGCGCGCATTCTTAGCAAGTAAAATGGTGCAAATTTTTTGAAAAAGTCTTAAACGGTTCCGGAGAAAAACGCGAAAAACGAGGCCTTTGTAAAAACGGTTTCCCCCTATGCTAAACGCCTAAGCAAGTCGCATAAATATAGTTATAACAGATATATCTACCACAACTTCTCAAATCATAGCGCTTTTGCAGGGGTTTCGTTTTTGACGTTTTTCTCCGGAACCGTTTACGATTTTTTCAAAAGCTTTGCACCATTTTACTTGCAAAGGATGCGCGCATTGATAAATAGAAGAGTTTCGATTTTATCTCTGACGGTTTCATGGCCAACGCGATTAAAAAATTACCTTTATTATTTAACTTCTCAGTTTTTCCCGTATTTTTCCGAAGGAAATGGCCAGTGGCACGTAAAACTCTGCAAATTTGGTTTTGATGTCCTTGATGCAATAAACACAGCCTTGATCAGATTGTAGCGACAACATATCATGACCCTCCCTTGTAAGGTAAAAAACATTTATTCTAGCACTATTAGCAATACAAATGAAAAAATATTTAGTAAAAATTTTTTTTTTACTTATCTCTGGTTAATTTCTTTTTTCTTAACACAATAAAATAATGTTTATATTAGATTTTAACAATTAATTTTTTATACAGGGTGGTCCACTTTTTAGTAGCAGGACCTTAACAGTCGACTGTTAAAGTCCTGCTGCTAAAAAGTGGACCACCCTGTATTTTTTTAATGTTATATATTATTATGAATGTGACTTGTTGAACGTCAAGTTGCTAATTTTCCAAGGTAATTTTTATTCTACACAGATAAAAATGATTTTTTTGAAACAAACGTCACTGACTGGAAGTTGTCAGCTTTTTAGAAAATGGAAGTTTTCAGTTATGTCAACTTTTTGGTGGCAAATCAAATATAACCACTGATATTTAAGACTTAAATAAAAGACATAGTTGCGTGGAATTTTATAAAACAATGTTTATTTTCTTTGTACACACAAATGGTTTTCTTTCGTAATTTACAAAGTCCTTGTTTTAACAAAACAAGGTTCAAAAATGCGATTAAGAAATACGGTTTGAAAAATTGAGCCTCATTATTACGGTAACTAGTGCAAAAACCTATTACCTTGCTGAGATAATATAAAAACATTGTTGTTAATATTTTTGTACCTAAATTTTGTTTGTGTTTTACCTGGTTTATCTTTCTCGTTCCTCAAAAGACAAATGTCAATGACTTCGGGTGAAAAGGCAATTATTTTGAACAGTCATATTACAACGAAAGTAATTTTTTTTAAATAAAATTTATTGCAATAATTTGTTCAACAAAACAGTGACAATAAAAAATTTTCTTCACTGTTCATGACATTTATATAGGATTAACAACTTATTTCTGTTAATTACATTATTCACTGTAACATCTCTAACTTTCTGCTCTTAATTCATCTTGTATTTCTTCCAAATTTTTGCCTCTTGTTTCTGGTACATAAAAAACAATGAAAATAACACCAGCCAAAGAGTAACAAGCAAACGTTAAGAACGGAACATGCAAACCGTAGTTATCAGCTGTTATCTGAAAAAACTTTACTACAATAGTCGATAGCAGAGTATGAACGATATTGGCTATAGCTATACCAACAGTTTTGACGGAAATGGTAAATAATTCACCCAACATGAAATTCGGTATGATTAACATTCCCAGACTCATAAAAATCACGAAGGTAAATATGACAAAAAGTGGTATGTACGTATAATTCGTGATGTCCAAATCGGTGCAGTTTTTAATGTAGTAATACCCACCACCTGCAAGCAAAGATAGGGTAGATCCTATAGAGGAGATTATCAGTAAAGGTCTTCTGCCGATTCTTTCAATAAAACAAAATGAAGACACACTAATAAGTAATATGGTTACGAAAAAAAAGTTTGTGGCTATATATGGTGACGTTCCTGGATAAGAATCAAGAAATATAGTCCCAAAATAATACATAATTGCTGGTATGCCAGTTAACTGAACGAAACTTAGGAGTAAGGTATTCACGAGAAAAGCTTTTCTGTTGGTTATAAGGGTGAAAAGTTCTCGAAAACCTCTCAAGTTTTTGGGATTGTTCCTGATGAAATCTTGTATCCGATTTATATCATCTTCTACATCTTCACTGCCTCTGAGTAACTTAAAGTTGTGAGTAGCTTCTACGACTTTCCCTCGCATCACCAAGAAATAAGGACTTTCGGGCATAAATACAAAAGTGCATATGAATAAAATTGGAACAGATGACGCTATCAATGCGGTTGTTTTGATGGTACATATCGTTCCAACCACGTTGATAAACACTAATGCTATTATGGAAAGTGAAAAGCTGATATATCCTAGCAGACCCCGAATTTCAGGTGAACTTATTTCTCCACTGTATATGGGTGTAGCACAAAAGAGCATACCAGCTCCAATTCCTGCAATAGTTCTTGCCAAAATCAAAATTAAAACTGATCGTGCGTAAGCCACCAGAATCCATGATATGAACAATGGAAAAAAGGTGGAGCATATAACTTTTTTCCGTCCGAAATAGTCGATGGTAAACGTTACGAGTATTGCACCAAACACTAAAGATATGGTCAGAGCAACTGAAATCCAGGAACCTTCACTGTTTGTTGTAGGAATTTCAGAATTTTCGCTTAGAAGTTGAGGTAGCGCGTTGGTCGGCCATGCAAAGTGCATAGCCACACTCATCCTTCCCAAAGTTTCTGTAATAATTCGTTGATTGTTATAATTACAGTTAGATTGCAAGCTACTAGATCAGTGTTTTTCAACCTGTGTTTCGCTAAAGTGTCGCGAGCATCTTTCAGGTGTATCACGGAAAATAAAATCGTAAATACATAAATGAAAAGACATATTTTGCAAGGATGCTGTGTTTGAGATTCGAGTTTAAACCTGGGGTTTTCGCTTATTATAGTAGCTTGACTATAGGTTAAAATTTGGCAAAACTGCTATAGTTGGTGTTCATAAATAATCTGAAAAGAAATTGAAAAAATCTCAAACGGTATGTAAGAATTAGGAAAAGCTGGAAAATAGGATATTTGAAAATCGTCTTAAGCACCTTTGGTGTATGAAATGGGTCTAGGAACATTCTTCGCCCACAATTCTTCGCCCACAGTTCTTCGCCCACAGTTCTTCGCCCACAATTCTTCGCCCACAATTCTTCGCCCCCACAATTCTTCGCTCACAAAAAAAAACAGTTGCCTATCGCGGATTTGACATTCGTCATCGTAGAGGTAACAATTAACATAACTGTATAGAGAATTTGTAGCCGTTTTCAAAAATATAAGGTTTGTTGAGGTTATTTTTACTACTTAAAAAGTTATAGGGGCGCGACAGTTAAACTGAATCACCCGGTATAGTGTGCCACGAAATTTTAGTGTTGTTAAAAGTGCATTGCGACATCAAACAGGTTAAAAAACACTGTACTAGATATTAGTTCACCTGAAATAGTAGCCATGTACTGGTAGATATTTCTGCAGGCCTTCATGTTGAAGTTGATGAATATTGCAGGATAATACCAACTACACAACGCTGTACACTGCAATTACGTAAGCGTAAGATAAGCTTTGGAAATAATAGTCGTTAGTTGAAAAATAGTTATCAAGTTGAACTTGTGCTAATTATGGAAAACTAAAATTGGAAATGTATTATCAATACGCACAAGTCTGTTTACAAAGCCATTTCTAAAATATTTTGCAAGAGCTACGAACTTTGCCTAATAGCACAGTGATCTTGAAAATAATAAACTATGGGTATATTAGTATAAAAAGGACGAATGTTAGTAAATTTAACGAAGAAAAATCTCCACAAAAAAAATGAGAGTTTTATTAAAATCTGGTACAATTCGTTTTATGTCTTATTAATAAATATTTTCTTGTCTACTTCTAAGGTCATTCATTAATTCTATTATCTGATCGTGTACAATAACTTTGGAGTTTTTGCTAAAAACAAAATCTATGTGGCTAAAGTTTTCAATATCGATTTCTTTGATCCCATATCTCACTCTCTTTGGCAATGAATAATATAAATTCAAAGAGTCCTTCAACAAAAATGGTTTTAGATTCTGACACATAACGTTATCATAAAAATGTACCTGTTTCCCAGCTACCCAGTCAGCAGTTGAATATACGATGTACACAGGTACAATAAGCTTTGCTAAATCGTATAGGGGTGGATCTTCTGTGCCGTAAATATCCATGTTTTTGTTCCCATAATCGAACTTTCCAAAACGATTCCGGACCAAGTCTGCGCATTGCAGCATCAGTTTAATGGAAGCGTCCCCTTTTACAATATTAAAATACACAGGCACAATTTTCTGAAATTATTAGATGTGAACGTGTTGGATAACTTCCAAATAGCTTTTATGCTTTGAGAGAGAAGCTATTATCTTTTTTTTTAAATATTTTTATCAACTAAAATACTCACTGGAACTAGTTGATGGTGGGTACCAAAAAATAAACTTTGTAACAATACACATGTTTGCATGTTTTTGGGTGTCTTCATACAATTGAGGAACATTTGAGGGTTATATCCAGTCAAATCGGTTTTTGTTAGCAAATCCTTAAAATAAATTAAATTTGAACCGAAACTATTTTGATTGAGGTAGAAGCTACATGCTAGTATCACTTGGATTATTTTGTTTTGCCTTAATTTTGAGATCTTAACAGTTTTCTATTTTGGAGCTTGCTATTCGTCAGAAATGCAATCTCTTTGTAAGGCCAATGAATCAATATAAAGCTGTGACACTGTTTGATGTACCTATTTATGGTAAAAAACAACAGAATTATGTATGTGATAAATATATCCAAGTTTAAACTTCACATGTATCTCTTTAAATGCATGATTCTAAAAAAATTATATTTAAATAATATTTTAGGTACATTTTATTGTAGGAAATGTGGGAAAAATAGTTCACTGTTTTCTTCGAAAAACAAAAATTGTTGCCGAAGAGCAACATTGTGCAAAATAATGACTAAAAATATTGCTAAAAAGCAACATTTGTGCACATAAATAAAATTATCAGTAGTTATAGATGGAATTAAAGAAGTGAAACAAAAAATGAGACCTTGGAAAAAATAAACATAACTGAGCTGATGTTCGCAGACGACATGGTCTTAGTCGCGGAAACAGAAAAGAATCTGCAATATAATCTAGAAACACTAAACGAAGAATTGGAAAAAATTGATATGAAAATAAAATGGAAAACACTCAGCACACCACAACTTAACAGTCCTACACCTAACATTAGAAGGATTCATGACTAAATAAAAATAAAATAAACAAAATGTGTTGTTGAAGGGCAGATTTGTACAAAACAATAAATAAAATGTGTTGCCGAATAGTAACATTTGTGCAAAACGATAAATAAAATATATTGCCGAAGAGCAAGACTACAAAACGGAAACATTTATTTTAGATGCAAATTATGTTGTTATAACATAGTCATAGAGCAACACCACATTTTTCACAGTTTATAATTAAATTCCATTTTATTTTGTAATTACATGTCACTATAAAACGTTTTTTCATGTAAATAACAAGAAAATTAGCCAAATTTGTAATAAATGCAAATATTTGCCAATTGGCAACATAATTTTTACACTTCTGTCATGTACGAAGGTACAATATTGCATTATAATTCGATAAACCTAACTTTGATGTTTTTCTATTTTAATTCTTTAATTTGATTACAAATTTTTTAAATGTTTAAAGCTATAAAAAAACATAATAATTAGGTTATGTTTTGATGATAAATTTTTAAAAACGACTACCCTTTGTGGAATTGTTTCTTAACATATGCATTACAAGAAGTGAATCATCAACAACAAGTAGAATTATGCCAAAATGATTTTTACATAATATTGTAATGTATGCTGCCAATTGGCAACACTATGCATTTTTAAGGGTTAATTCAACCAAGCAGATAAGAAGCACTATTATTAGAGTAATTTTATTATTTAACGACATTGTTAGGTATCTTGGATAATAGTATGAGGTAGTACAAAGAAATAAGTAGGAAATAACTGTCCAGTTTTAAAAACGTGAGTGAGTTAGAAAGAATATAATAATGTATAGAATTACCACAATGTTGTTGGAAAAATGAGCTGCTAGTTTATATGGTGATAACATATTGGGGATGCTTCCTACTGGAGCTATGAATATAAATAATTTAACATATTTCTTGGATTCCCTCGGAAAACTTGATCCATATATCATAGCTAGCGTACTACCCAAGGAGTACCCAATGAAAATAATATTTCCCCGTTCTCCAGTCACCTTTGCTACGAGTCTTAACTGTTCTCTTAGGTCAAACAAACCAATATCATCTAAACTAAAAGTAAAGGAAATCGAAATACTTATGCAATTAAGTTTAATTTGAAATAACTTATTTCTTTTATGAAGTATCTTTTGTAGAAATCTGATGAAGACGTGTCAGTCTTAAAAACCTTATCAAGCATTTTTACAAGAGATACTTACGAACCAACTGCTTTATATATATCCTACCTAAAATTCCAGTACTCTTTGCTGTTATACGTTAAATTGAGATGTTCTTTTGAATATTCTGACCCTCTATAGTTTCCTAGCCAGACATCATAGCCAGCATTTGAGAGCAAAAATGCTAAAAGCAGCAATTATGAACTAAACATCATCGTTAGAGCATTATTCTGTACCTAAGGAGTTGTTGGCTATAGCAACGAAATATCCACTATGTGCAAATATTCCATGCATCAAAAACACTGGCCCCTTTTTGATGCCCTTTGTTCGAGTGTTGGGAATTCGAAATACTGTAGTAATGTATCCATCTTTAGTGGTAACTTTATATTGTTCGAAGGGGTATCCAGATTTTTGGATTATTTCGGGCTGAAATAAACTGGTGTTTTTTTCTTAAATTTTTAAAACAGTTGTAGTTCTAATGTAGTACAGCCCAATAAATAAATAACATTTCTGACTTGCTTTGCGAGCCTATTTTTAAAATAGCTTTTGAATTTATTAAATAATAAAACTCTTTTTATGCCTTTTCGATTTTCCAATCATTATAAAAATTTATATTCATAAAAAAATTAACTCCGAAGGTTTTTGCGGTATGAAGTACTCTAATGATCATGAACTAGCTTACGCACTTCTTGTACCAAACTATACTTAATATCATAAAAAAGTGAATTAGGAAATAATTGATTTAAATTTAAATATACTTTCTATATGTTGTTGGCATTGAACTACATTTTTTGAATGTAAGAAAAACGCTATTGGACATTTTCAAGCTAAAATGTTTGTTTAAGTGGTGTTTTGATTATTAACACCTAATAACGTTAAAGATTTAAAATATTTTTTATTTTCGGTTATTTTGAAATGCGACAATTGCTAACACAGGCCGACATGATTTTTGTTGTTATGAATTTTATTGGTGTTATTTATTAATTCGGTGGCGCTTATTACGAATTTTTAAATACGGCGAAAAACATTTAATCGCATAGTCGGTTAGAATTTTGTCTTCTGATTTCAATAATATAAGATACTTAATATCTAAAATGATATTGTACCACAAAAATTTGACAAAAATTCATTTTGTCCAATTTTTTAAAATTGTCACTTTGACCTTAATATGATCGTAATTAATTGTATAATTTACAAGCAGCTAGAAATTCTTTGATATTTGTGTTTTTTTTTCGCAATTTTTATTTTCACTTTGTTTTGGTAGTACATTTTAAATTTATTTATTTATTCGCTATCCCTTCGTGTATTGCGGAGTACTGTTAAAATAATTTTCGTCAATTATGAAAAATGATAGGTGTTACAAATATATGATATTGTAAATGAAGTGTTAAATAAACTGTTGAAAATTAAATGTCAAGACAAAACAAAATTTTGTGTATATTATGACATTTCTCGAATTCTTTAAAATGTGTTAATTTTCATATTTAATAAAATGGTTTTTACAAACTAAGAAAAACAGGACATATCAAAGAATTTCTAGCGGTTTGCAAATTATACAATTAATCACGATCATATTAATGTCAAAGTGGCAGTTTTAACAGAACAACAAAATTGTTTTTTTTTTGTAAAAGATCATTTGATTAAAAAATTGGACAAAATGAACTTTTGTCAAATGTTTGTGGTACAATATCATTCTATATTATGTATCATGTCATTGAAATCAGAAGACAAAATGCTATCCGACTATGAGATTAATTTTTTTTCGCCGTATTTAAAAAAATGAAGTTGATGATGTTTCTGAAGAGACGAAACGTTGTTGGAAATTTTATGTAATCTCAAAATAACAAGCGTAAGAAGTTGCCGTGGAGAAAAGCTTCCAGATTGTCGATATCTTAAAAAATGTAGGAAGTAGGGCAGAAAAACGAAAATAAATTTTTTTAGTTTTTCTTGAATAACTTTTGAACTAAGACAGCTATGAATTTTTTTTGCAGATATTTGATGAGCGTCTAATTTCGCAACTTTGCCCAAATTTAACTGACCTCGTAGCTCGTAAGATAAGCGAGATCCCCATGCATTTACTCGAATTTGTGACACTCTGTATATTAGTTTATTAGTGTGTTTTTAAATTACAACACTTTTATTGTTGTTTTAATTTTGCAAGGTATTTTACTAGAAGTGTTCAAAAAAATGTTAAAACAAAACCCATTTCCATTTTTACTTTCTAATGGCAAGCCTTAGTATGCGTTTATCTAGTTGTATCAAAGAAAATCTGATAGCAAATCTTCCATTTTATTATTTATAGTGTTGAAGATAACACATCTACGTATTATTTATCTCTCTGTTAGTATTAAAATGTAATAAATTACTCACAACAGTAGAATCGGCTGCAAAATTGTAGGAGCACCTGGGATTCTTCCTTATAGTATAATAATCCATGTAGCCCTCACAAACATTGTTTTTTAAACTGCAACACACTGTCACACAACAGAACAGACATACCAAAACGTTTGAGTTCATGTTAGACGCACTGTTTGTTTATTAACAATAGGAAAATTTATCTTGAGCCCGGTTCAATCCTACGAAGAGCGCGGTTGCTTAAAATATAATAAAGTTTTTGAACTTGAATGACGACTTCACACGAAGCCGACAGGGTTAGAGTTACTAAAACTCATTAGGCGATAAAAATTGCCCTTTAACTTGCATTAAGAGATTAACAAAAAATATCTAAACATCGTGGCTGCATTTTTTAGTCAATACACCGATTGGGCAAGCTATTGTTAGTAAAGAAACACAAATAACAGTAGCACAATAAACTTTTTCAGGTACTGTTGCTTCAAAACAACCTTGTTAAACATTTCAAGATCAGTAACTTGATATTTAAGTGCGTTTAATAAATATTCGGTAACATTAATTCACTGTAAACAATAAATTCACCGATATCCAAACCTAATTTATTGTTAACTAAATGTGATAAGGTATTTGTACGTGTAATTATTGACAAAGTGTTAAATTAAGATATTAAATATGTTAATCGGAATGTTTGTTAATGAAAAATATGTCAGCAACATTCTAGATAATTGGGTTAATTGTAGTTTTGTACGCTTCTATGATTGCGTTTGCTAAAAAATTATATTTTTGCATCACAAAGGAAACGTATAAATTATTTTTGACAGTCGTTACTTAAAGAAATTGTTAGCTTTGTGAAAGTGTAGCGTATTTTTTTGCTTGTATACATCAGCATGTTGATGTTGCGAAATTTTTGCTTCCAACAGGTCTTAGCTAACTCTGTTGAATTTCTTGGCACAATTTTAGGTATTGTGTTGTTAAACGTCGATGTGTGCCGACTTGATAATAAAAATTGTAATTGTTATGTTTTGTATTCTGTTATAGTTGAACTGTTGTTATGCAGGTATAGTTTTGGCTATTTTGGAAATAAATTTGAACAATAAAATGCACAGTTAGGGTGCATTTTTGGTATGTACATGATTTTTTATATTAATTGACTTTGTAAATCTTTTCTTGTATTTGTGTAGTTACTTTATAAATATGAATAATTAAATTTTTAAGTCGTATTTTATACTCACGTGCAAGAACGAAAAAATGTGTGTGCGTTTGTGTTAAGATGAGGATTCGATTTTATTGGGTTTGTAATGTGACTTTACCTAACAGGTTTGCAACTATGTTTCTTTATGTGTTCTTTTTATGTTTAAAACAATTACATTCGTCCTTTTTTTTTGCAATAAATCATTGCATAACTTTTTAATACAATATTTTCATTGAATACTAACCAACCACTTTAATCTTGCTTTTGAAAACATTATTAATTAAAAACTGTTAGATATATAACCAAGCAAATAAAGCCTTCTGTGAAATGTCTATTTTAGGAACACAATTTTTCCACAGCCTTTGGTAGCTGTTACGTTAACTTGTTGAAATTTGTTCAAGTTCGTTATATTCTCTGCGTAATCGTATACATAATATAATTTTTACTTTCATAATGAAGTAATTTATGATTAACCCGAAAGCAATCTGAATTAACAAGTATAATAATTTAAGATGCAAAAGTGTAAGAGGTGACGAAATTTTATGTTAATATTATATTTAGGTATTTATATGTAATATGTTGTTTTATAACAGTCAAGAAAAATATATGATTTATAACCATTTATTAAAAAATTCTTCTAGTTGACTTAATAAACGTATAGACAGCCCCATGTACAAAATTTGGCTTTAAGTTCCATTCAAAATGAGCTAAATTTCGATTTATAAAAGCAGGTATTTAAACAAAAGTTCATATTTAATAGCTATTATGAATGTAACTCATGTTATAAACTATTATAATTATAACTAATTAATACGCTGTAAAACCAACGCATTTACAGACAAGAAAATATAAAAATATACTTTTGTATATACTTAACAGTCACATAATAAAATACTTACAGAAATAAGGCTCAGTTTACAATAAAAAATTACCACATACAATCATTTCATTCACTAACTTGGACTTATCCAGTAAAAAATGTTAGGAAAATTTATTTATATCCAAAAAGAATTAAGCATTCAAACATAAGAGATGAAATTCATTTGATATAATATAACTAAGATTGTTTTAAATGTAATAATTGTAATTTTAGTATGAAATTAAGATTGTTATTATTTTCAATTATTTCTTTAGCTTACAATTAGCGAAAAATTGTAAATCTGTGCATTTGTAAAAAAAAGTTTTAAGCTATAACACCATTAATCAGCTTATTTATGAATAACTTCATTCGATAAATATTAGAATTATTTAAGTAATTCATTTTTAATATAAAAATAAAGATATGAAAGCAGTTATTTACTAAAAAAAAGTATTTAGTTTAGTTTGAGACTCACTTCTCTTCGTCAGAATAAAAAAATCCGAGAAAATCTCTTGTAAAAAGGCTAGACCACTGTCAATATTCTGGTATTTTCATCAGTAACAATCGTATTTGTAAATGAATAAATATAATAGAATTGTTACTGACGCAGAGACGAGAGTCTTGAAAATGGTATAGCTTTTTACTAAAGATTCTTAATTTATAAAAGTGTTAAAATTATTTATAATAATGGATGAATCACTCAAATAATTAAGGCATGTGTATAAAGATAAGAGAATTTTGAATTTAACTTATATATGTATAGATATTGAAATTATTTGATGATTCATGAAGATATCCCTTACAACAGTGACAAAACGTCGGTTGGAAAAACCTTATCAGGAAAGGTTACAATATGTTGTCGCTAGAATCTGATCAAGGCTATTTTTTTTGCATCAAGGACATAAAAACTAAATGTTTTGCAGACTTATACGTACCACAGGCCATTTCCTTCGGAAAAATAGGGGAAAAACTGAGAAATTGAATCATAAAGGTAATTTTTGCGATCGCGTTGGTTATATATCGTCAGAGATAAAATCGATATTCTTCTATTTACCGATTCGATCATCCTTTGCAAGTAAAATGGTGCAAAACTTTTGAAAAAATCCTAAACGGTTCCGGAGAAAAACGTCAAAAATGAAACCTCTGTTTTGAGAAGTTGTGGTATATTTGTTTATAACTAAATCCATGCGCCTTGCATATGCATAGGCGTTTAACATAGGGAAAACCGTTTTGTAAAGGCTTTCGTTTTTCGCGTTTTTCTCAGGAACTGTTTAAGATTTTTTCAAAAACTTTGCACCATTTTACTTGCAAAGGATGCCCGAATTGGTAAATAGAAGAATTTCGATTGTATCTTCTCAGTGTTTTCCCTATTTTTCCGAAGAAAATAGCCAGTGGCACGTATAACTCTGCAAAACGTTTAGTTTTTATGTTTTTGATGCAATAAACACAGCCTTGCTCAGATTCTAGCGACAACATATCGTGACCCTCCCTGGTAAGTATAGATATTCAAATTATTAGATGATTCATGAAGATGTTCCTTGCAACGGAGACAAAACGTCAGTTTGAAAAACCTTAGAAGATGTGGTTTGGACCCGAAAAACTACATACTATGATTATTATTCAACCTTTCTTTTTTAAATGAAAATGTGTTAAAGATTAATTTACATATCACTGTTATTAAAATTCTTGTATAAATCTTTCAAGTTTTTCATCTGTTTCAGATTCATTCGGAGCCTTTCTCCCTAAACTGCACTGAATATCTTCTAGAGTTTTGCCCTTAGTTTCAGGAACACAAAACACAACGAACACCAACCCCAGCACAGCGCAGCCGGCGAATGCGAAAAAAGGTACATGCATACCGAAACTGTCTTTCATAATTTGGAAAAATTTGGAGACGATCGTGGCTACTATGCTAAAATAAATGTCGGCCACACACAACGCGAAAGCTTTTATATCGGTCGGGAATAATTCTCCCAACATCAATATGGGAATACCCTGCATCCCCACGCTGAATATCACAACGAAACCTATTAGGGCCACGATGGGGACGAAAGTAAACCCATCCGTGTTTACATCCGTGCAGTTCTTAAAATAAAAGTATAGTCCTTCGGTAAATAGCGCTAACGCTGATCCAACAATAGAAATGATCAATAATGGCCTCCTTCCAGTCCTGTCAACTATGATTGATGAAACGCTGCAAAGTATTAGTTGGATGGTAAAGTAAATTATCGAAGCTTGGTTAGGCGAAATATCATCACCGGCGTTGTGAAATATAGTCGTCGCATAAAACGTTATGGCAGTGGTTCCGCTCAGTTGCTGGAAGCCTCGAAGTCCCATCATTATAAACACAGCCTTCCTGTTACTGCTCACAGTAAACAGATCGAAAAATTTCCGGAAGTTAACTCTTGATTTAGTCTTAACGGCGTTTCTCAGTCGATGCAGTTCCGCTTCTACATTTTCCATTCCCTTGAAGATCCTCAGGCTCTTTCTCGCCTCAACGAACTGTCCTCGCATCACCAGGTAGTAAGGACTCTCTGGCATCCAAACAAAAGTAAAAAGTAATAAAACTGGAATAGCAGAAGATATCAGGGCGGCTGTGCTGATGGTAAAGTACCATCCTATTATATTAATCAGGAGAAGACCTAAGATCCAGGTCACAGAACAGCTGCATCCCAATAAACCGCGAATTTTGGGGTCGGCGATTTCTCCTAAGTACATGGGCAAAGCGCAAAAACTCAGTCCATCTGCGAATCCAGCTATCAGTCTTGCTATAATAAAGATTAACACCGACGGTGCATAGGCTACCATAATCCAAGCGATGAAAAATGGAACGGATGTTAGTAATACTGCTTTTTTGCGTCCTATTAAGTCTAGAATTGCTCCTCCGAAGAGCGCGCCGCATATGGCCCCGATCAAGGGCATCACAGCGATCCAGGATCCTTCTTCGTCCGTTGTGGGTATTTCGGAATCTTTGTGCAGAAGTTTCGGCAAAGAAGGAGATGGCCATCCGTAGTGCATTCCACTACTTATTATGCTAAGTGTTCCTGAAATAGATTTAATTGTTTATTACGAGAAACTTAAACAGATTTCTTGGCAAAAAGGGAGGCAAAATTATTTTATATTAAACTAATTAATTATATAGTATATGATACAGAATCTATTGTAATAAAAAAAGGTAGTTCCTAAATTTTGGATATCAATATATTGATATGACATCTATATTGATTGGAACCGTTCATTAAAAATATATAAAGAATGAAATAGGGTATTCATCTGAAATTTTGGTTATGATCATAATGGCATATGATCTCTATAATGAGAATATTTTCAAGATGATGACACTTCCGGAAATACCGGAAGTTGACGTCTGCTTTCTTATTTTAAATACAATGGTCTATTTTTTACTGCATTTTTGGATTAAACACGTTATTTTAGAGGGACTTTGGATAGCATTCCCTATATCCAAGTGCAGTAGCTTTTGTTTTTAGATTTTTGGACTTTTTTTGTGATATAATATGTACAAAATTTAGTTTTACCTAATTTTAAAAATATAATTTCGGAAAATATTAATCCTTGTTAATTTTTTGCAACTTTTAGTAGTTAAGTTAATTTTCCTCGGACTTTCAATCCATTGTACGTTTCTTTACTTGGTTTTTGTATAAACTTCAGTCAATTCACCTTGAGTGAAGTTTTTGCTTTAAAATGTCAGTGTACCTAAATTACACCTGCTTTTTCTAAACGTTCTTGGCACTACATCAGTGAGACGCACGATAATTTTCCTAATTCAAGTTCATGGCTTGAAAACAAGGAATGTTTACTGACTTGAAAACGAACATCAATCATTTGTATGAATTTAAATGAACCAAATCGTTTTAAGAAGTTTTGTCATATGTAATTTAAAATGTTCATTTGAAATGGTGTATTTTTAGTTTTTTGTATATATTTTTAGCTTCGTTCTATTTTTTATTAACACTAAATTAGATAATATAATGTAAAGTTATTTAAACAAAAGTTTAAAATAAACAAAAACTTTAACGAGTATTTTGCTGTAAAGTAATCGATAATTATTTTTCATCCATTTAAAGTGTTATAAAAATATGTTAATAATAATTGACTGCACACACAAATATCATGAAGCTATATTAATTCATCAACATTACTTTCATTGCCTTTATTATTTTTGAAAGATATTGTTAACAAACATAATAAAATAATTATTATCGTACTTAGTGCTACATAAAACTAATTTAATTAACACTCCCTTCATTAAAAAGCTTTCGCACAAAATCCAATTAATTTGATCCACTTTTTATATTAGGTGACAAAATTTATCAAAATAATTAATTGTAACTCGCATTAGCCAGCATGAAATAAAAGCTGATGTAAGCCAAATGTAATTGTGAATAAGTTGTGAGATAAATTCATTAATTAGCAAGATTGTTCTGTTTACTATTTTAAATTAAAATGTTGCAAAATCGCCTAATCGAATTTAGTCACGCGTTCAGTATGTAAATTGTGATGAATTAGTTAATCAATTATTGACGTAAAATTCCAGCAAATATTAAAGTGTTCGAATAGTTTAATATATTTTAATTTACGGTGGTTATACACAGAGATAATTTTTTTAAAGGTGATACATTCAAACCATAGATGTGTAGACATATAGGGCATTCAAGTTGATATTCTGCTAATGTATTTTTTTATTTTAATCGATTTTAATCGATTATGGAAAGCATTAGAAAATACGAACATAAGTAGTAGGGTAACTAAAGCCATCTAAGAACTGTACACAGACACTAAAATTAAAATTAAAATTGGAAGATCGATATCGAAAGGATTTGATACATCGAAAGGACTAAAACAAGGATGTTGCTTGTCCATGACACTATTTAAAATATGCATTGAACACTCCTTGAGAACATAAAAAAAAATTGCAAGGGCATGGGGATAAATATAGGAGAAAGCAATATTTGCACTCTCCAACTTTCGAACGACCAGGTGCTTATAGCCGAAGATAAGGATGACCACCACTACATGACAAGAAAAATTACAAAAGAACCCGAAACAGCTTTCATTGAATATGAAAAAAACTAAATACTTTTATATTGGGGGAGAATCCGATGACCTAGAATTAGAAAGAGGAGAGAAAATATCTAAATGCAATGGCTACCTATACCTTGGTGTGAAAATTCAAGATGATAGAAAGGACGAAAAAGAAATTCGACAACGAATGGGACAAGAAAGAAGAGACACCAAAAGGCTAAATGGAATATGGTGGCGTAACAAAGAAGAGAAAATACAACACATACAACACAGTTATTAAAAGTAGTGTATTGTATGGAGCAGAAGTATGGAGGTGGAAAGAAGCAGACAAAAGAAGGCTGGAAGCTCTGGAGATGGATGCCCTAAGAAGATTGTGTAGAATGTCTAGACTAGATAGAGTACCGAACACAACAATTAAAGAATTAATCGGACTGAGGGAAACTATTATAGAAGAGGCAGAAAGACGACAACTAATTTGGTACGGACATTTAAGAAGGATGGCAGACAGAAACATTTTAACAAGTACAAAACATCTACCAAATATCATCTCCTAAATAAATCCAAATTTGAGAAATAAAATAAAAACCTAATTTTCCGCTCCTCTTTAGGGGGTTCTAACTCCGAAAGGAGACGCCTTCTTCTTCTTAATCAGTTCCTCTTGTACCTTTCGGTGTCGAGGAGACGTGTAAGGGAAAACAATTATATAAAAACCCCCCTTAATTTTCGATAAGGAATTATCTCCTGAATTTTTTCGCAATATTTAAGAAACACCCCTTATAAATACTTAATGTTTAAAAAGTCACCCAATCGCATTTGATTGCTTTAAATTAATAACACTGCAACAATGTACTTTTTACAGTATTTTATCGTTGGAGAAGTGTAACTGTGCATATACGTAAATACTGCTAATGTTTTGGTTAATGTTTATCATAACATGCAAATGTGGGTAAACAATGTCGATTCATTAATACATTTTTATTTACAGCAGTTTCTTATAGTTTACATTTTCTATACGCAAGTGCAAGGCCGGCTTACAGTATTGAGTGTGTGTTTAATTTAAACCCAATTATAAACACTTTTGTACTTTTGTTAATGTTTAAGTGACTCATTTGAGATTAGCAACCAAATATAGCATACATTAAGTTGGGTATTACAAAATTTTCCACACGAGTCTTAATGGTGCTTAATAGATTTTTTATTGGTGTCTATTGTAACGAGTCGTTTAAATGATTTACAGATTTACAATTTGTCTTCAAGTTTTAATTATAATATATTTTTAAACCGAATTATTGTACAGCGTCCTGCATTAGTGCGTCGGACCCTGTATAATATACTTCATATATAAATCAAACTGAATCACCCTGTATAAAGACACTATATTTTTATATTTTAAATGTATCATTTAAATAATTCAAACATTTATGAAGCTATTTTTATTTTCTTGTTCTTTAGTTAATTATTAATTAATAATCCAAACGATTTTAATTTAATTGCGTAAAAAACAATTAATTTATTAAATCAGTGAGTATTAACAACACCTTTTAATGTATTTCTTTTAGCATTTGTCGACAATGTGGCTAATTTTCCTTAGAAATATGTATTATCAGCGATTAAAAATTTATCAAACTGTTCAAAAATTAAAGATTAACAATTAGATTCTTAACAATATTTATCTTAATTATTTTTAATTTATTACGAATACAAAGAATTTTTCCTACCTGTAGCCATGGCCAAATATTGATACAGACAACTTCCTTGTTGAACTTCATAGTTAGTAGCGGACTTCATCGTGAAGAATGTTAAATAAAATCCTTAAAGCAACAAATGGTTATCACTATGAGTGCACTGCAAATTCACATAATGCCAATAACTTGTCGTCGCGATTATGAAACTTAACTACATGTCGGTTAACCGAACTGTCGACAATTGATAAGTTACATCGATGAAAATGTGGCTTAAATACAACGGCGTAGGAAAATAACTAAATGACGTTTATAAGTATTTAGATTTAGCTGGTTCGGACGGACTTCTTACAACTTGACAGTGCGTACACCTATGGTGGATCGAAGCCAAACGAATTGGCAAGAGGGACAAGTTAGAAAAGTTTAGCAACACTCTTTTTCTATAGAATAATAGTTTAATAGCATTCGAATATATTCCGAATTAACTCGTTTTTTTTTTTTAAATTGAAGAATTGTGTGAATAATTTCATAAACAGGCAACTGCAAAATGCAGTCGATTTTATACAGAAGGTGTATAAATTCGTGAAAAATTCAAATGTAGTGTTGTTCCTTTCATAATCTAGGTTAAAATTCGAATACAAATACTTTGGCCGAATGATAGTTATCCTTAAAGAGATCATTAGAGTATGAAATTGTAAAATTAATATGCACCTTTTTGATCTCATTGGATGGCAGTCATTATCAAGAAAATTTGTCCGGAATCATTGCTCCACAATTAAAAAACTAATGGAGATTAATTTAATTTTTGCATGTTCTATCTATATATATAAAAATGAATGTATGTATGTATGTATGTATGTTTGTATGGATGTTTGTCCTTTATGCATTCCTATACCATTCATCCGATCCTGACCAAATTTCGCACAGACAATCTATAGGACCATGGGAAGAAGACAGGCTATATAAGAATTCCCAAAAGTTCAAAAAATTCCCAAAAGATCCAAATATCACAAAAATTTCAAAATTCTCAATAGATACAAAAATTCTCAATAGATACAAAAATTCCCAAAAGATCCAAAATTCTCAAAAGGTCAAAAACGTCCACCGGGCGCGAGCGCGAAGCGCGAGTAGTCTGTGATTGATAAAAAAATTCACCGAGCGAAGCCGGGTCACTACGCTAGTTATTCATAAAATCATGTGTGCATATTTGGCATTACCTAAATATGTAATACAGATTATTATTTCTTAATAACTGTTTTTTTTTTGTCTTGTTATGTACAGGGTTAGCCAATAGGTATGTCGGTGTTTTAGTAGGCGATAAAACGAACAAACAAAAACGAATCACATGTTCAAAAACTAAATTTAATAGCTTAAATTATGCAATTTTACTAGATACAGCTAGTGTTTAAAAATAAATTCGTTCGAATGATTCCTATGAGAATGAATACCTAGACGTAATCTCGTAACAAAATTCAACATCACAAGCTGCAATACATCGTGGTTGATGTCCCTTGCTTCACTTTCAATTGCAAGTTTCAGTTCTTGAAGTGTGCGTGGTTTATCCCTGTACACTCTAGACTTGAGACAGCCCCAAAAATAAAAGTCAGGGGCACTCAGGTCCGGTGATCTTGCAGGCCATTGAATGTCACCGAATCGTGAGAACTCTTCCCGGAAAAAATTCTCGCACGATGTTCATCGACTGAAGAGCTGTATGGGCCGTAGCACCGTCCCGTTGGAACTAGCTAGGGTTTCTCATATTTGACCATTTTGCTTGTGCCCGGATTCCGGGAAGAAATCGGCCTTAGTACCGGGATTTCCCGGGATGTAATAAATTATGTCAATATTTTTAAATAAATAACCCAAAACATTTAGAGAGCGGTTTATTACTTAAAAACAATTCCAAGTTATATATGTAATACATACCAATAATTCCTGATGTGGTGACTCCACACCAAACGGCAATTTTGGGGACAATAGGTGCGTTCGGGACGTGCACTCTTTTTGCTTTATTTGCTCTTTTTTGCTCCACAGCGTTCGGGACGCGACTTTGGAGTAAAAAAGATAGAGGGTTTTCATGCAAACTCAAAGGATTTTGCGGAGCCCAGTATCTGAAGTGATGTAAGCAGGGCAGGTTAGGTTAGAAATTGGAAAGAAAAAGCAAAAGATAGGACAGAATGGAGAAAAGTTGTTCGAAGTAAATGCTAATAGACTGGGACTGATCCTCCCAAAATAAAGGATCTAGAAAGCTTAAAAGCGGCTCAGTCTCACTGGGGGTATAGCCACAGTATAAAAGGAAATGCCTTAATTTTTTTATTATGTAAAATATTTGTTATTTTGTTTAAAGTTTTTTTATTCTTCCAAACAAAAGCTTTATCCAATATTTAAAGTATTCAGTAATTTAACACTATTTTTCAATCTATGTTTTGGCAAAATTACAAAAAATGTAAGACCATATGTAGAATACAGTAATGAAGTATGAATAAATTTCGAATTAATTGCGTTTATAAACATATTTTTTTGATAATAAACTGCTTTTTTACATAATTCTTTTGCTCAATGATCTTTAAAATAAAGTAACATAAAATGTCACGTCTATTTTGAATACATTTCAATTTCATTACGTTCTTATCATAGTTAACCATTACTCATTAATTAAATTGTGTGTATCATTCGTTTGCACGCTCACATTTTTTCAATTAATTTTGGTTCGTACTAGTTCAATTAACTACATTTTAATACAAGCAGTACCGTAATGGAATCACAGCCAAAATAACGTGTTGAACTTTCTAAATAACCATCACCAAGACTTCTATGACCTGATTTTCATCTCAAAATACGCACTTCACATAGTAATAAAACACATCAAAGATCAGGGTTATATTTTTGATATAAATTAAAACCAGTTCAGTGCATATAAATTTAAATGTTTGCCCTAGAGCAACATATGCGATATTAACGGATACTTCACGTTCATATTTGTTGAACTAATCATAGAAACAAACTGTTGTTGATATTGTATTACATAAAGTGTAATCTAGTTTGTTACTGCCAAGTTCATGTACTAATGTTTATTCATTTCAAGTTAAAAATGACGTCATTTGTTTATGAATGTGCTAGGTCAAGTGCGCTATTTTTTTTTGTTGGACAACAGCGCGTGTTCAAGGAAGTACAAGTTGATTTCAAGATTTTGATGATACAATAATTGAGAATTACTATCGAATGCAGATGTTTTTCTTTGTAATTGATTAGTTTGTTGACTGTAATCTGAAAACAAATTGAGGAAATACCACGTGCGCAAATTAAAATTTCTTGTAATTCTCAGTAATTTAGCTATAATTCGCAATATTAAATTTTGTGGTTAATAATTTCATTGTTTGTGAGAAATAATTTGCTCTGTTTGGAACTTGTATGTGAGAAAAAACTATGATGTGATATATTTGTTGATAGTTTAAAGTTTTAAAAATATTTAACCAATGCGCAAGATTTTCAAATAATCAATAGGTTTTTGCAATACTGTAACTGATTTTTAAACAATGTGAGATTAGTGTTACATATATTTAAAATAAATATGAAATAAAAGGGTTGATGAATATGATCTGTTGCACCAAAATCATATTCAAATTTTAAGTTCCATAGCACGTGGTAATATTGTCATTGTGAAGGACTGTCGTGCGATTAAAAGAATTGGTTTGACCTTTCTGCAAACTCATTAATTTAGCTTGGCGTCATTCTTGTTTAAAATGCATTTTTCAAAAATTTATTGTTGAATAGATGGATTTTTACAAAACACCAAAACACGTTGCTTGGTATAAAACACAAAAACCAGTAGTAATAGTTAATTTTTTATTGTTAATGTCGATTTTTCTTTGAATTGGTACAATTGGTAGTAAAAAAAAAATCGTTGTCTCCCTGTTGTAAAAAAAATGACGTCAAATTGACAAGACAACGTAATTACATGTGTATATTAGCAAAAAAGTAGTTAAAATCGTAGGTATTATGTGATCGTAGAAAAAGTAAGCTACATAACACGAGTGGTAAAGCAATTGCTTCTTACAACTTTTGTTATGTAATATACTATAATACTATTATATTTCTCTTGTTTAAAAAGTTGAATATCATAGACGTCTTGCAAAATAACAGCTAATTTTTACTTGCCTTTGTTTTGAAAAAAACAATACCAAAAACCGAAAAGTTATCTATGTTCGTGTGGAACTTGATTTGTTTTAAATAAATAATTTTCTTACACCATAATTTTCATACTATACATTTTTTTATAAACTTGAGATACTTTTTAAGTTTATAAATAGGTCTCAATTTTGTCGGACCATTAACGCATTAACCATATGGTAGTTCACAGATTGCCAAAATATTGACGAATATAAACCGTGACAAAATTGAACAATCTTTTTAGAATAAAGTGCGTAATTCATATATTTTATTTAACTACTGCATCTACTAAATCTTAAACAGAAACATATTTATTTGTTCTTTTTGTATGGAGTGTGCAAAATTAATCGCGTTTGGCACAGCTGTCGATGACGTAATAGTTAAAAGTGATGTTTAACTTAGACACGGCTTGAAGCAGCTGATAATTATGTCGTCACTATGACGTATCTGAGTACTGTTATTATTTGCTGTGTATTTTTATAGACGTCATTTTTTTAACCTAGCATTCAAAATTATTGCGAAAGCATAATCCGATAAAATTATATTTAAACTTTTAAAAATAGTTGCGTTTGAGCGTATGTATAATATCATAACTAAACTCCTTGTAGCAACTCAATACTTTTGTGTCATTCATATTCAGTTTTAATTGGGTTTAAAAAAAAGGATGTAAACATTTTTTTTGCTGATTTTGTTCCCAATACATGCAATATTGTAAAAAGTCAAAATTTTCATTGCGTTTTTGCCTGTTCATCCATGAAGATTCT
Organism: Elmis aenea; assembly: GCA_947652605.1. Lineage (NCBI taxonomy): Eukaryota > Metazoa > Arthropoda > Insecta > Coleoptera > Elmidae > Elmis > Elmis aenea. The sequence continues at coordinate 67,218,889 of OX393577.1, forward strand.
CAAACCTACATTGGAAAAACTGGATCAAAATAAAATATATAACCTATGAGTTAAAGGTATTTAGAAAAAGATGGAGGCGAATCAATTAAGATGGCTTGGACATTTACCACGCATGCCAGAAAGTAGATACGCGGAAATAGTAGAAAAATGCAGATGGAGGGGAAAAGAATAAGAGGAAGACCAAGAATAAAATGGGGGGAAAAAGTGAGGCAGAGGCTGGAAGAAAAAGGAGTCAGCTGGAGAGATGTGCCACAATTAGCTAAGGATAGGCAGGAGTGGAGAAACATAACACAGAAATAGAAAATCATACCTCGACACCGCAAGGTACAAGAGGAACCGATTGAGAAGAAGAAGAACATACAAATAAATACATAAATCATTTATTTTGTTCTTGAACAATATATGTACATGGAAAGAAAGGTTGTTATTTTGTCAAAATAAAGCTAGTTTCAAGTACAAAAATTAACCAAAGTAAAATTCAAGTATTGGAATTTAATTTTCGCGATCCCAGCCGTTCCCTTCGCAACCCCATTTGGGGTCGCGACCTATAGTGTAAGAAGCGCTTTACTAGGCTAGGTCTTATTTCATTTTCCCATTTTGGTCTTGGTCCTCCTCTACTTTTTTACCTCAAATTTCGTTTTTCGTTTCATTTTTGCGTGCCTGCTTTTAGCATGTGTAGTAGTTGTACCAGCCATCTTAATTAGTTTACCTTCATCTTTCATGTCTTTCACTCCCAGAGTTTTTCTGATGTTATCGTTGCTAATCTTATCAATTAGTCTACATTCTTCTATTCTTCTCAAAAATCTCATCTCCTGCGCCTGTATTTTTTGTTGTTAGTGCCCAAATTTCTAAACTGAAAGTAAAAATACACGTTTAATACTCACGTCTCTTTGGAGACCTCCTTCTTGCTTGCTCATTTGTTACTGGCGCGATAAAATTTCGCCGTTCCATCTAGATGTTATGTTATCTTAAAAGATCTATAGGCTCTATTTGGCTGCGTGAAAACATTATCGTAACGCTAAAAACAGATCAAAGGTAACCACCATACGGCAATGACAATAAACCATGATTTAAGGAATGTTATTCGCCAATCCTTTACAATTTATTAAAAGCACCTTATAACTTACGCTGACAACAAGTTCATTATAATTACGAAGTTGTGGCAAAATTACACATCAAGAATATCTTTAACAATGACCTTAGTGGCACAGGTTCATGAAATTCCAATTATAAAACACGTGCGCTTCAAAATGAAATATATGCCAAAAGTTTGAATAATATTGTTCATTTTGGCACCACATGGCAGTAAATAGATTTTTATTATCTATACATCTAGGAATAGGCATTTATTTACTAACTTTAGACAGACGAAAAATGAGTATGCAAAATTGTACAAGCCGACAATACGTCCTTAAATCAATAAATATTATTGGTCCTTTTAGTACATAAATCCGAAGAATTTTCCAGTTAAATGGAAGAGAAAAAAATATATGATTGTTTTGTTAATTTAACCAAAGTTGTTCCTCAGCCTTTTTGAACCTGTGCCCCCCTTATTCATATTAGTTTTTATTGCGGCCCTCTATCTATTATGCATTGGAACTAAAAAAAGGGTCATCCAATTGTTTTTAAATCCGTTCGAGCAAATAATCTTGATCAGCTATCAACCGGAGAGCCTACGTATTGGCCAGCTGATAGAAAAAAGATGCCAGATGTACTCGATTTTTGCGTCTCGAAGGGTATTAACAAAAAACAAATTAAACTAGAATCGTGTCTAGACTTATCATCCGATCATTCACCAATTCTCATTACCATGTATTCGAACATCCTAAAAAAGCAAAAACAGCCTACACTATACAGCAGGAAGACAAATTGGAATATGTTTAGGGAAAGTCTCGACGAGTTGATCTCATTAAGTGTACCCCTGCAGACAGAGAGAGAACTAGATAATGCAGTTGAACATCTCACAAAGGCAATCCAAAATGCAGCTTGGAAGGCGACTCCGGATCAAAGGACAACACAAATAAAGGAAGATTGTCCAGTAATAGTTAAACAAATGATAGCCGAAAACCGAACACTCCGCAAACGGTGGCAGAGAACCAGAACAATGGAAGACAAAATTAAATTTAACAAGTCAATTAAAAAATTAAAAAAGTTGCTACTTGACCTTAAAAATCAATCAATACAGGAATACCTTGGAAACCTCACAGCTACAGAAGCTAATGACTACTCATTGTGGAAGGCCACTAAAAAAATTAAGCGCCCGCAACTAACAATCCCACCTATTAAAAATACAAATGGAAAATGGGCCAAAAACAGCACAGAAAAAGCGACAGTATTTGCACAATACCTTGCAGATGTCTTTAAGCCATTGCCATCAACCTTAACAGAAGAAGAAGAAAATGACATATTAAATTTTCTGGAGACACCCTTTCAGATGGTCAGGCCCATTAAAAAATTTAAAAAGAGTGAAATAAAAAAAGCAATATCCAAAGACATTAACATTAAAAAAGCTCCAGGATTTGACTTAATAACCGGAAAAGTGCTCAAAGAAGCCACAGATAAATGCCTAAAATGTATTACACAAATCTTTAATGCAGTTCTCAGGATAGGATACTTCCCAAATCAATGGAAAGTGGCCCAGATTATTCTCTTGCCTAAACCAGGGAAACCGTTACACGAAGTGACATCTTACAGACCTATCAGTCTACTACCAATTTTATCCAAGGTCTTCGAAAAACTTTTTCTAACACGTCTCAAACCATTGCGAAGAGAACTCATCCCAAATCACCAATTCGGTTTCAGGAATCAGCACGCTACGGTTGAACAAGTACACAGAGTGGTCAAAAGGATAAACAATGATCTGGAAGGCAAAGAATTTTAGAAATACGTGTTTTACATTTGATAGAAATACTGCATTTGGCTACTTTAAAATGAATCTTAAGGCATATTTAATATTGTGTGCTTTATCTTGCACATCCTATTTTAAAGATATTTTGTAAATAACGTTAAGACATTAATTTGTTTAGTAGTTGAATCAAACTCCAGTTCAGATTAATGTTGTAACATTCCTAGAATTACACGTGCAGTTTTGAAAAGCAATTGTGAACTCAAAAATATGACGTCTTATGATGCTTGTAAACAAAAACAAGAATATTTATTACATTAGGACTGGAGAAAAATTAACTGTTTTCTGTCTTAAGTAACAGCAAACTTTGAGTACCTACTTAAATTAAGTGTTATATCAATATGTTTGCTGATTCATGTTTTAAATTTATTTCAGTTAGTGAATGTCGTTAATAGTTAGTAGCTGCAACACACCAAACGCATTTTGTTAAATAAGTACCTATTATTTATAATGTGAATATACTTTAAATGAATATATCACATTAAAGCGCTTCAAAAAACTGTTTTTTATTTGCTTATAATGCATACATACCTAGAGTTGATTGTAAATTTTCTAATATGCTTGCAAAACGTATTTTTTCAAGGTAAGTAGGGACTACATTTGCAAAATTAGGTCTTGAAATTTTGATTTAAATCGTTACTAAACCAGAACTTATTCCGACAGAAATATTAGGCATTTAGCAGTAATTCTCTTTTTTTAACCTCTGATAATGTACCAACTTTATATTTAATAATTTCTTGAACATTAGAGCTTTTCAAGGAAATTTGGTTCCTAGACTAAACAGTAAGTCTTATTAACAAAAAAAGTTAGATAAGAAGGAAGTCATCAACATTTTAAATTTTAGTCCGCGCGTGGCAAGGCGTTTAATTTTGTTAGGTACTAAACCTTTAAGGAATATTAACAAATTTTACAACAAAGACAATACTAAAAATACCTAAATAATGCATTTTAAATAAATACAGAGTATTATTTTACAAAATATATTTATCTATTACAAGTAAAAAACATAAATTATAATTGAAAGACTTGAATTATTGCAATAAGTACATAAAAAAATAATATCGTAGGAAATAATCTAGTTTATTTTTAATCTAATTCATATAGCAGTAATAATAAAATTTTACTAAAATAATAATGAAACTACTTAAATGGTATACTAATTCTGTCATTTTGTGCTATTTATAACTATATTTGTTCCATAAAGACAGAAACAAGCATCATTACAATATATAATGAAGATTTTTATCACAGATTTAGGAAGCAAGGCAAATTTCAGTCACTACAATTTCGTCATGGTTTCCTCGATTTTGGATTCCTTGGACCTTGATTTGCTTTGAAGCATTTCTTGGATTCCTTCCAAAGTTTTCCCTTTTGTCTCTGGGACGTACCACGCAATGAATATCAGTCCTAATATATCAAAAACACCGAACAGGAAGAAAGGCACATGCATTCCCGAACTGTCTTTTAAAATTTGAAACATTTTTGTGCCTATAGTGGCTATAATGCTGTAGTAAATGTCTACAAGACACAAGGCGAAACCCTTAACATTGGCTGGGAATAATTCTCCAGCCATTATAATGGGTATATTCTGCATACCGATGCTAAAGATTATAATAAATAATATGAGAGTTGCAAATGGTATGAACGTGAAATTGCTTGTGTCTATATCCGTGGAATTTTTAACGTAAAAGTACGCTCCTTCTATAAATAACGTCAAAGCCGAACCACAGGAAGATATCATGAGTAAAGGACGTCTTCCAGCTCTGTCCACCAAGGCAGATGAGATGCAACAAACGATTAATTCGATGCCAAAATAAATAACCGCTATTAGTCCTGAAGAAATGTTAGCACCAACTTCATTGAAAATAATTTCGAGATAAAAAGATATCGTGGTGGCCCCACTAAGTTGCTGGAAACTGCGAAGTCCAAGCATGATTATAGCACCTCTTCTGTTACTAGGAACTGTAAAGAGATCCAAAAATTTCCCTGTATTTTCAGTTTGTTCCTTAATAGCAGCGCTAATCCGATTGAATTCCATATCAACATCATCAGTCCCTTTGAAAATCTTCAAGCTCCTCTGGGCTTTTTCCATTTTCCCTTTCATTATGAGATAATAAAAACTTTCAGGCATCCCCAAGAAAGTTACAAACAGCAGCACAGGAAAAACCGATGATATTATGGCAGTCGTTGTTATGGCAAAATACGAACCAATCCCGTTTATCAATAAAAACCCAAAGATCCACGTGATCGAGCAGCTTGATCCTAGAAGGCCCCGTATTTTTGGATTTGCTATTTCTCCTAGATACATCGGTAGCGAAGTGAAGATGAATCCATCGCCTATTCCTGATATGAATCTCGCTATTAGCAGCATCGTGACGCTCTTTGCGAATGCTACCATGATCCATCCGATGAAAAATGGGAGTGCTGTGAGTAGGATGACTTTTTTGCGGCCGATAATGTCGACTAGGAGACAACCAATTATGCCGCCGAGTGTTGAGCCCATTAGGGGAATTACAGCTAACCAGGAACCTTCAGAATTTGTTGTTGGAATAGTCGAGTTCTTGTCCAGGAGTTGGGGAAGTGATGGTGATGGCCATCCGTATTGCATACCGCTGCTTACTATTCCCAAAGATCCTGAAACAATTTATGTATTAAGTAGGGAATTATCCATTTTTATATTAGAAAAATAAAGAAGGATATTGGAAAATATTTATTAGTTAAAATCACAGAATCTCAGAATAGAAGTTAATATTAAAAAATAAACCCGAACTAATAACTATTAATGATAAAGCAGGAAATGTACTAATAGACGAAAAGGACATAATAGAAAGAATACTTTAAAGAATTATTTAATCAAAACAATAAGAAAATGACACCACAAAATGAGAGAAAAGAGCAGACAAAACTCAACACAGAAAAACAAGAAGACGGCATAACAATAGAGGAACTACAACAAGGATTAAAGGAATTAAAAAACGGGAAAGCACCAGGACATGACCGAATAACAAGCGAAATGCTAAAGAATATGGGACCTAAAGGAACACTTCTACTTATAGAAGTTACGAACAAGGCATGTTCGGAAGAAATAATACCGATTGACTGGGAGATAAGTATGATACTGCCTATATTTAAGAAGGGGGACAACAAAGATTGCAGTAATAACAGAGGCATAATGCTTCTCAGCACTAAAATTGCAAAAAAAAATTAGATAAGACATTAACAGAATCACAAAATGGATTTAGAAAAAGTAGGAGTGTTCAGGATCACATATTCACAATTAATCAGATTAGAACCAAAACACAACTAAAAAAAGAAAAAGCAATATTTGCATTAATAGATCTACAAAAGCATTCAATAAAGTGTTTAGACGAAAAGTCTGGGAGATCCTTGAGGAAAGAAACGTAGACAATAAACTAAGTTGAAATATTAACTGCTTGTATAAGAAGACAATAAATTACGTGATAACCAAAAATATGAAATCAGACTCTTTCAATACAGAAGATGGATTAAGACAAGGAGGAGGAATGAGTCCAGTACTGTTTACGATATTTATGGACAATAAAATTACGAAATGCAAACGAAATGTTAAGAGTCTATTCGTAGGCTACAAGAATTTACTGAAGGTCAAAATATCAGAGTGTGCGTTCGCAGACGATGTAGTCATTATGGGAGAGAATGAAAGGGATCTAAAAACTAATATAGAAATTTGGAAAGAAGTATTAGAAGAAAACGGAATGGAAATAAATCACAAGAAAACAAAAGTGATGACGATAAACGGAGGAAACGAGAACATAAACATACAAATTGAATGAGTAAAAATAGAAACTTTACAATATTTCAACTACCTCAGAGTAACAATCAAAAATACAGGACAACAAGAATTGGAAATTAGCTAGAGGTTAGAATAAGCAATGAAAACCTATTACGTTGTCGACAAAACTTTTATTAATAAAAAATAAATCTAAAAAAAGACAAAAATTAGTGTATACCGTACAATATACTGACTGATCTTGACATTTGGTTGCGAGTCATGGATATTAAGATCGAGCCAAAAAAGTAAAACCCAAGCGGCCGATATGAAATTTTTAGGAAGAGTAAGAGGCATAATAAGAGAAGACAGAATAAGAAACGAAGAGATTAGAAATGAATTAGAAGTGGAATCTATCTTAGAATCCATAGAAACTAGACAACTGAGTTGGTGGGGGCATCTACAGAGGATGGACACAAGAAGAGAGGCAGAGACAGAGTGGGAAGCAAGAATACAAGCAAGTAGGAAAAGAGGAAAACCGAGAGAAACATCGGAAAAGGCGGTAACAAAAACCTTGGAGAAGAAAGGAAAATCATGGTGTGAAGTGAAAGAAATAACACAGAACAAAAAACAATGGCGCCAATTCATGTATAATACATAGACGTGCACACATCCCTACACCTACGGGTATATATACAGGGTGTTGCATAACCAAACGGGCAAACTTATATACAGGTTGGGGCACGGGAACCGACTGTTTTTAAATTGATTAATACTCGGCCATTAAGAAAGGTAGCGTCGTGTGATAGGTGTCATTTAATTCCTTAGCTCAAAGCATTTTATTATCAACTAACATGGAGCCGTGGACACTAGAGCACCGCGGTTCAGCGCGAGTTTCGCCGCAGATTCGATATTCATAGAAATGACTCTGTTCCCGCTCATGACACAATTTTACGTTGGGTAAACAATCTTCGAACAAGAGGCCCAATGATGAAAAAGAATCCGCCCGGCCCCCCAACGTACTATGCGTACTCCAGAGAACGTGGAAAGAGTCAGACAAGCGGAACTGCGAAGCCCAGGCCGCTCTGCTCGAAGACATTCAGCTGCACTCACATCAGCAATCGTACTGTAAGACGGATTTTGTATGGTGAACTACGTTTCCATTCATAGAAACAAGCGGTTGTGCAGAAATTGAATGTAAGGGATTACCCTCAACGATTGCTTTTGCACAGGAAATGCTTGCACTCTTCGAGCAAAATGAAGACATGAGCGATGAGGTCCATTTCCACTTTAATGGGGCCGTCAACAGACAAAATTGTTGGTATTGGGCTGCTGAAAATCCGCGACAATTTCACGAAAAACCGCTGCATAGCCCGAAGGTGGCAAAGTTTACCCAACGTAAAATTGTGTCATGAGCGGGAACAGAGTAATTTCTATGAATATTGAATCTGCGGCGAAACTCGCGTTGAACCGCGGTGCTCTAGTGTCCACGGCTCCATGTTAGTTGATAATAAAATGCTTTGAGCTAAGGAATTAAATGACACCTGTCACACGACGCTACCTTTCTTAATGGCCGAGTACTAATCAATTAAAAAACAGTCGGTTCCCGTGCCCCACCCTGTATATTAAAAAATTAACTTTAGATAAGTGTTGATTTTGTGAGTATTACCAAAATTTAAATTTATTTAATTTATTATTATGTGTTAGAATAAAATTTTGTGATAAAATAAATGCTTAGAGGAAGCATAATCTGAAATCTTAAAAGTGCCCTTCTTTCTTGCAAAGGCATTGCTGTCATCGTAAAGAAAACATCGTGCAAACATCAATTAAAATTAAAGTATCTGTTACAATTATGTAGCAATTTTTTCGGATTGTCTACACAGCTCTGCAAGGTTTGTAGGTTAGTTGCATGAACTTGACCTTTAAAGTATCCCCACAGTATAAATCAGTGTATCTTTACGATCTCAACAATGCCTAGACCAGCATGGTGAGTATATCAAGTAAACTAAACCATCATTTGGGTATTTAAAAAGCAAGTTTTTATTTGTTATCTTTATTCTGCCCTTACTCAAAAAAGTGCATTTAATTAAAATTAAATGAATTAGTAATGTACTTATCAACAACCGTAGTGAGTAAACATTATTTAAGCGCATCTGCATTTACAAAGAAATGCATTTAAGTTGCTTGAAAAAACTATCGCGAGACAAATTATGCATCACTTCTACTACCTACTACTGTTACAGATAACAATTGCTTCTGACTCAGTTGTTCTGTGAGTATCCGCATTTTTATGCATAAAATCAATTTTTGTAACTATGCAAGCGAATGGGTATTTAAACGTGCATTGGAAGCGTTTTACTGTGCACCAATTACAGGAATTGCATCACGCCGGAGAATATTTTCGTGTAATATTGATTTTTTAGTACGTAATTTCCAAGAAAATGTTGATGCCGTAAATAGCAAATTATATAATTAAGAGTAACTGAAACACATCCTCATAGGAAACGAATATTCATATGGAAATGTAACAGAGACAATTAAGTTGTAGTTTAAAGGTTAGTAGGTCTTTGTAAGGTATCTTTCCATCTTATAATAATGAAGATTATAGATTTTTATGATGAATCAAAACCATTTTGTCTAGGATCATTAGAACCATTATAAAAACTTTGTTAGAAGCAGCGAGCGGAATTAACGATTATAAACGAAAGCATTAGTGTTTTATACTGTTATAATTACAGTTATGCTTAATTAATGAAGAAGTAGCCGATAGCCAAGTTTAGAAAACCGCTGACAAACTTGAGAGCTAAGTGGGAAGTGCTCGTGAAACGATCGTGTTTTTAATTAAATTTTATTTATACCTATCATTTAAAACATCGTAAAGAGGAACATTTAGAATATTATTAGTTGTATCTATCAATATCTGTATCATATACAGGGTGCGCCAAATACAGGAGCAATCATTGAAAACTAGTTAACAAGGGCAACCATTAGAATCACATTAATGGTTAGAGATATGGAAGTCGGGTTAATTAAGAGAAAATGTTTGTGTTTTCAAAATGTACAAAAGTACACTCATGAACGCTCAAACCTCTTTCCTACAGCATATGTACTTATTGCTCTACACTCTACAGGGTGGTCCACTAGTAGCAACACTTTAACAGTCGAAAGAAAAACTTATTTTAAAGCGAATATTCTATATCAACATGGGTCCAAAAACGCTGCATTTTAAAGATACAGGGTGTTGAACTTTTAGAAAATATAACGATAATATTTAACCGTTTCTCAACCAGTAAATATATTTAAACCAAATTTGGTATACAGCACCACCTTACAGGTTACCACAATCGGTAAAAATTTCAAGTCCCACAAGCAACCAGTGGCGGAGTTGTGGGGGCTCAGTTTCAATAAATTTTATAAAAAAATAGTACGACCCTGTTCAAAATCAAACTCGAACCTTATTTTGGGTAGAGCATTTTATTCTAAACAAAAAGTGTTTCTTAAGTTTTCTTCGTATCGGCCACCGTTTGGCGAGGAATTTGATTTATTTTACAATTTTCGCGAAAAATTTGCTCCCAAGTTCGATCTAAAAATATCGCGAAAAGCAGAAAATTGCAAAATGCTCATTAATCGTTAATTTGGCGGAACTTCTTTCCTCATTATTAGTATGTTCTGTTATTAAAATCAAAAAAATGTTACTTTCATCACCGGTCTCCCCTACTACAAAACCGCTATATCAATTTTATTAAAGCTTTTTTAAATTCCGAGATAAATGGCAAAGTGTTTTTTTTTACAGTTAGTAGTTGGGTTTCGCGTCAAATTTTTTTTTTCCATATCTAGAATCAAACGGGTTTGCACCATTTATTTTACACACATTGTATAACAATTACCAAGGCAGTAAAATTCGACTTATCGCGAATGTGGAAATAAGCACGCCTGTGATAAAAAGCAACTTTACGGCCTTGATGCATATTAAATCGTCAAAGAAATAGCGAAAAATCAAGCACATACATAAAGTTCTACTTCATCTGTCAGATTCTCATTCTGTCAAATATGTATTGAACAAAAGCACGCCCATTTTGACTAAATTCAACCAATGATCGTAGCGCATTTTACTTTTTTACTGTCGATCAGCAGTGAAAATGTTTATTACAGCCGCTTTTGGGTACTTATTGAGCCAGTTTAGTGACAATTGCAGAAAAAATTATGTACACGTAAAAACAGTTTTTAAGTTAAAGAGATTGGTTGAATAAATCCAGTCTTTAAACGTACCACACAATTAATAGCTAAATGAAGCAATGCAATTTATTATGATCAACTAACATTTCCAAAAAATAGAGTTTGTTGGGGTTATTTCCGAAATAAAAAATAAAAATTGAGGTCATCGATGCTCTTCAAGACACCCTGTATATATAAATACTCGTTTTATGAAGAAAAAGGATTTTTAATATTTACCAACTACGCAAACTACTTCCAAACAAATTTGTTTAAATTGACCACAATTTACTGACGAATCATTTAATACAAAAAAATATTAATACATAACTTCTATTTGAAAATTTTTCTACAATGATTTAAACTATTTGGCCCAGTTTCAAATACATTCAGTGCAGAATATAGATTACTTTTCAGGGACAGAACACGTACGTTTCAAGTTTAAAGTTCAGGGCTGCAGTTATGAAAAAAGCGGAGCCTTTGCAATGCGGAAAACTCATTTTAAAGCCATTTTAGCATTATTGTGTTTTGGGAAATTTTAAAAGCCCTTTTTTAATTAAGGGTTTTCAGATTTAAATAATTCTATTAACAAAGTTCTTGTTAGATAATTAGTGCAATTATTAAAAATGTTAAGAACAATATGTATCGGGCAATATAAACAAATTACCTGTAACCATGGCAATGTACTGGATCGTGGTTGGCGCCAAAGTGTCCTTAAGCTTTTGCACATACATTTTGAACTAAAGCACTGCCGACTTCGTATCGATTTATTCAAACAAGCACAGGATTATATTTCGTTAGTTTAGAGAACATTGATTTCACTAGCCAACTTTGTTTCAGAAATAGAAATATTGCACTGCGTTTGGAGCTAAACAGAGTGGTTGTTTGCGTACTGTCCACGGAGTTTTTATTAGCAAGCTCAATTTTAAGGTAGTGGGGCGAAAGTTTATCGCTTTTACATAAAAAATTACCGCAATTTCAATTTACAAGAGATAAACAATAATTGATATTTGATAGCATCTTAAATAACAAGTTTATCGTGTCGTATTTTGATAGTTACGCGGGTTGTATTTCGTTATGTTTAATTTATCACACACAGAACTGATCACTTCTTTGATTATTTTTAACATTAAAGAATTATATTTTTTAAATTTATTATTATTACTCGACTATTTTCCGCAACAAATTAATATCTGTTATTTTTGCACGAACTGAATGGAGTTCCTGAACTTGAAAGCTTAAACTGAAAGTAGTTTTTGGCATCAGGTGACTTACTCGTTGTTAGATCACGTGCCAAAAATTTCTGCTTGTAAGAATCGATATCCTAGTAACTTCAAAAAATTAAAGCAAGCGAATACTTACGTCAGCACAATCATTACGTAAGCAAAACTGTTTTAAAACGGGTCATAAAATTAAATTTATTGTCAATCATTATTGTTCTATACTCACAACTTCGTAAAAGAAGTTAATAAAATTCGTTGGAGCATTGCTAAACATTGTTAAGCAACATTTTTTGTAAAAGCAATAGAAAAAATTGTTCTAAAACGTTTTTGTATAGTCAGGATTATCCAGGAAGTTTCAACTGTTTGTTTTGGTTACATGAAACCTTGTTGTACAATTATTACAAACGTTATCTTAAACCTTGCCAGACAGATAGTCAAACGAAATGGATGGTTAATAAACATAATTTAATAAGTTTACATAAATTGGTTTAAAAATTAATGCTTAAAATAATTTTTTATACCATAACGATATTTTTATGTCAGCATCTATTGACTTTGATTTTGTAGATTTCAATTATAAGTTTTTTTTCAAAAACGTCAAAGGTATTTTATGCCTAAGACTACAGTTTTTAGGTAATTTAAGTGTTTTTATTTTCCTGTTTACAGTTACAAAACATGTTAAATATTAATACATTTTTTAAAGTTATGTATCCGCCAATATAATTTTTTAAAAAAAGTTAATTACTCAAAAACTGTCGTTTTTTATGATTGTACATTTTTGAAAAAAAGATTTAAGAACCAAAATTTTCAGGACGTTTTTTAAAATAAAAAATTGACCAAGTAGATTACAAATAATTTCAAGTAAATTGCGATTTCACTGTTGCACTACATTCATTAAAGCAAGGTCTAATAATTCCTTCTTGAATGGGACACCCTGTATTAAGTAGTGACTGATAAATGTAATATTAAAATTATAGAGAACATGTGACAACCATGTTTTGAATATTTAATTACGTTGGTAATAAAGTACCAAAAAAAATTGTTAAGAAAAATTGAGCAAAAATATTGAATTAAATTTTAATTTCAACAAAATATTAATTCAAAATTTTAAAGTTAGATTCTAAGTTATACAAGGTTTTACAACAAATAAATTAATGCTATGAAGTTAAGGCTTTGTTTAAGTTTATACAAATTAAAACTCCACTGGAAAGTATAAGCAAACTTCCTATTTGTAGGGGTAATATGATTTAATTTTTTTTCTTGCTTAATTTATATCAAACTACCTACAAATTATTTATCGTATGAATAAACAGGATATATTAAAACACTTGGTTAAGATAAAATGTATTTTAAACGTTTAAAACAATTAATTATAAATATTATAAAATAAGTTTATTCATTGTATATGATTATGTGATTCATTCAAAACTTTATTTTTATTCCAAGAATTGTTTGCTTCGTGAATTGCAATTAAATCTGATTGATCGGAGATTTAAGACGATTTTCAAGAAAAATACTGAAAAGTAATGGTTATGTTTTTATTTTTGTTGAGCAAATATTGTTTATAAATTAGGAATACATCTTGTACCACACTGCAAACTTTAATTACCTACCGATAGTTTGTTGTTTGATATTAAACACTTTTCACAAACGTCTTCTTGTAGTAGTAGGATTATTGCGTTGTAAAATTTGTAAACCCGTTTTTTATGTGGTTTTGTTGGATATGCATGCTAATGTCTATTTTTAATAAAAAAGTAAACAATATTACGTACTAGCATCTCTGCAATCGACAATATTGTGCATACTGTCCTAGTCTTGATTACAGAACAGTTAAAATAATGTGGAACAATGTATAAATACCTGCAAGGGATGTAGTAGTCATAATACCTGACACCTTTATCTGAAAGGGCCGCTGTAGTAATTTGCCATTTAAAGGTACCTTTTACAACGTAGTAATGTTTAACAGTTTTTCTCTTAGACCTTGGAATCTTATCAGACTGCAGTTTTCATAGCTATTAAATATTTCTTTGACCTCGAAGATTTAAACTTTTAAGATGATAAAAAATGGGTATAATTTCTTTAAAGTTTGTTTAAACGTACCTATAAAACTATTAATCAAAAATTGCTGACATAACTTATTAACACTTTACATATCATGTAAAGCTTTGAATATTTATAAATGCAAAAATTAAGTTAAATTACTATTTCCTTAGTTAAATAATTATAACTTAAAAAAAAGCTCATTTTGATTTTTATTTATTATCTAGCGTGCCATGGGAATTTTTAAAAACATTAAAGCATCATTGAATAGGTCTCCGAAAATGGAAAAATTTGTCTAATTTAAACTTCTTTGTAGCTCTTACCGTTTACGAGATCCCTTCTATGTGGAACACCTTGTATATCAACTTTTTGGGTAAAATTTTGCTTTTTTTAATTAAAATACATACTTTTTTACCAATTGATTAAATTACTTGTATTTTTATACCCAGAGTATATTACTGTGAAGAAATACGTTTAACTTGGCAAATAAATAGGTAAGTAATCAAATAGTATCTCTACCTAGCCAGTTGGTATTTTTATCGAACGTAACAGTATTTCTACAGTGTAAGAGTTTATTTAAAACTGAAAATTAGTATTGTTACTGGGCAAATGTATTTTTTTTCCTAGCAAAATGTAAATTTTTCACAGAGCCATATTTACACAAGCCATTTTTAAATATTTCTGAGAATCAAAATGCGTCTGAGGTAAAAAAAAATCATTTATATTCGTTTTACCTGGTTTTTCCAGACAGACCAACAGTTATTCGCAGCATGATTCGTATGTTGGTCGTCTGTTAACCTGTTTCGAGTGTTTGTATGGAAGTATTAGGAGCACGCATTGGCACCATAAGATATTCATTTGCATAAAGGCTTTACTTATACATTAAAATATTCGGAAAAAACTGGATAGAACTGACTTAAAACGTTAGGTTTAGAAAACTGGCGAGTTTAATGCTCTGCCGAACTAAAAAACACGTACGTCAAAGATTTTTAATGCTGTTCTTATTTACAATAACAGAAAATAATCCTACACACATTTCTTTATTTTCATTAAGCAAGCTGGTTTACAGTTAAAAAATACTTAGCATAAAAAAGAACGAGCAGAAATGTAAAATAAACGTAGAAATACCATTTTAACAATGTTTCTCTTCACATTTTAATAGATTAATTGACTATTTGAGTGATTCATTTTTTAATATTATTAAGCCGCTTTATAAAAGTATTTTTTGTCCAAGTGCAAAACCTGTTTCTTCATCAGTTCCAGCCATATTTATATTATTGCTACAAGGTATTAAAAAACCTAAGACAAGATAAAAACCATACATTAAAGCGAATAATGGATAAACATGGAAAAATACTGACAACAAAAAAAGAAATTATCGAAAGATGGGGAAATTATTTTAAGGAGTAATTGGAAAGTGATAACATGATAAATGATGAGGAAGAAAAGCAATGGCAGGAGGAATACGAAACAATCGAACAAGAATATGGACAAGAAATAACCGAAAATGAGTTGGATAGAGACATAAAATGAAAATTGGAAAAGCAGTAGGTCATGATGGTATTTTACCTGAAATGATTAAGTTCATGGGAGTAGATGGAAAGAAAATGCTGCTAAGAATAGTAAATAAAGCATGGCAGGAAAAAGATATTCCAAGGGACTGGAAAGTATCTGTTTTATTACCGATATTCAAGACTGCCGATAGTAGGTAAAAAATGCGAAAACTATAAAGGCATATCTCTTCTTAGTGTAGCAGAAAAATTATATGAAAGAATTTTGGAGGAGAGATTAAGGAATCATTTCGAAAGAAATTTGGACGAGGCGCAATGTGGCTTTAGACCGGGTAGAAGCACGCAGAACCTAATTTTTACGTTGAGACAGTTAAGTGAAAAAACAATGGAACATTCAAAGATGGTGTACTTGTGCTTTATCGATCTGTCTAAAGCCAATGGAAAAGATCTGGAAGATATTGAAACAAAGTAGAGTGGGAGAAAGATTGCCTTTAAGGGTTTATATAAGAGTAGTAGAAATTATGTGCGAACCCATAACAGCAGTTCCCAGGAATTTATAAGAACAGTGGGAGTAAGACAAGGAGGCAAATTAACTCCACTACTTTTTATAATTCTTATGTTATGTTTGATGAGGTGTAAGATTTCTCGGTACCCATTTTGCGTTGACTTTTGTCTGGCCGTGTTTCGGATATTTTGAGCCTTTCTGCGAGTTCTTTAAGTTTGTTTGGCATTTTCCATAAGGGCAGCTTCGTCTTCTATGGCCATTTCATGTGTTAGGGCGTCCCTCGCTTTATCACTGCATAGTTGGCTATGGGTCCATTAAAAAGAGAATTTTAAGATCTGCTTCTTGTAGATAATGGTTTCCTAAGCATATTACGTTTTGTTTGATAAAATGTTCTTAAAACAGCCAAGGAGTAAAACAAGCACTGGACTGGAATAAAGTGGGAGGATTTAGGGAATAAGATTCAAAACAGAAGATAATGAAGGAAGATATGGAAGACGCCAACAAATGAAAAATTAAAACTTAACTCCACCCAATGCCTTACACCCGTGTGGATTAAACTAAGATAAGAAAACAGCTTATTTTAAAAAGACAGATAAAACAATTGCTGAATCAAGATTAGCTATTTTTAGGACAGTTCGTCAAATAAAAAAAAAGTGCATAGGAAAATGTCATTATCTACGAGGTGCAGATTTTAAATTTGTATTGCCCATGGATACACATTTAACCCATGTTATAATTTATGTAAATTTAATAGTAATAGTAAGTGAACAATCATAAAATATTATGAAATGTAAAAAATATCTTATATTATTTAGGTTATCAATTTTTTGCGTTTAATTAAGTACAGCTAGCTTGATTATGTGTTCTTTTGTATTGTTTTTCAAAGGACACTTAAATTAAACTTAATAAATACAGCTATATTGCTACAACTTGCTTATTTTTAAAGATAATTCTGCCCAATTTTGCTAATTTAACCGACTATGTAACTCTTATAAAAACAAAATTACCCATACAAGCATACAGCATATGTAGATTGTCACCCTGTATATTATTAAATATATATTATAAGATACGTTTAATAGTACATCTTGAATATTAATGTAGTCTGGCTATAAAAAATTTAGCAACTTATAAGAACCTGTTTATTGCAATAACGCTACTGGTAATTTGCAGTTTTTTTTTTAAATTTATCATATTACATTGTTGCTCTTGTGTAATACTGGACATGTGATCATAAATCCATCTTACTTAGAAGTAAATAAAAATACGGTTTCTTTTAATTTTCTATTTGTCGGGAAAAATCATGCCAAGCGATCATATACAAAATTTTCAAATTATGCGGACTGCTAACCACAATAACAGTATATTATTCAGTTCGCAGAATAACAAGAAATAATTGATCATTTGAAATTTTCATGCGTTCCCGTAATGTGTTTTTATTGTAGATTGCATAACGCAGAGGATAAAACTGTAGATGGTGGAAAATTATTTAAAACTTTACCTACGATACCTCGATGAGAGTGATTTTACACTGTTCCAGGTGCACCAAAATTACTGTAATGCTAAATACTTTACAGTGACTTAGTATCAAACAAAGAATAGTTTTTAATTCGACTATTTTCGTTTTCAAAATTATAAATAATCTGCTTTAAAATTTTGGTTTAAATATACGAGGTAAGCGCTAAAATTTCCCGGCCTGACATAGATCTAGGTACCGCAGACGGGTCAAATTGTTTTTAACACATTGGTTCAAGTCAAACTAGCCTTGGAAGAAACAAAAATGGATTTAATGTCAATTTGTTTTCTTATAACTGTCATTCGTTCACCACGATGTCGGAAGTCACGAAAATGGAGTATCGAGCTGTTATAAAATTTCTTACTCGCGAAGGTCTTTCTCCTCAAAAGAATGGGGTGTACGGTAGGGCTGCCATAAATGTCGCTACCCCGACCGGGACATTTGGGCCGAAGGAGAGGGGGGGGGTGGTCGGTAAACATTTATGAATTATGATATAATTTGGTTTTGTGTCTTGTGCGAACAAATGTAAATAAAAATATAGTGGTGCCTCATACTTCGAATTTAATTATTTTCATAAGGCCGTTCAAGTTAAATGAAAACAGAAAAACAATATATAAAATAAAAATACTGTATAAAATAAAATGAAAGTTGCATTTCTTCATCTTGTTGAGCGTTATGGTGCCTTTCCACGTGAGAGTAAACTACTCTCGATAGCAGCGTCGCCAAGGATACAGCCCCTGAGAGTAACTCGCGATTGGCTGTATCCTTGGCGACGCTGCTATCGAGAGTAGTTTACTCTCACGTGGAAAGGCACCATTACGTAAGAGGTGTGTTCACAGCAAGAAACAACTTGAGCGCACAACAGATGGCGTTTACACAGTCACTTTAAATTTAAAAAAAAATATAGTCACTCGCAGTGTCTGCGTTGTTAGCGAGAAAAGCAATGGGAGGGGGAAGTGCGGTACATTAGTCACGAAAATACAGCGACTTTCTTTATAAGCTAGCCAGCTAGCGGCAGTGAGAACGAACTAGACGTTATTTTAGTCGATTTGAGCGCTAACGGTATTTCGCTTATTATTTTTAAAAATCGTCAACAAACCGGGACATTTGATTTGTTCACCGGGACAGCGGGACAAAATTCCGCAAACCGGGACATGTCCCGGTGAACCGGGACGTATGGCAGCCCTAGTGTACGAGCACAATTCCCCGTCTTATTCTGTGGTAATAGATTGGTCAAAACGGTTTAGAATTTTGGGGCTTACCTCGTATAACCCAAAATTCTGAAGTTCACAAGTACCCAACTAGAAACTGTGGTTTTGACTCAGGAAAACGAAATTCTCTGTTTAATAAAGGATTAAAAGTTCATAACGATCTATCAAGGGATGATAAAAATGAAACTAATATTGCAAGGTTTAGACATCAGCTCAGTAGTTTTATTAAGGGAAACGTCTACTGTTAAATATTATTACGTGTGTGTTATATAATTGCCTTTTTTTAATATACAAGGCAATAAATAATTTTTTACCACGTTACATGACTAAAAATTTAACACAAAACTGTAACATTCTTGAATACCAGACCAGGAACAAAGACGACTTTAGACTACCAAAACTAACGAAAACAAATACACAGAACGCCTTGTACTACAAAGGGCTCAAGATTTTTAATGAATTACCTGTGGAAATTAAACAAACAACTTCCATATCAAATTTTAAAAAACTATGTTTCGAATATGTGAAAAATAATGTTAAGATTTAATAGTTAAGAAAATATGTACAAATAAATATAAGCAGCATTAAGATAATGTAAAATTAGCTAAAAGCTAAATAAAGATTTCTTATTATTATTATTATTATTATTATATTATATATTATATAATTGTAAAATAATTAGCCAAACGTTAAATCAATATCATTATGCAAAACCATGGCTTAAACGCTACAAAGGATATAACCTCTGCAATTCTTAAGCAGATGTAATGGTGTTGCTATTTTCATATTTTAATAAAAATTGTAATAATTCGAATGCTTTAAAGACCCAATTCAAAAAAAAAAACGCATTTGTCGACTCTGTTAAAATACAAGTCCTTTCTAATTCACTAATAGCAAAACATGTTTATTTCCTTGCTATTAGTCATAAGGTAAACAAACTTGCAAAACATTTTTGGGGATATACCATTTACAAACAACAAAAAACTAGGTTATTATCCAATAAAAATAATTATAGTAGTGGTTCAATTACAGTTGTAAGGTTGTAACAAACAAATACTTTTTACAATGAAATTAAAACTTCCCCTAAGTCTTGATATTTTGTACATGCCTAATAATTGCATTAAAAAAAAAAATAATTATATATTAACTTATTTATTGGTATACAATAATAAATACAATTTTATAATTAGTTACGTAAGCAGTTTTTGGATCCTTATACATGTAATAATACTTTCAGTTATTAAATAAGGTGGTATACATTTAATTGTGTTAAATAAGTACTAATTAATTAAATTAAATAATTATTTCAATCACGCAGGGGATAGAAGAGGTGGAAATAAATTTTTACAAGCGAGTTTTATTTTGTAAATATACAATTACAAATGTAACGAAGTCATTTAATTAAAAAAATGTTTTAAGTTTGTTTTTCACGTAAAAATCATTGTAAATAAATTAGTTTTGGGTGTTTAATACCAAAATTATAATTACAATCTCAAAGTGAATGAAATATTGATTTCTTTGCACTAAAATGGATATTATTTTTTCAATTTCCAATGATGTAGCAAACTGTGGTTTGTTTTCTTTTCTCTGTCGATTAATTTACGAACTAAACGCTGAATTATTTTTTTATAATTTTTTGTTTAATCGTTAACAATCATAAAATAGTCTTATATCGTATTTGTTAACACAACATAAAGCTGTGTAGGTTGGGTTGCTGCAACAGCGTTGTGTAATAGTTTGCTGCGTATATGCCAAGTGTACCAAAACCTTCAGAATAAAGTTTAAACAGAAATTATTCTACTTACAACAAAAATGTTCGTTTAACATTTACATAAAAAAACGAAAACATGCAATTTTTTTAAAAAAGTTATGTTTAAGTGCAAATTATAAATTCGTATGCATTTTAAATACATTTTTCTAAAATATTAGCGTTGGTCTGGTTCACCTTGTCCACACGCATTTATTGCTGCAGTAAACTTGACAAACAGAAAAGGGATGAAACCAAACAAGAAGTGAAAAAAATCAATGAAGAAGTAACCGCCATCGCAGTTAACAGTATTATGTTAACCGTAAAAGTATTAAAAATATGCATGATTTTTAGCTTCTCTGATGGCACGGTTAAAATAAATAATAATGACATTAAAAAGTAGGTTACCCATGATCGTCCGTATTATAAACGAAGTGTAGGTACTGTAAAATAGCACATTTTTAATTATATTTTACTACAATTACGAGTCTTAAGACCTAATTGCCAAAAGCGCTTGACGTTGTATGTCAGAGAAAACTTTTCTTTTTAATTTGATTTTTAATTTTTACAACCGACCCATCCTTCGGCCATCAAGCAAAACTCGTCAATAGAAAGAAAGAGACGAGATTGGAGTGGCCACCCATTGGCGCCTTCTCCCTGTTACGATCATTTGGGCAATTCCTATTACTTTATCACTAACTACACTCTGTCCAACACTACTGTCTCTTTTAAGTCGCCCGGTGTCGTTTCCGTTGTTTAGCAGATTTATGGCTAAAACATTTGGGTGGTCATATAGGCGAGCTACATAGCTTTTGATGTGTCTTGATGTTTTTCTTGAACCCTTCGTATCAGCCGATCATCATGTAGGGTTTTGTTGCCGACGTACCATGGGGCATCTGTAATAGTTCACGGAGCTTTGTCCTGGAACCGCTGTATTATATTGATGTTGGACTTTTTTGCGCAACCCCAAAACATTATTCCATAGGTCCAAATCGGAACAGAACAAAAAGTGAATACTTAAACGCCTCAAACCTGTATTTGAGGATAATAATATAATCCCATTACATTGGTTTGGATTCAAAAAAACATGGAACCCTAGAACAAGTCCATAGGGCAGAAGAAACAATTGAAAAATACTTGGAAGAAATACACATTTGCTCGGCGGTATTCCAAGACGTGGGGCAAGCGTTTGGACGAGTCTGGCATACTGGTTTATTATACAAGATAAAGAAGATGCTTCCTTTCCAGTATTACTTGCTTCTTAGATCATACCTTGATGAGAGATTCTTCCAAGTTAACCATGGAGATGGTTTATCTGAATATCATCATATTCAAACTGGTGTTCCTCAAAGAAGCGTTCTAGGCTTCTCTCTGTGCAATATATACACAGCTGACATTTCATTTACTAGGTACCAATATTGTTGTGGCTACATATGCGGACGACACAGAACTCCAAAAAGATCCTGGGGAGGACTAGATAGTTGTAAACCGCAATACTTGCCCCAGCAAAAGTGGCTTCATAGATGGCACATAAACGTGAACAAAATTAATCTACGCACATCTTTTTCGCAAATAAAAAAGTGGCAAATCAAGGAGTCCAATTGTATGCCGCCCAAGGATAAGGTGAAATATCTTGGATTACGACTGACTTGGAGAGATCATATATCAACCAAAAGGATTTAAAAATTAAATAAATGTACTGGCTACTGGAACGCAAATCCGAACAATCTTTAGAGTTAACTTAACATGCGATTTTAAGCGCTTTATGCAATCAAGCCTAAATTTATTTAAAGCTAATTTTCGTCAAAAACATTTTTTTTAAGCATAATCGGGTCATGAATTTTTATTTATTCATGGTTTTCACTTATCGCTGTTAGTTAATGCGTATTTTTTAACTTATCCTGTATTTCCTGTAAAGTTTTCCTCTTAGTTTCGGGAACAAATAATACACAAAAAATAACAGCCAACGCTGTTGATGCAGCGAACATGTAAAACGGTGAGTATATCCCGTACTCGTCTTTCAAAATTTGAAACAGTTTGGCAGCGGTCGTACCGGCCAAATTAAAGTACACGTCAAGCACGCACATTGCGAAAGCCTTTACGTTGACCGGAAACAACTCGGCGGATATAGGAACAGGCAAAATCTGCAGACCAGTGTTGAAGATAACAAAAACGAACAGACAGATCAGTGTAATGTAGGAAGCATCGTTTGTTTCGAAGCGGTCGAGGCTTTGCAAGTAGAAAAATGTTCCCTGAACGAGCAAGGTTATGGTGCAACCGATCGAGGATATGATGAGAATCGGTTTCCTTCCCAATTTATCGATGGAAAGCGATAACAACATGCACAGCACTACGTATGCCGAATAAAAAATTATGGTTGAGATGTGGGCCGGCATGTAATTCTCGGATTTTTGGAAAATAGTCGTGATGTAGAAGAATATAGGCGTAGCCCCGCTGAATTGCTGGAAACCGCGGAGGAACATTGTTATCAACAGCGCTTTTCTGTTGCTCTTGCACGTGAACAGATCCAAGAATTTTCCGGAATTTTCCGTCTGTTCTTTCACGGAATTTTTCAAATCGGCCAGTTCGGTATCTACGTTGTCTTTTCCGGTAAAAGCGACGAGACTCTTTTGGGCGTCTTCCAAGTTTCCTCGTAGCACGTGGAAGTATGCGCTTTCGGGCATCCAGCTAAATGTTGCCAACAGTAATATAGGTATGGTGCAAGATATTAAAGCAGCCGTGCTGATGCTCACGAACGGCCCTATCGAGTTGATCAATAAAGCACCAATTGTCCAGCCGATTATCAAACTGGAACCTAGAAATCCGCGTATTTTTGGGTCAGATATTTCCGCTGTATATATGGGTAATGTGCTGAATATTACACCACCAGACATTCCCGCTACGAATCTGGCAACCATGATCAATTTGACTGAATTAACCGAAGCGATTACGATCCAAGCTGACAAAGACGTGACGATTGTTATCAAGATTGTCTGCTTGCGGCCGATTTTATCAATGGTGTAAATAGCTATCACGGCCCCAATTATTCCTCCCAGCAATGGCATTACGGCGATCCAAGATCCCTCGGCGCTGGTTGTTGGTATGGAAGAATTCTGATCCAGCATGTGAGGGAGGGAAGCGGATGGCCAAGCGTCGTGCATTCCACATCCTATCGCACTTAGGGCAGCTGAAAAAAAAAATTATTTTACTTTTTAAAATCGTTTTAATATCTAATAAATTAAAATAAAACAACACAATATACACTGCCGGTCAAAACTTCTCTCACTTTCCTAGCTGCCTCAGGTGATCAATAAGCTCTTTTTCATCGAGTTCCTTTCTTAAAAGCTCCATAGAACTCGGATCTGGTTATTGTGTGGATCAAATCATGTTATTCAAGAGACCTCTTGCCTCTTTTTATTTTAAATAGCCTCTGCACAATCTTAATTTGAATACAGGATGAGTCACGACGGACGCCGCGGAGTTTTATGGCGAAACGGTATATATTTTCAAACTTCTGTCGCGGTTAGATTATGTAAGTCAATAAGGGCTACATTTTAAAAATATTTTCAAACATACAGGGTGCCCCAAAAGAGAGTGGCATATCAAAGTTATACTTTTTCTTATAGAACACTCTGTATATTTTTACATTTTTGGATTCCTCTTTAAATTTACTTCAAAAAATGTAAAAGGTTATATGGGTCTAAGATCAACCGTTTTCGTGAAAATTGCATTTTCATGAAAATGCAGTAATTTCAAAAATTTTTAATATTCCTCATATTCTTGGGCTGTTCTTCTAGTTATGGAATTTGAAAACTAGTACGCATTGAAGGAATACTAAAAAAAAATAAGTATAAAAGAGCTTTACAAGTAAACTCTTTACCATTTGGGTGACAACCAATAGGTGATGGGCTGACCTTAAATACGAATCAAGATTGTGCATAAGCTTTTTAAAATAAAAAAAGGCAAGAAAGTCTCTTGTATAACATGATTTGGCCAACGCAATAACCAAATCCGAGTCCGATAGTGCGTGTAAGGCAGTGGTTTCCAACCTGTGGGGCGCGCCCCCCCAGGGGGGCGCGAGACTATTGCAGGGGGGGCGCGCAGCTGTTACCAAAATATCATTTTTGAATACAAACAAACAAAAAGAACTTTTTTTATACAGAATATGGTGGATTGTTTTGTAGTCCATTAAATAATTCTTATTTATCAGCACAGTATTTATGAAATTAGATTGTTACGAAAAGTGAGGGGGGCACAAAAAAAAAATTATAAAAAAGGGGGGGCGGAGGTACAAAAAGGTTGGAAACCACTGGTGTAAGGGAACTGCTCGGTGAAAAGGTCAAAGAAAAATGTTCTTCGTCAAAAAAAGAACTAGGAAAGTCAAAGAAGCTCGACAGATGGGCGCCTCACGAGTTGGCTTAACCTAATCGAAAATCAAATGGTTCCGGTTCGGTTCGGGTCTCTGGTCCAAAACATTTTTAGTGAGTTTATGGCTATAAACATATAACCATTGATTGCGGGCTTATGTAAATAAATGGCGCATTTACAAAGGATACGCAAATTTTGTTTGTTGTATGCATTAAAATACATTTCAAGACTTGCTTGTAGGATTATTCCTGAAGGTGAATATAAAGGTATCTATTTTAAACGATAATGCAATGGCATTTTATGTTTATGGAACATTCGTCATTGATAATTTTTTTTGCTAATAACCAATGATAAAAAATACCTATTAGTCCTGCAAAATTGCATTTTAAATATGCATACTAATTGTGCACTATACCGGCTGATTACCTCCGTTTAATTTTCTATGTCCATTCTAGAAATAAAGTTTTAAAATCGTGGAATAACGTTTGTAGCGTAAAGCGCCGTATTTCGCACACTTCCTGCGTACAATTGTTATTCCGTTTTAACCGGAAGACATCTCAGTTTTTGGTTTTTAAGCAGTGACTTAAACTGAACCGGAACTGGAACAAAAATCGGAACGGACCGGTGCTTTAGTCATGAACCTTGAACCGGAAAAATTTAAAAAACAAAAAAACCGCTAAATCGAACCGAACTAACTGGTGTAAACTGGATAAATTAAATAAATGCAATAAAAATTATACTGGTACGAAAACGAAGCGTTAGGGGTTCAAAGGTTTATTTAGCTTTATCAAAAACTATTATTAAGCAAACGGGCCAGGCCCGTGATAAAAGTCCCAGATGTCAGACCCTTTCGGAACCCTGGACCCAGCACACAATACGTTAAAGAAGAAACATAAAAAATCGTGTTAAAAGAAATCTTACGTCTATCGTCTATCAAAAGTTAGCAGCACTTCCGGTAAAATGTTATTTACAAAATGTGCAAAATACGGCCTTTCGTGGCCCAAACAATATCGACTTAAAAAATAAAAAACAAAAAAAGGCCAATTTCCTGTTCACCCTATGTTTTTGCCTGCTTTAAATTATTGCTTTATGCACCTTATGTATGTCACTACTGCATATTCATCGCAAGATAATATCAACTGTAAAAGCGTATCTTAACATACGGTAAACAAATCTCAAGAACAATTACTTTAAAGCATAAATATACATACTATAGTAAATCCTAAATTAAACAAAAACTGATATAGTAAAGATACATTTTTGCAGTTAGATATTTAAACTGAACTCATCTAAACAATTGTTTGTCTGAGTATGTTTTTTTATAACTCTAAGTATAGTTTAATAACGGGAATTTTTTCTTCACTGTTTCCTATCGTTTTTCAAATATTTGTCTGTGTAAATCATTGACCTGAGACTTAAATTGTCTATTTTTATTTAAGACGAGTCTCCTTTGCTTTAAAATATACTTGGCTCGTTAATTACGAGTGCACATTTCTATTTTTTTAAATGTTGTTTGTAAGTTTTTGTTTAAAAGCAATGATAATTTTAACAGCGCACTCACAAAACATATGGTGCCTCTTAGGGCACAAATACAGTTTAATTGCAAATCATGTTCATTATAGACAATATTTTGTTGTAACAAAATGTGCTTGTAGCCTTTTTTGTAATGTATTATTATTTTGTTATCAAAGTAGATCGATTTTAAATTATTTTTTAACTAAAACACTCCAAAAATCCATTTTTTCTTGCTGCTTTATTTAGTGTGTTTAACATTAAACTTCCAAATGAACCAAATTATAAAAGTAATTGAATAAACACTAAATTTAATATACTACTATAAACATCTTCAGTTATTTACCAATGCGCGCATCCTTTGCAAGTAAAATGGTGCAAACTTTTTGAAAAAATCTTAAACGGTTCCGGAGAAAAACGCGAAAAACGAGGCCCTTGTAAAGACGGCTTTTCCTATGTTAAACGCGTATGCAAGTCGCATAGATTTAGTTATATATCTTCTCAAATCATAGCGCTTTTGCAGGGGTTTCGTTTTTGGCGTTTTTCTCCGGAACCGTTCAAGATTTTTTTTGCGCCATTATACTTGCAAAGGATGCGCGAAATGGTAAATAGAAAAATGCCTTTACAATTGAAAATCACTTTTGTGAAACACCCTGTATAGAACTATGCAATAAATAACTTGCTACTCTTAAAACGGTTGTATAAAGTTATTTATTCAAACCATTTCTTAGTAAAACTGTGGCAATAACTTAACACTGTTAAATCAATTACAAACTTGGTAATATGTTAAACAACAATGTTATAAAAAATAGAGTGCATTTTTTATGTTTTTAAGTAATTGGCTTAAGTTCAAATTCAATCAGGTTCGGTTTTGTTTAAATTGTTCCAAAAATTCTAGTGCACAATAAAATTTGTAAAGATTAATTTATTGTTATTAATATCAAAACTAACCTGGTCTAAACAAAAATGTAATTTATGATGGTGGAAGCGAAAATACCATAAGATAAGGTTACAAGAAACTAAAATTAGTGAGGCTGTAAAAATATCTGGATCTGTTTGTGCAAGAGTAAATATTTGCGCGGGATTTTTCTTTACCACAAAAAGTTTTGGTAAGTAACCCCTGGAAATACGAATCAATTTTTACAAACGTTTAAAAAAATATTAATTTAAAAGCCTAATTTTTTTCCCCCCATCAATTAATTTAACGTTTTATTTCACTTAACCTATACTTTTGGTACGTTCAGATAACTGTGCAATTTTTTTATAATTGCTCGTATTGACTAATAATATTTAATGCCTATCTATTAATATAAAATAACATACCCGTAAAAGTAGCTATGCATTGCAATGTCACACCTCTGAATTTGGATAATAGAGGAAGCATTATCTTGATGTACACCAAGCACCGAACTAAAAATTCTTTCTGTTACAGTTTTTATACATACACTGCTTCTTATATTTAAACATTAAAAACAATATTTAGCTGAAAATTATGCGCGTTAAATAGTTTTAACTTGTTTTAAATTAAAAGCTTTTGAAAGCTGTTCGCCAGTCGTCGGTCAACTAAAATATCGCACGTTGAAGATAAGAAGACAATTATTTTTAAAACCGTTCACAATTCTCGGTATTTTCATTACACCCTTATCAGTTAAAATTTGTTTACCGCATTTTTCATTGTTATTGTTAAGGTAAACCTTGCGAATTGGGCTCCGTGTACTTGAAATTTAATTTAAAATTATTGTTTATGAAATTGTATCAGTGGATGACGTATAATGGAACAAATCCTTTGAAAAAAACGTGCTCAAACACCAATAGGCACATTTTGGTTTTAGCACGCACACATTTGTTTATTGTAAGTTTCGCAGTTGTTAAATTAACTTTCACGTTTATAAATAATGTGTTATCTAAACGACGAACTATTTAGTTATTTTTTATTGCACTATAGCTTTTTTTACTAACATTTTTAAGAATCACTAACAGTAACAGACATGCAAAGTACAAATGGTTGATGTATTTTTGGGTTTCACCACTTTCCGTCAAAATTCAAATTGTTGGATCATTAACATACTTATCTTAAGACAGTCTATAACGCAACCTCAAGCATTTTTTTGGACATGAATAAGTTTGTTAATGACCGAGGTTAGTTTTTTTATGGTAAAACAGACGCCTAAAGTAGTGATTACCAAAGTATGGGAAAAGGAACGAAATGGACAACTAATAACTCACGGAAAAGATATAAAGGATAGGTGGGAAGAATACTTTTACGAATTACTGAACAATGAAAGGCATGAGCAAACGGAGGATATAACAAATGAAGAAAATCTTAAACCAAATATAAGAAATAAATGAAATAAATGAAATTATAACAAAAACAGAATTACAGAATGCACTCGACAATTTGAAAAAGGGAAAAGCTGCAGGAGTAGATGAAATAGATTCCGAACTTCTAAAATAACTAGGACCTACTGGAAATAAAAAAATCCTTGAAATACTAAAGTTGGCCTGGAGACCAAAAAGCATACCTGACGAATGGAACATGTCTATTATACACCCCATATACAAAAGAGGAGACCCAAAAGACTGCAGCAATTATCGGGTAATATCACTATTATGTACTGCACTAAAGGTTTATGGAAGCATTATTTTAAATGAAGGAAGAAATATAGTAGAGACACAATGAACAGATGGACAAAGCGGCCTTAGACCAGCTTATAGTGTACAAGTACATGACCATATGTTTACAATACAGCAAATCATAGAAAAACTCTAATAAAGGGAGAAAATGTGTATTTAGGATTTATAGACATGGAAAGGCATTCGATATGGTGAACAGAGAAAATATGAAACGCCTTGAAGAATAAAGGAGTAAATGCTGATATATTGGAAACAGTCAAAAGTCAGGACAACAAATAATAAAATTCGAACATGTAGCCAAAGCTCAGGACATTTCGTAAATGAACATGAAGCACAGCAAGGAGGGGTATTAAGCCTGCTACTGTGTATAAGTCTCATTAATGAAGTTATAAAACAAAGCTGGAATCGAACGACAAAGTATACAATAGGATCTCACAATCTACAAGCTTGTGTATTCGCAGATGATGTAGTGCTGGTAGCTAAGAACGAAAACGAACTTGAAAAGAATATTAATGTGTGGGCTGATATAAAGAAAAATTACAACGTAATAGTCAATAAGGAGTAAACTAAGGTAATGGCTATCTCCAATAAAGAAAAGAAAATCAACATCAGACTTGGAGAAGAAAAGTTAGAGCAAGTAGATGAATTTAAATATCTTGGAATAATAATAAAAGTAAAGGAACACAAGAAAAAGAAATAAGAAATAGGATAAAAACAGAAACAAGGACATAAAACACGATATATAAAAATTGTCTGAATTAAAAAGAGACATCTAGAGAGAAAAAAATAACAGTATACAATACAATTTACAAACCAATAGATTTTAACATATGGGTCTGAGAATTTGGTTTTGAATAATACTCAAAAATGGGATGGAAAAGGAAGTTTGAGAGAAAAAGAAATGGAGAAAGATCAATAACAAAATGGGAAAACGTATTGAGACGTAGGCTAAAAAAAAAAGGAGTCAGCTGGAGAGATGTTCTTCCTTGATTTTTTTAAATTAAACTTTGTGGGTACACTTTTTTATATCTTTCCCGCTCTTTAGGATTCAAAGGTTTATGTGTATGAATCTTTGGTTGTTTAACGTTTCTTCGAAGTACTTCTGCTTTCATTCCTTTGTGTATCTCTTCCTTGCCTACAAAATTGTCTTTGTAAAGATAAATAAAATACATGTTTTTTTATAATATATTCTTTAATATACATGTATATCTATATTTAAATATAATATTGACTACATTTTACAGTAAAACTTTCTACATTTATTTCTGTTATTTACTAACATAATGTGTTTCCTGTAAAGTACACCAATTTTTTATTGGGAAAAATAACATATAATATCACAACTATTTTATCTTTGGCAAAACATAAACTGTAATTTCTAAGGCACTATTTTTTACTTCATTTATAGGAACAAGCAATCGACAACTAAAAGATTAGTATTTTGTACTTAATAGGATAATAAACTAATAAGAATACATTGAAGCTTTTGCTAAAATTTACATAAGTAGCCAATATATTTTTACATTATTTTGTACAAGAATATATGGAGCTTGATGCTGATAACCAACCAGGGAGGAAATTAAAATTTAATTTCTTTGATTATATATACAGTGTGTTACATAAGAATTTTTAGTATTTATGGTCTTGAAAACTATAAAAGGTAACCAGGAAACATTTGGTTTTTCATTTCTCTTTATATCTTTTTGTTTTTATGTCTTAATGTACAAAAATAGTTACATTTATGTTCTGAAATGCAAGTAATAAAAAAGCAATTATTTTTTGATACTTTTCAAAACGTTTACGATAGTAACCTGTTTAATTTTTAATGGATTTTTACACAAATATATTAAAAATACACAAATTTTGCTTTTTAAGCAAACCATTTACAGCTTACCAACTACGATTACTGTAAAGACACCATTGTGCTAATAAAAAATAATTCTTTGTATATAATATGTCTACAGCGTGCATCAGCCTTATTTTGTGGTTCTTTACACACAAATTTTGCATTTTATTATGTGCATTTTCTCATAATCTACCAACAATAATAGATTACAAATGTTTTTTATTAGTACGAAATAAAAGCAAATAGTTTTTTAGGCATTCAAACTACCTCTTTTATAGTTTGTCGCCTATTTCTCTAACAATTACAACAATGTCATAGTATTATCATGGATATTAACTTTAAGTAATCAACTGTTCACAGCAACATTTATAAAATCGTATGGTTTTTAAATGTTTTAAACATTTCCCTTACTCCCAATATCAAAATTGACCATATTTTCGGGATATTGTAACATTTATGTTTTGGCACGAATATTAAACCTTTTACTAATGTATAAATTATAAAACAAAACATTTTTTAATTTTAATCATAAAAGTGTCAGTACGTTACGTTACTGGTTAAAAAACCTTGTTGGACGTAGAATAGTTTCATATCATCAGTTTACAGTAAACAAATGCGTGATGTTTGGGTATTTTCAAGGACAAACAAATGCGTCCTCAAAATTTGATAAAATCAGTGTTGTCTGTAGTCTGTAGTTCATTCATAACTAAAATATGAGACAAACACTTCCGGACTTTAAGAAACTGAAATGTATTTAAATAACAAATAAAATTAGATAGGCTTTTGGAATTTGTTAGCAGTCAAGATATTTAAATTCCTTGTTTTTAGACAGAGAAATTAACCCGAAGACCATAGGATAATCATTTATTTTGCTTTTATTGATGAAAATCATCGGTTTTTATACCGTTTATGAACTAATAACCAAAATTTCTTAACCATTTGTTTTGTATTTACACGTTTTTATTAAAATTATTGTTAATGATCACTAAAATGTTGTCTACAAAGGGATAAATGAAGTTGCTCTAAAAATAATTTCTAGTACAACACAATTTTGAATCAAAAACTATTGCTAAAACACATATAACACATTTACAACCGTAAAATATATATTTAAACTTAAAAACAATATTTAACAATCAGTTCTAGCTATTGCACATTCATTTGTGTTAAAAACACAAAAATTATTAACAAGATACAAAAATATTTTTATAAAATATATAAAACAAATCTTTTTTTTGAGTAACATAACTAGTTCGTTAGTAAAAAAAACTCCCTACAAATTTCATCGAAATTTTCAAATTTTAAAAGTACACAGTGTTAGAAAAATACGTTTCTTAGTCTACTGTTTAAATTAATTTCGTATCATTGTCTGCATTCTCGAATTTCTCTTTGGCCGACTGGAAGAGGTGGACGGAAGTTGCCCTTGACGTAACCCTTAAATTCATCGCAGGGACATTCATCCTCAAGGCAATAACATTTCATTGTTCTGAAGGCACTAAGCTGAAATTATAAAAAAAATTACAATACAGCAAAAAACTCTTCTTGCAAATGAATACACCAAAGTTTTTAAACAAATTGAAAGTAAAAATGCATTGCTTAAGGCTTAAGGCGTCTTTAATATTTTGGAAAATATAGACCATTACAAAATGTTCAAAATAAAAAAAAAACAAGCAAGGGGATACATTTGGATAATTTTTTAAAATTCTAAACGGCTGTAAAAATTGTCTTAGGTCGTTTTTAAACAAGCTAAAGATAGGAATGTATTGCTTAGTGCAGAGGTTTTGAACCAGTTTTCATCAATGTACCCCTTGTAAATTAGACCATTTCGTAAGAACTTTATTTATGCATAGAACATACAATGTAAAATATATTAAGTGAGAATATTGTTGATTCGTGCCTTCCACCAATAAATTTTTCCCGGCATTGTATTTAGAACATACCCCATGTAGAAACTTTACGTCCCCCTTGGGGGTCCATGGACCCCTGGAATAAAACACCTTACGGTATTAATGTTATCATCAATATATGCAATATATATTGCAAAAAATGTACCGACGCTAGGGCGTCTTTTGCTAAAATTGACAAAAATTGCTTCGACTATGTTAGATAAACATGCCCAGGTAATTTTAGAACCATGACCCTAATAATTTTCTAGTTATTGTATCTTATGCAGGGTGTTGTATTACGATATTAATGTTATCAGCGGTATATATTGCAAAAGAGGTAACGATCTAACGATGTTGGGCGTCTTTTGCTAAAATTGACAAAAACGGCTTCGACTATGTTAGCTAAAGATGTCCAGGTAATTTTAGAACCTTGACTTCAATGATTTTCTAATTATTGTACCTTATACGGGGTGTTGTCTTACGGTATTAATGTTATCATCCATATAAGCGGTATATATTCAAAAGAGGTACCGACGCTTGGACGTCTTTTGCTAAAATTGTCAAAAACTACTTCGACTATATTAGATAAACATGCCCAGGTAATTTTAGAACCATGACTTTAATAATTTTCTAATTATTGTATCTTATACAGGGTGTTGTCTTACGGTATTAATGGTATCATCCATATATACAGTATATATTGCAAAAGAGGTACCGACGCTTGGGCGTCTTTTGCCAAAATTGACATAAACGGCTTCGACTATGTTAGATAAACATGCCCAGGTAATTTTAGAACTATGACTTCAAACATTTTCTAATTATTGTATCTTATACGGGGTGTTGTCTTACAGTATTAATGTTATCATCCATATATGCAGTATATATTGCAAAAGAGGTACCGACGCTTAGGCGTCTTTGGCTAAAATTGACAAAAACGGCTTCGACTATGTTAGCTAAACATGCCCAGGTAATTTTAGGACCATGACTTCAATAATTTTCTAGTTATTGTATATTTTACGGGGTGTTGTCTTACAGTATTAATGTTATCATCCATATATGAGGTATATATTGCAAAAGAGGTACCGACGCTAGGGCGTCTTTTGCTAAAATTGACAAAAACCGTTTCGACTATGTTAGCTTAACATGCCCAGGTAATTTTAGAACCATGACTTTAATAATTTTTTATTTATTGTATCTTATAGGGAGTGTTGTCTTATGGTATTAATGTTATCATCCGTATATGCAGTATATATTCCAAAAGAGGTACCGACGCTTAGGCGTCTTTTGCTAAAATTGACAAAAACGGCCTCGACCATGTTAGATAAACATGCCCAGGTAATTTTAGAACCATGACTTCAATAATTTTTTAATTATTGTATCTGATTCGGGGGGGGGGGTTGTCTTACGGTATTACAGGTACCTCCTGTAGAAGTTTCGCGTACCTATTGGGGGTCCATGGACCCTTGGTTTAGAACCCCTGGCTTAGTGTGTCTATCTTATTTTTTAAATATAAAGAGTATTGCAAAATTTTCGAACTTTTGTCAAATTTTTGCCGTCTTAGTAAATATATTACACACCTGTTCTTGAGAAATTTCTACATGTTCTTTAAACACAATCC
This sequence comes from Elmis aenea, assembly GCA_947652605.1. Classification (NCBI taxonomy): domain Eukaryota; kingdom Metazoa; phylum Arthropoda; class Insecta; order Coleoptera; family Elmidae; genus Elmis; species Elmis aenea. The sequence continues at coordinate 67,253,371 of OX393577.1, forward strand.
AGATCACACATTCTGAGCATGGAGGAGTGGTCAAAGATCCTTGATAAGTCCAGTAACCACTATCTTCAGGGATCATGTTGCTCGGATCTAAAGGTGCTGCTATTTTAGCTGTTTCGCCTTTGTGCTGTATTTTAGAGATTTGCGCGACTATTTTGTTCAGTTCGTGGTTCGCCTTTCCCGGCTAAAATAAGATATAATAAAACGTTGTTGATGTCTCGCTACATCTAAGAGAAGGTTGTGTAGTTACCTTTAAAAATACTCCTAAGACGCAGAGTCCGTCTGGGTGTTTAGCTGCTTCTTCGAAAGAAGAATATTTGGAAGCGTTCCAGTGAACAAAGTGTAGCTAAAATAATAAAATGACTACTTAAATCAGAGGATTGGAGCGCAAAAGTTCTTTTTTTTTTTAAGTTTTTAAGAAATGGTAATGGTCATATCCGTAGGAGTATAATATATAAAATTTACACTCGCAATTGCTAGGAATGAATTATTTTTCAAGTATCTACTGAAACTTCTTTGATTTTCTAATCTCATTACGATTATTCATTGTAATATAAAGCTTACCTCACCAGCATAAGGCTTTCCTTCCACTGTGTGCTCTGATCCTTGGTCATCTGTGGGTCCCCAGTGACAATGAAATTGTTCCAAAACATATTTACCATCCAAAGGTCCGCCTCTCAGTTCTGAAAATAGTTGTTATATTTTAAACATCGTTGTTTAAGGTTTCACGAGTTTGACCAACCATGAAAAACACCCTGTATAACATTTTTTAAATGTAGCTAGCGCAAAGTGTTAATTAATCTATTGTAAATCCAGTTTCTAAACGAAATTCTACCGCCTTTTTAAAGAACTTAAATGTTAAAGAAGATTGAAAGTGCTGTATCGCTCAAATTTTTTATAAAAATGTGAATTTTATGAAAACGGTTGACCTTAGACCCATATAACCTCGAACATTTTTAAAGTAAATTTTAAGAGGAATCCAAAAATATAAAAATATACAGGGTGTTCCATTTAAAATTTCAAAGTTTGAGTCCGTTTCCGGTTGAACCGGAAGTCGTATTGCAACCTCAGTATTTTCATCGAATCCGAAAAATACGACAACGCTTAGATACAAAATTTCATTGTAGTGTCTTTAATGATGTTTTAAATATTTGTCTGTTTCCATACTTTTGCGCATCCCTGTATAAGACTTCTAATGAAGAAAAATAATTGCGGTATTTTATTACGTTTACGTTTTAAATATAAAAACGTATAACGTATTACATAATAATTTACTAGCGTTAAATAATTTACAAGTAACTTTGCCTAGAGGAGTTGTTCATTTGGTTGCCTAAATTCTGGGGTTTTAAACGCCAAGTAAAGTTGTATTTTGCCACGAATTTTTATCGTTCCTATAACATATTCGTCAAATTTCTCCAAGCTATTAATCAGCGTAAATTTACACGGATCAATCGCTCAGAAATTGTAATAAAATACCTAATTTTAGCAAGTTATTGAATTGCTTCAAATTTAAAAGCTAATAAACGGAGATTTATGAAACTACACTAAAAATATCAAGCTACAACACTCCCTAGACATTCATATTTAACGTTTATTAAAACTGGTCATAAAATGTTTCGTCACGAGTTTATTAAATAAAACCTGCGTTTGGTTTTCTGCACGTTCTTAAGTGCTAATGGATTGAAAATGTTTGTGACGGAACGCGGGGATTATTAATTTTGTTACCTGATCCTTCGCCATTCACATGAACTTTCCAACAGTATCCTGGATTCGTTACGCTTTCAGTATTTTCAGGGATGTATTTCCATGTCAGCTTCGTCTGCGGGTTGAAAGATTTTAGGTCTATTGGGTGTATGTCGATTGGGCTTTGGCGCTGACCAGCTGCAGAAGGAAAACATTGTGACCATGTTGCCGGACCTAGAACAATACAAATTTGTTATAACCACGTCAAATCGTTAAAAAGTGTTAATTAATTTTTTGCTGGTTGCTTTATTTTAACTTTTAAGAGGTATAACGAAACATGAGTGTTGAGGATGTCAACAGCATAGAATCAAAAATGTTTGGTCCAAATATGGGAAACTTTTAAGAAATGCTCTCCTCGTTTATTGTATCTACATACAATCACCATCTTTCTCACGTCTTGAAGTTGTTACGTCACTGTAAATGTAAACACTAAACAGTCCTAAATTATATACAAATAAATAATAAAACACCCTCATTTAGTTTTACGATGACTTGATAATTCGTCAGCTAGAGTAGCTGAATACTAAAATTCCTTAATTAAATAAGCTGACAAAAAAATTTGAAAGTAAGCCGCCACAATTTGTTTTAAATTTAAAGTAGTAAAATAAATTAGTTATCGGTATGCTATAAACAAATTTGTCCTTAAAATGCAAACGGCATGTTAGATTTTTAATATTTAACAAACGTTTGAAAATCTATCACACCAAAAATGCTTTTATTGTATGATAAACTTTCTGAAATTAATTGAAGGTCTTAAAGACCTGTGATAATTTGTTGGTTTAGTTAAAAGCTTTAAGATAAAAGTTTTTTAAAGAGGTTAAATTTTTATGAAGAATCGATAATTTTATACAGGGTATGTAAAGGTGGGACATGATTGAAAATATTACTATGAGAAACCTTTTAATAAGTATAAGACATCTACCAAATATCATTTTCCTACATTTATCCAAATTTGAGAAATAAAATAAAAACCCAATTTTACCGCTCCCCTTTAGGGGGGTGTAACTCCGAAAGGAGACGTCTAAGGAAAAAATTTTATATAAAAGACCTCCCTTAATTTTCAATAAGGAATCACCTTTCAAATTGTTTTGCATTTTTTTTACGAAACATCTGTATATTTATAAAGAAAAATAGCTATAATTAAAAAAAATTAGATAGTCAATAAAAAAACATAAAGTCCCGAAACTAATTTAGCATTTCTATGAGAGATTGATTAATACAAAATTAATTTAACCTATTTACAACACACAAGAGTAATAATAATTTACAAGCTGTAATGTATTTTTACGGCATTTAAAACTAAAAATTATAACCGTTTATTTATGCAATTAGTTTATAAACTAAATTTTTCGTTTTTAATTTGTGTGAGCAGAACTGAGGACGAGGGTAACAACCACTATAACAACGTGGAAAGATAGCCAAAGGTACCTGAAAATGTTTAGTCCAAGCCGCACTTCTCCAGCGCAAATACTGGACGAAATACAAGCCCTGAAAATTCCTGAAAAAAATCATGAGTTTTTCAGGATTTTTACATAGCGATAACTTTAAAGTTAAATTAATCTAGCTCAACGAAATGTTCAGGAATTTTTGCTTGTAGTACGGGTTATCAGTTTTTGATAGTTTAATGACAAAAAAATGGCTTACTTTAAAACAAAAGAAGCACGATGCATTATGTCATGCGCTATTCGATCGAACGTAGTAATTTTTAATGCATATTTTTTCATTTACTTCTCTTTATAAAACACTTCTTCGTCCTGCGGTTTTAATTTTCTGCAATTGTACGTATGATATTTATTTCATTACAATATTTAAAAGTGCATTTTTAATATAAAATAACTCATGTCTAAAATAAACTGCACATTTCTGAACGCAAGTACAACGACCCGTCTTTAATTTGTTAAGTAATTAATCGCAATTTAAAAGAATTGTAGCCTTAACCTTTTAGGAACAACACAAAATTGATCTGTTGTGTAAACAAACTGTTCGTGTCCTTGCATTTTAATTTAATTAAGACAAGCAGTCCTAATAATTCAAATTAACTCATTATGTAAGGTCTTCTGTGTAATATAAAATAAATGCAGGTGCATGCGTGTCTAATAAAATTTAAATCCGTGAAGATGCGTGCCCGAAACTGTATGTGCTTTTCAGTTTATGTAATACTCAATTCCGCTAATGGTTTATTGCTCATGCAAGCAATTACTTAAAACAGATTTGGAGTATAAACGATTCGTAGATGTGTTTATTATTGAAATTTATTTCAGTCCATCCGATTTTTCAACAAATGAGATTCTGCAGATTCTGCTTGTGTCATCCTGAAATAATTCTGTGCTGAAATTGTACATGGGGTGCATATTTTAAATATCTGAAAATTCCTTTGCTAAAATATTGCAGAACTAAATTATGCACTAATATAGGCACAATTAAGGCAGGAAGTTTTCCTAATCGATTTAAAATTAATCGTTCAAGGTAAAACCTAATTACACATAATTGCTATTGTTCTTTCGAAGCATCAAATTGTTTTTAAGCTTTTAATTATTAATTAAGGAAACAATTATTGTTTAAAAGGTAATATTGCATCTTCAGCATCACCAGTATTGTAATATGTTAATTGATTTTGTTGTTTTTTTTTTAAATAAAGGAGGTGTATACAATATTGCTTACATGTTTATAAATATTATTGCTTCTCTATGGCAAAGCGTCGGTGTGGACATTGAAACTTAATGATAGTTTGCTTTAAGGCAATGGAGAAAGTATTTATTTTTATAAAACTCGTTAAAAAATTGTGATAAGAGATTCTGTTAATCGCGGTGTTGGTGTTGTATAAAACATTTTAAAATCTGGTGTATCGTGTTCAATAAAATCGCTGTCCTGTTATGTATTCCAATTCGTTGCTTCATGTTTCATTAAACTGTGGCACTAATTGTTGGACGGTAAAGTATAATTAAAGTCAACTGCATAGAAAACAATTATAACGTAATCACTGGAGGTTTCACTGTAATTAATTAACTGAACAAAAGTTCAATATTACGTATGGGTTAGACAGTTAGATTTTTTAGTTGGTTAAACAGTGGGAAAAAAGCAAAAAGGGCTCTATTAAACGAAGTAATAAAATCATGAAAAGTACCAAGGGATTGGAACATTGGAATAATCCTGCATTTATAGAAGAAAGGGGACAAAAGGAATTGTTCTTACTATAGAGGAATAACATTAATGAGTGTACCACGGAAAATAGCGCGAGTAGTCTGCAATTGAACGTCTGAGAACGTCCGCCAGGAGCGAGCGCGGAGCGCGAGTAGTCTGTGATTGATAAAAGAGAATTGTAATCACCCGTGCAACGCCTGGTAAATCGCCTAGTTTATAATAAAATGTAAGGTCTAAAACCAAATACATTGGCTTTTTTAAATAACAAATAAGATTTAGCGCATGCTTTTTCCACCCTGAAAAAGCAACTCAAATTTATTTCTTCTGATCAGTGATCGTTTTTACATAAACAAGGTTGGTAAAAATCACTAATCTATTAAAAATGTTGTTTGTAGAAAAACTAGACTGCCGTGTGCTCATCAGTAGCAATTTTAATTATTTATTTATTTACTCACAAGTAGCTGTCGTAGCAACGATCACCATTGACAACGACATTCGTCTAAAACTATATTGCAAAAATTTTTATGTAAAGTATTGCTGGTTGTATCAGGTTTCAGTGTCATTCAAATTGTTTTTTTTCGTCGAAATTGGTCAGGTTAGGTATCTTCGTGCGTCGTTATTTATATATTTAGTTATAATCCGGTGTCAAATTTATCAAATTTAGGATGTTCGCGTTGAAAATACCTGCTTCTTAAGCCTTATAAAGCTACAAAATTTTAACTTCACCAGTATACAAAATGTCTTTGAAGTTGCAAGTCGCAGTAAGTGTAATAAATACTTTTTTTTAAACATCTTGGTTTAACTTTAATCGTATGAGTGTTAGTAAACTTATTTGATAAACATTACAATTTTTATGCGTTTAATGAATCTCAATACTGTTATTAAATTGTAAGTTCATGCAATTAAAATGATTTTTCAATGCACAAAAATTCTCTTCAAAACTACACGTTTAAAGAAACTCAAAAAAATTATTAATGTTGTATTTATTCACTTTTTTAAATTATTAAACTAATTACTGGGACTGCTAAAAATAAATTTGTGTCCAACTAAGAAACGTTTTATCAAAATATGTTGTTTGGTTAGTAGGCTATCGTATATAGTTTGCCCAAGGGTATAGTTAATTTTTTTTAACATATAAATGAGCTATAAATAAATGTATGAAGAAGTGATTCATTTCAAATATAAATGTCTTATAACCTATAAAATATCGCTTACCTGCTGTTTAAGGAAAATAGGAACAATAAAATAATCTTTTGATGAACGAATAAAAAGCGATTTAATTAATCCCAAATCATTTATGAAACTTATTTGTACTATATTTTAACTTTTTTTTAAGTGTATTTTGGCTATTGTAGCCTTCAATATTGAAGCTAGGCCTCAATGGCCCAATAACGCTCAAACTCCGGACAAAACTAAAGAACAGTTGCATAGAGAAGAAAATAATTTTGAAAACCCTCACTGGTTTTTATTGGATGCTTCAAATAATAATCAAGGACAAGGAAGTCCAAACTATGGGCAAGAAAATCCAAATTATGGCGATGGAAATTCTAATTATGGACAAAACAGCCCTAATTTTGAACAAAGCGACCCGAATCAAGGATAAGGAAGCTTCAATTATGACAGATGATTTTGAAAATTAAGAATATTATTAGATAATGAGTGTATATTTAATTCGCTGATGTAAGAAATAAATAAGTAAATAAATAAATATTTATATTCCTACACTGATATTGTTTTAAATATATACTTATAGTTAAAACCAATACTAGAGATGCAATGTCTTAAATGTTGCAATTAAAAGTTAAAATTAAAATACTTAGCAATGATAAACAAATTGGATTTACACATTTTATTGTGTTTATCTGTATTTATAAACATTGTATTTCTGTTGGAATTATTTAACGGTTAAAACCAAATACGTTGTTATCTGTGTTTATTCATAAATAAAATGCACTACAATAAAATAGCAACAAACTATTAATTTCTACTCGTATGTGTGTTGGTTTTACCAGTCAGCTCTTATTTTGAAAATTCTACTTTATAGTTTAAAAACATTTTGTATTTATATGAGACTGTGGTAAAAAAAAAAAACAGTATTAATGTGATCATGTTGTCAATCCTGTTTGTTGAATTATAATCCGCTAGGTACATAATTTTAACTCCACCAGTGTTTAAAAAGTTTCTGAAGGTGCAACTTGTGGTAAATTTATAATGCAGTTAATAATTTAAGTTTTCTTTTTATCAAACCTAGTGGTAACATTTTTTTTTTTTTTAAATTTTAAAGCCAATCATCATTCATCATGCAAGTTTATGCCATAACTTTTGGATTACACATTTCTCAAAACAGAACTTTTTGTTTGGCAAAGAGTAATGTTTAATGCATTTTTATCTTGGGTTTACTTTTGCTTAGCAATTCATTTCAAATATTCAAATGTAATTAAAAGTTACTTATGTTTTTGTAACAATATGAGGAATAATCTACATACCCAGAAGAGACGATACTGCCAAAACCAGTATGTACTTTATTCAAAAAGAAAATTAAAAAACAAGATTTTATAATTAAATTTGTACTTTATTTGTACGCATAAACCGTGTTAACCATTTTTATTTTTCACTTTTCAGAGAATATTAAAGCGAAGCCACAATATCCCAACAAAACGAACAAAAGTGCAAGTGGTCAAAAAGGTAGGAACTCCGGAACTTTTTACGGAAGTGAAACGCGGACACTCACAAATAAAAATTGTAACCGGGTGAATGGAGCAAAAATGAGATTTCTAAGAAAAATCCAAGGAAAAACCAAAGAAGATAGAGTCAGAAACGAAACATATAGAGAACAATTAAAGATTAAATCAGTTGAAACAAAAATACAAGAAAGACAGCTGGGATGGTTCGGATGAAAGAAAAAAAGTTGACCAGACAAACCTATGAAGCAAGATCACAGGGAAAAAACAAAAGAGGTACACCGAGAAAAAACCTGGTAAGAAGAAGTTAAAAAGGCATCAGTGGATAGAAATCATATGGAAAGACAAAAAAGCTAGCACAAGACAGAAAAGCATGAAAAAAAGTCGGCACAACATAACTTAACAGTCCTACACCTAACAGTAGAAGGACTCATGACTAAATAATTAAAAAAAAAAAAAAACAATGCTACTGTATTCAGCTATTAGGAGGCTCGAAGCCCTGATCAACTCAGTTTTGTAGGAAAAACCCAGTAAAATATTAAGTTTTGTAACGTCATAATTTTTTTTTAAAGATTTTAAGTTATAGCTATACCGGCTGTCTGTAAAAGCAACGAACAAACAGCAAACAAGGTAGATTAATGAAGGTATTTTTATATAAACATTAAAATAAACTACGATATTTTTGTGTTGCAATATAAAAGTCTGAAAAAATTATTTAAAAAGGTGTTAAAACTCATAGTAATTGTTTCTAAAAACATATGAATCATTTGGTGAAAAAAAAATACAAAAAGGAATGTTTAAAGTTTAAAGAACGCTACGAAAACAAACAAATATACAATGTTCCAGTTTTAAATCTTGCCAGACAACAGGTAAAAAAACTGTGGTCACTGTTCCACTGATATTTCGCAACCAACTAGGTATCTATCAACAAACAATAAACAACGGTTTTTGATATATTAGCGCAACATCAACTTTCAACATAGCCGCCCAGAACAATCAGTTACGCAAAACTTTTTTTTTCTGTCAAAATAATTAGTTTCACTTGATTCATAGTTATCAAACTCGTTCGCCTGCTTTAATTCGTTGTGTTTTATAACCAAAAGTAATTGTTGCAAATTGAAAATTTCCGTTCACAGATGTTTCGTTATTGGGCCCCGAGATAATAAGTTCAATTGGACTAATGTGTTTTGAAATAATTCCACTGCACTACAGACAAAGGCATCGCTACTGGAAGTGTTAAAAGTAAACAAAATCATTTAAATTTCTAGACAAGTTGCAAGCATATTGGGTTGGGCTGTACAGTGTGACATGGTCCATCAACATGAAAAACTTGGAGATAGGAGGATGGTTATTTTAATGTATTTAATAAAAATATATGAATCGAAAACTAAGAAAAATGTTGTGTATAGTTATTGATATATCTTAACAACTCCACATTCATATTTTCTTTGTAACTGTCCTATTACCAATATTGAAAATTTAAAATTTGGTATTTGTGCCCAGGACAGTCGTTAATAGCTAATAATAAGCTTTATTAAGATTGATAGGCTTTTATTTAAAGTTTGATTGTATTTTTAAAAAAGTGCAAAAATATTTGCACTTCTCCCATATTCCAAGTTTCAATATAAATAATTTCAGGGCCAGAAATAAAAAAAAAAGAATGTGCTAAATCAACGTCATAGAACTGGATGCAGGGCCCGATCTAGCTTTTCCGCCGCCCTGGGTAAAAATGAATTTGTTGCCCTTTATTATTATTTTTTTAATATGATTTTTGACACTGAGTGTAATTTTTGCAGGTACTTGTTTTTCAATTTCAACCCACCAAAAAGTTCTGATTAAAATACCAACAGGGTGGGACCACTTTTCAGCCCCCTGTGAAGGTGGGACATGATTGAAAATATTATTATGGGAAACCTTTCCATAAGCATAAAACATTTACCAATTATCATTCTCCTACATTTATCCAAATTTGAGAAATAAAATAAAAACCTAATTTTACCGCTTCCCTTTAGGGGGGTGAAACTCCGAAAGGAGACGTCTAAGGAAAAATTATTATACAATAGACCCCCCTTAATTTTCGATAAGGAATCACCTCCCGATTTTTTTGGTCATATTTTAGAAACACCTTTTACATTAAGTGTTTTATTTATGTAAAATAGTTATCCAAAAGCTAAATAAATATCATTATTGTTATTAGTTGTTAGGCTAGACAAAAGAACTACCGATTCGTTTTGAAACAGTTTAAAATATTTTTCATAGCTTTACAAAATTTGATATTTTAAGATTTTTTATTTTTTCTGGTAATTTTTAAAAATGTTAAATATCTCGCTTAAACAAAAAGATAGAAAAAAACTTTAGATACATATTTGGCATGGTTTTTTGTGCTTAATAAGATAGCGGTATTAATTTTTTTTTTACTTTAATAAATATTGATATATTACACCTAACTTTCTTATTTTAAATGGCAACCATAGTTAGGGGTAATATATCGATATTTATATGAGTAAAAAAATGAACATCGTTATCTTATTAAGGACAAAAAACCATGCAAAAATGTCTTTAAAGTTTTTGTCTATCTTTTCATTTAAGCGAGATATTTAACATTTTTGAAAATTGCCGAAAATCGGGTTTTGGCGATAGTTCAAAAATTAAAAAAAGATATCAAAAATCGGTTTACGGCAATGAATTCCTCTCGAAAGATAAATCGAGTCTACGTTCTTCGTTTTTTTCTATCTCTGATAATAATCGAGATACCCTGTATCGGCATCGAAAATAGGCCACTCTGTACACTATAAATTGATAAATTTATAAGTAATGAAAATAACGAATTTAGATAGATTGCTACTGACAAAGAGACGAGAGCCTTTAGATATATTAAGCATTTCTTCATGGAATTGTACAACAAATTCATCAAAAAAAGGGACAATAGAATTTAAATTAAACTTATTTTTCTTTGCTTATTTCAACAGTATTTCAAAAAAATCAGCCAAAAATTAATTTGGAAAACAAGTCCATTTCTGTAAAGATGTACTACCTAATATGCTGAATTATTTCTATGTACAAAATTCTGTGTGGAATTATGCATCGTGTCATACAAAGCACATAGCAAAAATTACTACAGCACTACAAAAGCTAAAAAACGAAAATGATTTATGCCATTAAAATTATTAAATTGTTAACAGAAGGAGACTAGAACAGTTCTGTATAAAATGAAGCATTAATATTGTCAACAATTATTCAACAAATTTCTACTAGAAATTAGAACAACATGATTAGCAAACTTTATTATTTAACCATATAAACAAACTTTCTGCCACGCATGATTGGTCATTTAAACAAATAAGTTGCACAAATCAGTTTCAATTATACTTCATAAATTACATCGTGTATAAGAATTAATACACAAGTTAACTTAAGGAATTATTGAACGAATGGGTATATGGTTATCTCAGGCACTGAATACTCATTTTGCTGTGAACGTGTGCTTTTATTTGCAAAAACAAAACACTTGTCAGTAATCAAATTTCATCGCTGCATTATAATTCGATTTCCCATCATTAGTCACGTCATACTTGTTCAATAAACTGTCAAATCACACAAATTAGGATGTAAGCGAGATAAAACTTCCTTCTCGTTTACGGTTTTAATGCAAATCATTAACTGCACGCTACAGCGATTCAAAAATGAGGATGTACGCGTTTATTTGGTGCCTGCAGTTGTCACACGTTTAACTTAAATCAAAAATTAAGAGGATAACGCTCTTACGCACGATAAAACAGCCACACTTCATTTATATTTCGCAGAAATCGGCTACTATAAAAACAGTTACAACTAAAATTAGCCCAAAGCTTTTTGCTGTTAATTTTATGTTTCTAATAACGAGTTTCCCGAACAATGTCGTAATAAAATCATCTTTTAAGTAACAGTTATTCCGAGCATCGTAAAAATGGCTATAAAAAAGCTTTAAAAATAGATTCGCTGAAACAAAAATCTTGTTTTGTTACCGATAAACACGCTTTTGATTATGGGCGAAGCATTTTGATTAGGTATTTTCGCAGCTTTCAACAAGATTGTTTTTATTTTATTCTGCCGGCTACAAGGGATGTCCAGAATTTTAATTAAGTGATTTTATACATTCAGGTGGAGAAAAACAACGTACGGTTTTAAACAGTGTGTCCAAAACGAATGGAATATGCTATATATCTCAGTAAATATCCACTTTAGGGAAAAATGTTTTGAATACAAGTTGTTCGGTACTTAGTTTTCCCTTAAGTGGATATTTACTGAGATGTATAGCATATTCCATACCTTTTCGACACAGTATACGATTTTTAAATAACATTTATCCTAATGTTATTGTGTTTTAAGCATCTTTGTTAAAAATAAGCAGCTGTTAGGTAAACTAGTATTTAGTGCAAATTTAAAAAAATAAATTAGCTTTTATTGAGAGTGCAATTTCTGTAAAAAGCTGCTAATTTTCGTGCGACCTAAAAATATATTTATTTGTTAAACCTAACACATGTGTTAAGTATTATTAGATTGTGTCATTAAATTTTAATGCCTTTGCATTTCGCTAATAGGCATGAGTTAAGACACAACAATAACTTATTTTAAAAAATGGTTTTGACGTCAAGAAACTTCTTTTAAAGTGTTCAGGCCGGCAAGTCCTTGAGAATCTTACAGCTAGTGTTAAAAACGCTGATGTAAGTTGCACTTAAAATTCTATTTGTGTGTTAATAAAAAAGAACTTACCACACAAACAGCTGTAAAAAATAATAAAATATGCACACGTATTGATTGTGTGCTTGTATGTACTAATTTTATTGGTTATTAAATCTTTTTTACATGATTTTTTATAACTTTTGCATAAATAGATATTTGTCGTATACAGGGTATCACAGAGATCATAACCATTACGTTTAGATTTTAGAAATAACCAAAAATGTTATACAGGGTGGTCAACATAGAAGGTCCATATTGGGATCTTGTAAGCAGTAAGAGCTCCAAAGAAGTTTAAATTAGACAAATTGTTCCATTTTCGGAGACCTATTCAGTGATGCCTTAATGTTTTGAAAAAGTATCATGGCACGCTAGATAATAAACAAAAATCAAAATGGGCATTTTCAAAATCGTCAATCACTCGGTTATACTTGATAGTACAAAAAAGATTTGTTTACGCAATGTAAAATGAAAACATCTGTTTCAATATTGTTTAAATTCGTAGAGACTTTTTGATGAATTTTATTTGTTTGGAGCCTTAATATCAAAATAAATACTTTAAGCCTTATATTATTGGAAAGAGAAAAAAAGCTTTTCTATAAAGTCCTTCCCAAGTAAGGTTTCCATTTCAAAAAATGCAAGTTTGTAATCTATCCAAAAATTTAAACGTCATTAAAACAAAGATCAGGAAAAATCCACTAGAGAATTGCAAACAGCCAATAACGTAATGCTCAACTGGACCAAACAATGGAAAATTAAGCTTAACGAGCTTAAGTCCATCCATGTCAATTTTACAAATAAAAGAATAACAGATCCACTGCTACTTATAATAAATGGAACTAAAGTGCCATATGAAAATCAAGCGAAATATCATGGCATGACCCTTGACGCAAAATTGCGATAGAAAGAACATGTTAAAAAGAAAAGAAAAAAAAACTTAATCTAAAATACAGACAGTACTTCTGGCTTCTTGGAAGATATTTCAAATTATCATTATATAATAAGATTCTAAAATACAAACAGGTCCTGAAACGAGTGTGGCTTTACGGTATTCAACTTTGGGGTTGCACCAAAGACAGCAATATTACATCTATCCAGACTTTCCAAAACAAAGTCTTACGTTATATGGTAAACGCTCCATGGTACGTCCGCAACAGTGATCTTTAACGAGATCTTGGTATACCAATGGTTAAGGAAGAAATTAAAAGGTTCGCTGGTAAACATGAAGCCAGACTCCACCACCATGAGAATGCAGAAGCTCTTCAACTGTTGGACAACCAACATTTTGTCCGAAGATTGAAGAGGACCAAGCCCTTTGAACTCGTGTAGTGTGTTTTGTGTAAAAGCAGAGCATAGTGCGCGAGTGAGAGTGCATACAATATAGTCAGAATAATCTAGAAGACATCAATAGATGGACACCAGTTGTTAAGTATTTAGTTTTAAGATTTATTAGACAAAAAATTGATCATTGGCCCATTAGACCAGTATTAATTATTAGCTAGCGTGCCATGAAACTTTTTCAAAACATTGAAGCATCACTAAATAGACCTCAGAAAGGGGAACAATTTATCTCATTCAAACTTCTTTGTAACTCTTACCGTTTACGAGATCCCACTAGTGGCCCTTCTATGTGGACCACCCTGTATATTAACAAATGTAGAGCGTTTTAATTTTCTCTTTAAAATAACATAAAAATAAAAGCAAGCTTAAATTAGCAAAGAAATTAATGTGTCTTAAGTGTTCAGTAAGAATCTTATGTGTACCAGCCAAATTTTACTTTTTTTTCTAACCTTCAATTTATTAAACATGCGTACGTTATAACTCTAAACTAATGTTCAAAATTCATATCCACAATATTTTAAGAAAATAGTTGCACCTAAAAATAAGATTTGGTTTAATGCAGGCCAAAACGATTTGTCATTTCTGCACCTCTGCATAATATTTATCGCATTAAGTCCGTACATAATAAATGAAGCATAAAAATTATAATTCATTGTGCAAGGTATTTTTATGTAAATGAAATGCAAAGTGCTCGTTCTACTGTTTTCAATGATAATATTGTTTACTTATTTATCATACAAATGCACTTAACATACGACCGTTGTTGTGTTAGTAAGTGAATGACTTTTAAAAAATTATTTCATACCCTCGGGTGATGTCTAGTTAAGAATTGATCGTAAATAGTCACGTTACAACAACGGAATAGTTCTGGCACGCGAAGACGGGCAGTCTTAGATAAATTACACACGGCAGTTGAACTCTTTAAAAACGTAAACGATTATTTTTAGACGAGATATATTTCGCTTTTCCGTTTCTTAGTCAAAGGAGGCCTAGTATGAACATTTGAATAAGAAACTTGTATTAAATTGTGGTGTGAAACATCACTGTGAAAAGAATTTAATGAAGAGTCCATATGCAGCGTCATTCAAAAAGTCTGCAACAAACGGGGAAAAAATTTATTTTTATAACGAATATAACTCTGAGAAATCGATAATAAAAAACTTTTCCATTTGTTGCAGACTTTTTGAAAGTTCAAATTTCTAAAAAATAAAAGTTGGAATTTGACGGTCAAAATTAAAATCTAGTCTTATTCTTGAATTCTAAATAACTTTTTCTCTCAACAATTTTTTGTATCTCTTTAAAACAGAGCACTTTACTCTTGCGAATATTTCAAAAATCTCTAAAATCTAGTGTCCCATGACTTTTTATAAAAAAAATTTTTCCTCTTAAAATTAGTTTTAGACCATGCACCAAATTTTATAAACAATATAATTTTCTGAGAAATAAAAAACTTTTCTATATGTTGCAGACTTTTTGATTGACGCTGTATATGCAAAGGCTATTTAAAAATCAAAAGTTGAGAGGTCTTCTGGTTGGACCGGAAATGAAATTGTACGCACGAGATGGGTAAAATATGTTTTGTTATGACTCAGATAGAATAGTTTAAAAATTGTGGTTCTAAAGCCAACTTCACAACTTGAAACACCCAGTGTAGATTTTTCTGGTGATCTAATAACAACAAACTTATCCAGTTCTGATTTATAACTAATAAAAAGAACTCAATAGAATGACCTTCACATGAATTTCAAGGTAGCAAGGCCATATCTAATTACGTTACGATTTGTAAAGAAATGAACTGCTTGCAAGTGATAAATTGTTAAATATAAAGTTACAAATATATAACAATATATATCGTAGTTTTATGAAACAAACAAAAATACTAACTTTACGTTTTTGCGAAATAACCAAACAATAAAAGTATTTATAATTTTACTTTAGCAAAATACTTATATTGGATTTAGAAAATGTTTTTATGAGGAGTCATCTTTATTTTATTATTGTGCAGTGTTGCAATCGAATTAAAATTATAAAACAACAACTTTTACAAATCAGGCTATGAAGGTTGATGGTCTTATGGAAGAATACACAACAATGTATTAATTTACATATTTCGGTAGGATTTTTTATTGTTAAAACAACCACGTACGAAACGTTTACAGCACTCTTTATTTTTGTCTTATTTTGAACGCTTTTATAATCATCAAACTTGTATACGACAAGGTAAATTGTAAGTACAAGCAAACAACAAAAAAAGTTATACCACACTAAAAAAGTCTATTACAACATTTTCGTGTTTTAAGTTTCGTTAATGTATAAGTTTCTGTGTACCTTACTTACTTGATTTATTAACGACACACAATTTGGAAGTAAATATTTTTTTTAGTTTAATGGAATATGTCAGAAAATGTTAGTTTAGTAGATTATTCTGCTTACATTGTGCATTACTTTATTTTGACGTAGAACAACATTGTTTGTGTATCTTTTATTAGCTCAAAATTTCTTTAGGAAAATATAATTATGTTGACTATTTTTAGTTAAATCAAACTATATGGATTTTTAGCAATAAAGAAAGTGTTGCCACGCTTCATTAGCAACTGTAAATCTTGCTAAGAGGTTTGTTTATACAAGCAAGATAATATTGGTTTAGGAAATGATACCAATTTTCATAATTACGTCGTCAAATAAATGTTTGAATTATTTGAATTATTCATTGTAAATAAAAATATTTATCATATAAATAGGTTAAATAAAAAATTACTTATCTTATTGTCTATCAGGAATTTTTTTGTAGAGAAACTAGACCAGTTTTGAGACGCCCATCTTTTTGCCTTACTCATAAGTGAAAAAGTAATACAAAAAGTGAAAAGTGTTTACTAGCTTTATAGATCTCGGAAAATCATTTGACAAAATTAAACAGAGAACTGGCCTAAAAAGCAGAAGCAAAACTGATAACAACAATGAAAGGTTTATACAAGAAATGTAGAAATACTTTCAGATATAATGATGATTCCTCGAAGGATTTCGAAACAACAGCTGGAGTAACACAGGGATGTGTACTCAGTCCACTGTTATTTTCGATGGTAATAGATGATGAAAAAACGTGCAGACAGCACATCAAATCCTTTACGTTTAGATACTGGAAAAGGAATAGAATAGTATTTAATGAAGCAATTTACGCAGACTGTACTTGGCAATATTAGGGGAATCCAAAGAAAATCTAATGCATATGGAAATAACACACAGGGAACTAAGAAGACATATTTTGAAAATAAGCCAAAACAAAACCAAAACCAGGGTCTTAGAGGCAGAGGAAATTAAACATAATCTACCCTGGACGGAATCTAACTAGAACAAGTATAAGCTATAAATACCTAGGAGTGCATCTACACTGTAGTGGAAAGATAGATAGGAAAATAAAGAGACTGTTGTTACAAATAAGCCCTCTTTTAATTAAACTAATATTTATGTACACATTTTGAATGTTTAACACTTGCATACAAACAAAACATAAGTTAAATTGCTCGCGATTTCATTGTTAATATATTCCAAAGGTAAATTAGGTTATAGATTTTTTCATTGTGGATGATTGATGACAATAAATTGGCTTTTATACGTTAAGTCGTTTAAGTTACTTAGCTTACTGTGATGGTTTTTAAACAGAAAATTGTGTGTTTCTGTATTAAATTCTGTGTGTATGTGTGTGTGACGTTAGATGTACGTAAATATTTTCCTGAAAGAAATACAAGCTGTTATATAAATAGATTTGTAACAGTATATGAGTCTAGCGATTGTGCAATAGGATAATATATTTCAAAAACCTTTATTACTGGTGTAAAATAGAAATATGCTCAATTTTTTTATTAGTGGGTTATGTTACCTTACTAATTATTTATTTAATGGTCGCTCATGTTTTGAAATTTATTGTTAGGTGTTGCACACAAATCCATATTCCTAACTTGATTTAAATCGTGTTTTGTTTGTATTTAAAGTTTTTGTTTTCAAGACGAATAGCACTTTCAAATGAGTAATTACGAATCGATGGACTGAACTTGATGACCCATTTGAATTTAACAGGCAGTTAAGTGAAACAGTAAATGCGTGCTAAGGTGCTTTTACAGAAGCGACATAGCTTGCTTGATTGATAGTGAGATAATTCGTGGTTCTTATTTTTAAGAAATTCGATGCGTGGCCAAAGACAAA
Organism: Elmis aenea; assembly: GCA_947652605.1. Classification (NCBI taxonomy): domain Eukaryota; kingdom Metazoa; phylum Arthropoda; class Insecta; order Coleoptera; family Elmidae; genus Elmis; species Elmis aenea. Next base: position 67,271,193 of record OX393577.1, read on the forward strand.
TTGTTTTATACACGAAAGCTTGAGGCAGGGGTTATTGGCAAGGTATTCCACATTTTTGTGTTACAGTATTATAGACATTTCGCAACAGGAAGTGTCTAAAAGGTCAGGAACGGCAAAAACAATTAGATAGAAAAATGTACATTCCAAAAATATGCATATTTTATTTTTAAAAAAATAATTTGAAAGTTCAACCTAAAATTTTACACCCCTATTTCAAAATTTTACCACCATTCTTGTTAATTTTTATAGATTTCTTAATTATTTTTTTTTGAAACTCAACTGCCAAATTTTTTTGAAAACTATATTTTTAATTCACAAGAAATATTGTCAATTTTTTTAAATGGCTAATGCGTTAAAGAAAAAATATTATAACCAATTCCTTGACTTTTAGGACTATTAAGACTTCGACAAATCTAGACGTTTTTGCCTTTTCAAAATGTTTGACATCAATTCTCCCAAAAAATGTTATTGAAATTTGGCTAAAATGGTTATGTATCTAGGGGTTTATTATTTTTAACTTTTGTGCTTACATTTGTGGACCGTTTCACAACAATTGTATCTACTCAATTTTTTAATGATTATGGGTTAAAATTTATATTTCTTTCATCGCCAAAATATTGGCCAACTTTTTTCATAGATTAAAAATTTATTATCCTCAATAAAATACCCATTGGTTATTCTTTCTTATCTAAGTATGAGGGCAGTTATAATTTTCAATCAATGTTTGTGACTACTTTGAAAGACTTTTGTGAAATGGTTGCTAGGTAATAGCATGATATTTTACATAAATTTATGAACGTATTTGAGATAAATTTTGTCCATATAAGATACCAGAAAGTAGATACGTGAAAATAAGATGGTAAATGCAGATGGAGGGAAAAAGAAATAGAGGAAGACCAAGAATAAAATGGGAAAAAGAAGTGAGGCAGAGACTAGAAAAAAAAGGAGTCAGCTGGAGATGTGCCCCAATTAGCTAACGATAGGCAGAAGTGGATAAGCAAAACACAGAAATAGAAAAGCATACCTCGACACCGAAAGGAACAAGAGGAACCGATTAAGAAGAAGAAAAAGAATATATAAATTAACAGAACTTCCTTTATTTATTAATAAAGTAGTGTATTGTGTCAAAAATTAACTAATAGAACATTATAACACCATATTTTTCCAGCTTTAAGTATGTCTCAAATGAATTTCATGTAAATTTCATACGATTATTCGGACCATACTGTAAATACGTGCAAATATGCACTTTAAAATAAGGCAACTTTCACAATTTCTTCGAAATTTCACCCTTCTAAGGTACCTCTTTAATCTTCATAGCAATATTGGAACGCAATTTTCAAGATGAAACGAACAACGTGATTTTTATCATGTCTTCTGGTGTTAATAACCAGAACTTCTTTGTTAAGATATATCTTAGAATATTATTGATATATACAGTTATTGTATGGAGTTAATGACATGTCAATGATCAATAAACATGTATAGATTAATAATAAACTATTGATTTTAGACGTACATATGATTGATTATCCCGGCAAATATATTAAACCGTTATATTTTCTGATGAGTTTAAAGTAAGCAAGTTTAATTAAAAATGGATTGCCTTATTATCTACGAAGAAGTTTTTTTTTTTGTAGAAACACTAGATCTAGTTCAAGACCCCGTGTGTACAGGGTGGTCCAAATTCGATGGGATTACATGGGTATCTCACTTAATAGATAGAGAAACACGGTTAAATTACCAAAAATGTGCAGTTTTTTTGTAGCAAACTCTCTATCTTGACTATTAAGCGAGATAACCATGTAATCCCATCGAATTTGGACCACCCTGTACATCAGTAATTTTATTATTTATTTAATAATAAGGAAAACTCTTCAAGAAAATACTGGAAACTGGTTTCCTTTTACTAAAAAAAAAACACCCTAATAGGCAACAACGTAAGTAATGTGTTACTTAACTTAGTTATATAACATTTAAAAAAAAAATAACTTAAACAACTCAAATATTTCTGTTGAGTTCTTAGTTTAATTGATATCGTTTTTTAATTGAAATTTTAATTGTTGTTAACTTTATTCAGATATTTTAGCAACTCGTTGAAATGCTCTAGAGTTTAATATTAGACATAAACACACACAAAAATGTTTTCAAAATGTACTGCAACGCTCATTTTGGTGCAAACTGCATAAAATTGGATTCAATTTTGTGTTTTATCACATCCAAAACGTCAAAACGTTATTTTTAAACCGAAATTCAAATAATAAATGCGGATTTCCTAAACTGTTTTAAAAGCGTACTTTTATTAATGACTCAGATTTGGACGAAAATCAAAAACATTCACTTTTTATTTCTTCTGCACCACAAGTTCAAAATAACTTGAACGTTGGCAAAGGTTCAACGATATTCAAAGATTTAAATTTTCGATCGCTTAAAAAAAATTGGCCCAAGAACGAATACTTAAGTGATACGAGTCACTTATACTTCGCGGTTTGTAAGAGGCATCACGTCATAATTGTGTTGCTTTATTTGCTTTACCGTGGTTTATTGAATTGATACCCACGTAACACCTACTTTAGCGAGATTCATCTGTTTAATAAACAAGTGTTATATCATTTGTTTGTGTTTTTATCTAGGTAGATTTTTAGATTGTGATCGAATTAAAACTGCATAACTTTTATTTGTTGTTTTTTGTTGGTAGTATTTGTTTACATTTGAAATAGCTCCTTGAAAACGTCAAGTAAAGAATAATTTTGTGCCAGGTGTACCTACTAACATTGGCTTCAAAAAACATATGAATTTTAAACTGTATGCACTTTTGTGGGTTAATTTACTAATTTGTTCCTAAAAACTATTCATGATAAGACATATAAATAAGCTAAATTAAGGATCACGTTGCTTCTAAGAAATTTTTTTTTACTGAAACGCATGCCCTTTCATCAGTTCCAGAATTTTTTACTTTTCCCAATAAAACTAATCGATGTTTCGAAGAATAGATGGGTAATATTTAATTGAGATTATTTTTATTAACACATTTTTCACTTAAATAATATAAATATATCTTAAATATTGCAAAAGGCTTGAAGGTGTTTCTTTATCGAAAATTAATGGGGATCTTTTACATAATTTTTTTTCCCTAGACGTCTGCTTTCGGAGTTACACCCCCCTAAAGAGAAGGGGTAAAATTAGGTTTTTATTTTATTTCTCAAATTTTAATAAATGTAGGAGAATGATATTTGATAGATGTTTTATAATTATTAAATGGTTTCCCATAGTAATATTTTTAATCATCTCCCACCTTCACAGGGGGCTGAAAAGTGCGACCCCTGTTGGTTTTTTAATCAGAACTTTTTGGTTTATCTAGAAACTTCTTTTAATTTTCTAGTTTTTCCCGTAAAATTTACGGTTTTTGAGTAAAAAATAAAATAAGTAAATATTCAAATATTAAAACGATTCAGTTTAATTGCAAAATTTTAACCCACCAAAATGTTCTGTTAAAAAAACCAACAGAACTCGCAGTTTCCAGCCCCCTGTGAAGGTGGGAGATGATTAAAAATATTACTATGGAAAAACTTTTAATAATTATAAAACATCTACTAAATATCATTCTCCTACGTATATCTAAAATTGAAAAATAAAATAAAAAACCTAATTTTGCCGCTCTCATTTTGGGGGATGTAACTCCGAGAGGAGACATCTAAGAAAAAAAAATACATGAAAGACTCCCCTTAATTTTTGATAAGGAATCACCACCCGAATTATTTCGCAATATTTAAGAAATAATAAAGAAATATAATTAAATAAGTGACGTCTCTAATAGTACAAATAAGAAATTACCTCCTTTTCTTTTATAAAAAATCTTTTTCTTAATTCAAATATTTATCAAATTGGAAAAAAAAGTTGTGTTTTTTAAGAATGTATAAATTTAATAGTTTAAAAGATACCAAAGGCAGTAAATTTTGCCACGAAAACTTTGTTTAATTGTATTGCAATAATTTATGTCCCAAGAATCACACAAAAAAATAAAACTATTGGTATTTTTCCCATAGTTTCGCGCCTGATAGTCAAAAAAAAAAAAAAATTCGTTGAGGTTCCTGATTTTTCCAACTTGTTGGAACTGTATTCGAATCTGAGCTATTCCCATTACCTAGTGGTTTGTAACGATAATCAAAATACAAAAATTGTACAGGCAATTATTAAAAACTTACCGTTATTTTCACCGTACCCCCACTCTTGAGACATCCTGAAAATGCAGAAAACAATAAATACCTAAAATCAAGTTACAATCAACACTCAAATGGTTTGTCGAGACCATCAGATTTTCTCTACCATTAGCAGAGCCAACAACAGCAATCAAGATTAATTTAAATTGCTATTACAATTACTGAAAATTATTGCTATTTAGCTATAACGGAATTATTTCAGTGTAGTCACAAATTTTCGTTTAAATATTTGAATCGGTCAATGCATATACAAAAAAAAAAATTTTGTTCCTTGTTGTTCGTAAAAATTAGAAAATTTAATTAATAAGTTAGTTTAAAATTACCACTACAATTACCTTCTAAGACAATATTAAAAATAAACCTTGTGTTTCTTCTTATATAATTTTGTTTAATGAATTGTTTTGAGCATACTCGCTTGCGAAAAGTTTCTATTTAATGACTATCGATAATCGCACTTTAAAATTTCTTTAACAAGAATTTTTATTGCCCTTAGCCACTAATACGCTTTTAATAACATATTGTTCTCACAATGTTTGAATACCAAAACTTGTCAGTATGGGTAATGAATAAATCGATTTAAATAAACACGTTTAGATCCTCAATGTAGCCCATTTGTGAAATTAAATCAGGAGCTTAATGAAAATGGTGTTTATATTCACACGATAGCATTTAATTGTTTATTGTACTGTTAAAGAACCAAGTACATTGTTGCAATGAAGTATTTGCATACGATAAGTCGTTGTTAGTGTGCAACTCTTGATAAAAAATTATTATTTGTTGTAATCGGTTTGAGGAATAATTATTTGTTTGTAATAGTTCATAATTGTTGCTTTGATAAAAAATTATTTTAAAATTGTGATCATTTCTAATGAGAAATTCGCAATACCCTACAATTAATTATGTTGCAAAAGAATCAAATAATGGCCAATCATACAGGGGACGCAAGTACATGGGCAACCATTAGAATCTCTTTTAAAGTAAGAGATGTAAAGTTGGTTAATGTCTTGAAATTTATGCAGTAATATTTTTTTTTGAATAAAATCTTTGCCTGTTAGATTTTAATGGCTGCCCTTATACATGGTGCACCCTGTATCTGTATTAATATCATCTGCACTCAACCAGTAAAATTATCGAAGCAATGCACAGTCATAAATTAACCAGATTTGTTAATTAATACTGGTAGCAAAATAATCATAGGTTGATGAACAATACACAACTAAAACCTACTATTATATTTTCTTAATGAGTAGGCAATACATTTTTCCCTTTTCTTAATCAGTGAAGTTGTTTATTGTAACACTTAAATGTATTAACAAAGGCTATATTCAAATGACAAAGTCTTAGGCTATTAAAGTAAATATAAACAGTGCAATATTTTAGATTCTTTGGTTTTCTTTGGGGGTAATATGCAAATTCAATTAATTTCCATTACCTTCCAAACGTTTAAGGTACCGATTTTCAATTAAAAAGCGTTTTCAATTGTTTAGAATTGTTTAAATATGTTAAACACACCTGAACGTATAATTAGATGTATTGGAACACACGAGTCATCAAATTAAATTTGGATTCCCCACATTTTTAAAATAGATCGCAAGCTCTGTAAATCTTGGGTCAGTGGTATATTAAAAATCTCATGAACAGGATAAAAATCGCATTTTTTACCATTTCGCAAAGCTTTTTTTGAAACCCTTAATACAGTAAAAAGCTAGCTATTAAAGTTTGATTGAACTGCAAATAATTAGTCATGCTTTTTCGGGTAAAACTTGCAAAATTAACTGAACGTTTTCTAGTTACTTTCTAAACCTTTGTGCAAGAACAAGTGCTGGTTAAAAAAAAAAGTTATTAAGCAAGCCATATCATATCAAAAATGTAAAAATTCAACAGCTTGGGTTTCAGCATTTATCCTGAAAACTTTATTTGCAAAATATTTCAATTAAAAAACCCATTAAAGGGCGCTTTCTGTGCAGTGTGCTAGCCCTTTAGACAATTGTTATAACACAGAAAAGCAATAATTGTATTAACTATGCAAATTTCAACTTTATCCTTGTTGAAACAACTGAAAACTCTGTTTCAGGACTTCAAAACAACTCACCATCGACATTTGCGCTATCAATATTTGACGATCTATAAACAACTGAATGTTTTTTTAATTATCCAGCAAACAATACGTGTATTTTTAACTTTGTAAGCAAACGCTGGAAGTGTCAAAACAGCACGTGTCTTATTTCAGGAGAATTTAATAAAGGACTTGATTTGTAGCTACACTGAAATAATTAGACGTTTCACCACGAAACACAAACCGGACTTACCTCTGCTAAATTAAAAATGCTGAAAACAAACTGAACACAACAGGTGTTATGAAAGCTCACTGTTCTTATTCGCGCGCTGCCGGTGTAACTCAAGCAAGCGCCACTAAATCCCTATAATATGAAAGAGTTATTTCCCCCACTATGGAGGCTTGCTTACATGCAAACACGAAGTAACTATATACAAACTAAGTACCATGCATTTGTGTAAATAAGTTAATAAAAATAACACATGCCACTTCAATTTACTTAATTGCCGGCTAATTTTAGGCAGTCAAACCGAGTGATAATTACATGGGGAGTATAATTAGCTGCAAAGCTAATAAAATATTGCAAATAAATATGGCAACCACTTTTTTTATATGCAGCATAATAAAATTAGTCTTCTGTAAACTTATTTTGTGCTAAATACTATTTCAATCACATACGTAACTCATATGTTTACATACGAAACAGAATTTCAACCTGTCCTGTTTTCTTAATCCATATTCAAGCATCTATTGTTAACTTTTCATTCAAAGTGGTGGTGTTAAATCGATGAGGCACCTGATTTACATTGAATGAAAATCAATTGTTATTAAGAAGTTCTCTAGCTGGGTTGGAACTCGCTTAATGTTGATAATAATTAAAATAAACAACTAAATTGCTTGTCGGTTTTCTTTGGATTTACTCTTTTATGCACAAAATATTTTCTGTGCCTTTTTAAACTTATTGGGAATTAGACTAAAATACGTTAAGTTTTGTAATCAGTTGGGAGACAACTTCTGGAAAATGCATGGCTTGTGACTAAATTAATTTTAAAATAAATTTTCTATGGCATTAAAACTTATTCGAAAAAGAAAATTTTCCTTTAATAATTTTCCAATTATTTAGGTAAGAGGTGAGCCTCAAAATTTCCCGACCTGACTATGAAAGAAACGAAATAGGCTCAAAATTTAATTTAATTTTTTAGTATAACCCCCCTTGACATTAATGTACGTATTACATCGTTAAAGCAAAAATTCGATACCCCTAAAAAATATGCCTTCGGTTTGTCTGCAAAATGTGTCCAAACTGCAGCCTTCGCCTCTTGGTCGTCACTGAAATGGCGCCCGCGAAGGTCATTTTTCCAATTTCCAAGCAGGTAATAGTCACTGGTGGCCATATCTGGACTATACGGAGGGTGATCGATTTTTTCAAAACCGCAGTCACGAATTGCGGCTTGAGCAATTCCAGTAGTGTGCACGGGAGCATTTTCGTGCAGTAAACGCACGCCTCTGGTCAGTTTCCCACGTCTTTTCACCAGAATATTTTGTCGTAATTTGTGCAGGAGTACTGCATAATATTCCCCATAGACTGTGGTGTTGCGTTGTTTAGAATCTATGACAAGAATGCCCTCACAATCCCAAAAGATCGTAGCCATCACCTTTTTTGTCGAATGACAGACCCTGAACTTTCTTGGCGGTGCTTCTCCTTTTCGCCTCCATTCCATCGATTCACTTTTGGACAAAGGATCATGGTAGAGAACCATAGTTTCATCCCCTGTTACAATTGTCTTCAACGCGTCCACAAGATTTTCTCCACAGGGCTATAAAAAGGATCGAGCACCTTCAACACGACGCTGGCGCTGAACTGCTGAGAGATGTTTGGGGACCCACCTTGAACTAACTTTATTCATGCCTAACCGATCGTGAAGGATTCGGTGAATGCTTGTTTCTAAAATCCCCGATATTTTTGATAGTTCTTTCACCTTCAAGCGTCGATCGCCTAATACGAGTTCCTCAACAAGGGCAATCTTTTCGTCCGTCACCACTTCCACAGTCCTTCCTGTTCTTGCATCATCTTCCAAAGATTCTTGCCCTTTTCGAAACCGTTTTGACCATTTACCGCAGAATAAGACGGGGAATTGTCCCCGTGCACCCCATTCAGTCGAACTTTGATGCTTTGAGGAGAAAGACCTTCGCGAGTAGGAAATTTTATAACAGCTCGATACCCAATTTTCGTGACATCGTGATGAACGAATGACAGTTATAAGAAAACCAATTGACATAAAATCCATTTTTGTTTTTTCCAGGGCTAATATGACTTGAACCAGTGTTAAAAAAAATTTGACCCGTCTGCGATACCTAGATCTATGTCAGGCCGGGCAATTTTGGAACTTACCTCGTAATACTCAAGTCTTAAGTTGTCATACAAAGTGTTTATTACATGTCATTTAATACCAAACAAAATGCTAAGAAACAGGCAACAAAACTTTATTTATTGGAAACATTTATTTAACTAGTTTGCATCTTATTCTTAAACTTCTGTTACAGTTACGACATGAGTAATATAGAACATCTTTCAGCTTGAAAGTTTCAAGACAATTTGCGTCATGGCCTCATAGACTTTGAATAGCAATGATGCTAGAAATACTCCACAATTACAACAATATCTTAATATCTTAAACTATGTTTATTGTTGTAGAATGTAGACTATCTCTGCGAAGATGTCAAGAAATCTTTGCATATAATTTGATAAACGTTAAAACTATTTAAGGGATTTATTAAGTATAAATAAATAAATTTTTGATTATAAACTCGCTTATCTAATAGCCGAAAAGAATTGTATCTTGGAAAAATCTTTCGAGACTGTAATGTCTTCGTCGGGGGTTATTTTAAATAATAAAAATAATTGTTTATATTTACATTCGTATATGAGCATTTGTATAGCTGTTGGGATCATTGTTCTATATGGAATTGTACGCAGTTTTGTCTATTAATATAAATCATCTGTCGATACTTAACTATTTAAAGAAACAAATAACATTCGACGTAAAAGCTAATCCCTGTAAAATAACTATGCACTAAAATACATTAGTAATTTTAACACAATTTGAAACTGACAAAACAATGATCGACCGCCAAAACCATGCCAAAAGTTTGTTTTCAATATGTTTTAAAATAAACTATTAATTAACAATTCCTGTGAAAAATCCTTGTGGTTACAAAAACTTTTACAAAAATAAATCCATCAAGTGTTTCTTTGTTTCTTCTTGTTTCAGTATGTAACGTAAAAAACCTTTTCAGTAACATGCTGAATTAAATTAATATCGGTAAACACCAAATTTTTAAAACCCCATTAAAATTATTAATGAGATGGTCTAAAAATAAGTTAATAAACTTTATTGGATGTGTGTTACCTAATAAAATATTTATTAAACCATGTCTTTAAATAAAAATTATGTTTTAATACTTTTGGAGTGTAAATCTGCTCTTAAACAATTAAGTACATTTAGTAATTGAATGCTTATATTTATGTAAATCGGGATAATTTTAAAACGTACTTGTAGTTCAATTTTTAGGTTTTTTTGGATGTAAGTGTATTGTGTACACTTTTCATTTATTAAAAAGAACTTTATTTGTGAGTGTCCACGTTTCACTTTCGTATAAAAGTGCCGGAGTTACTACCTTTTTGAAAACTTCCACTTTTGTTCGTTTCGGGACTTCTCTATTTCCAAAAATTGTTGTTCTTAAACTGTTAAATATTTTTCCCACATTTCCTGTCCTTTCGTCTATTTCCTTGTCCATTCCTCCATTTTTCTCTATAATCAATCCTAAATATTTAAAGCTTTCTACCTGTTCCTAAGCCCATTTAGAGTGATGTTATGCCCTTTGTTCTCTGGTGTAACGATCACAGTTTTAATTTTCTTTGAATTTATTTTCATCTTCATTTTTTCCAATTCCTGGTTTAGAGTTTCTAGATTGTGTTGCAATTTTTTTCTGTTTTCGCGACTAAGACCATGTCGTTTGCGAACATAGTTCAGTTATGTTTAATTTTTCCATTTTCCAGTTGCCTATGTGAAACGGTCTCATTTTTTGTTTTACTTTTTAATTATCCCATCTATAACTATTGAGAATAATAATGGACTGAGCACGAATCCTTGCCCAGTGAATCCAGCAAAGAAAAATCCGAGAAAAAACAAAAAAAGATAGAATCATAAACGAAACATATAGAGAACAATTAAAGATAAAATCAGTTGAAACAAAAATACAAGAGATACAGCTGGGATGGTTGGGTCACATTTATAGGATAAAAAAAAAAGGTTAACCAGAAAAGCCTATGAAGCAAGGAGAGAAAACAAAAGAGGCAAATCGAGAAAAACCTGGCAAGACGAAGTTAAAAAAGCAGCAGCGGATAGAAACATCAAATGGAAAGACATAAAAAAGCTAGCACAAGACAGAAAAACATGAAGAAAAGTCAGCACAACACATCTCAACAGTCCTACACCTAACAGTAGGAGGACTCATGACTAAAAAATAATAATTTTAAATTGCTGTAACGTTTTAAAATGTTCTTTAATGTATTAAAAACCTTTGTTGACGACATGTAAAAGTCAACTTAAATTTAGTTACATAAGCTTAAATTATTGATAACCAATTTCAACTGAAGTTAGTTAACAAAAGCTTAATAACGAGTAAAATCTTTTATTACAAGACATTTCAAAAAAAATAAATAACTTGTTAAAGATGATCCAAGCTTATCTACAAACAGAACATAAAAAGTTACATTAGTTATTCAATTATCTATTCAAACAAGATATTTAAAGCTACTTACTTTGAGTATAAAACGAATTAATTGTACAAATGCATAATTAAATACATGCTGCACAATTTTAAATAATTTAAAATCTCGTTTCTTAAGTAATAATTACTGGCTTGTAAATAAATTTCATTTACTGACATTTTTATGTAGATAAAATGATTAATAACATGCAAAAAAGTGTAATCGTATCATTCAATAGCACTTAAAGATGTACAGGTAATAATTTGCCGTAGGCGATACAAAATTATGCATCGTTTTAAAATTATCAGAAAGTGTTATGAAGTACCTATAAGGTTTTCAGATCTTTCAGTCTTTGCTCGCGTCCTTAATTTAGCATGAAAATTCGATAGTTATCAAACAACTTGAGTTTAAATTTATTAAAAATGTTAAGCAATCAGTTTTGTAGGGCTTAAGGATTTGTTAAGTGGATGAAAGGCTTGAGTTAAAACCGTCTGATTATTATCGGTACGCACTTGATCCTGAGTTGCTTTGTGGCTTCTTTGGTGTACTGATTCTATAAATGCGTGTGAATGTGATTAACAATCGAATTATGCTAATAAAAAATCAGATTAAAATATGGTTTGTTTGATATGATAATTTCGAAACAAATACCAAGTCATGGTCACAAAGTCTAGGTGGAATATTATGTATTGGGAGGGACCTAATTGTATATAAGCTTGCACCACTTGGGAAAGAGTACTTATTAACCTTACATTTATTGTTGTTAAATTTGGCTCTTGATCTTCTTTGTACGGTGGTTGAACCATCAAACGTTGTTTTGCGTAAAACACAGGTCTAGAGCAACTATTACACAGTTTAAAATAAATGAAACACAACAATATAAAAAACTCCTTTATTTTTCGACCGGCTGTACATTTCTTGGCGGTTGTTTCTTAACTACCCTGTTGTAGTTCCTTATCATTGTAGTCGTATTCTTGTCGTTCTTTCTTATAAGCACTGTGTGTCTATGTACAGTGTACAAATTTATCAACAAAACGTTTGTTGATAGACGAAGTCCAACTACTAACTTGTTCACTCAAATTATAACAGCACTACTTTAAAGTTCATTTGTTTAATAAATAGCAATAGGTTCAAGCTTTCTCCTTATATCACTCCTTCTCGTGTTGTAAAAGCCTGTGACATGGTTTTTATATTACTATTCTTTATTAACAAAATTACCAGTCAAAATTGTGAAAAACCGAGGTAGAAATCTTTCCAAATGCGAGTTGTTTGTGCAGGATGACGCCCCCACCCACAAGTTACTTGTTGCCCAGAAACTTATCAACACTCCCCCGTATACCAACGTTTTTTGCAAGTTTAATCACTTTTAAATGACGTTACATGTCGTGCTGCTTCAGTGGGCGCCCCGCTTAAGTCTTGCAGCCTTATTAGTTCAACTAGAGTACTACAACAAGGTAAAAAAACGTAACAGTTACCTGTTAACAAGCAAGTCCAAGACCACTTTATAAATCATAAATAATAACATAATTTTCCTAAACTCTTAACACGTAACAACTTACATTACGATTATTATTATAACACCACGTTAAGCATGGATAATTATCTATTGTTTAAGAACATGTTTGCTGGCTTAGTTCTTTAAACATATAATAATAAACCGCGTAAGAACTGTAGGAGTTGAAGTAGTTAATAACCTTTTAAGTTGATAATGAGATTTTAATTAGAGTATTTAATAAAAAATAACAATCATTGTGAAGCTAGGTTAATTTGTGTAACTATAAGGTCTAAGGTTGAACTTGCTTTAAGGACATTTTTAATTATTTGAGTTTAACAGTGTGAATACATTTTCGAGAACGTAAAAAGATTTAAAAAATGGAATGAAAGAACAGCAACAGCAATTTTGCATAAGTTATTTTATTGTTCTTTTTCTTCTAATGCTTGTCATTTAAGTAAAGAAAATAATATTCTAATTTGAAATCTAATTTGTAAACCTATTATTCATTAAAATAACCAGTTAAAAAATTGTGTCTATAACCTTTCTGTTCATTGTTATAATTTTAAATAAGTAACTTAACGCTTATGCAATAATTAAATGCTAAAATCGGTGACCAAATTCACAAGGCAAGTTAATTTTCTTGTCTTAAGCGTATATTAATGTTTACATATAAATATCCATAACATATACATATCAGTATAACCATAATACGCGTTAAATTTTATTATAAGGGAATTATTCTTTTTACGTAGTTTATATATTAAAACAAATTATACATAGATTAAAACTGTGTTGATGTTTTTTTAGCATTTAAGTTATTTTAAATATCATAAAAATATACAACGTGTTGAAATAAACATAATAATAAAACTATAAAGTGTCGTTACGTCTTATAAACTACGTATTAAGATGCAGCTTGGAGTTTTTTCCACAAAAAAATGGAAAATTTCGGATTTGTAAAACAAAATAAATGTATCTAAATTATTCATGTGACTTTATTTGAAACATTCCCGTGAAATATGTTTTAATATTAGCAAATTTTTGGTCGAATCAAGCTATTTTGGTTGTATATGAACTTAAGTGATAAATTACTTACCAATATTTTTTACGATTTCAGTACAAAAACTGGCGAAGAGAAATGACAAAAAAAGAGTTTAATCTAGGCGCAAAAATTTACAAAGATGTTTAGGCTTTTAAGCTTACAGTCGTTGAAAATTATAAAAATATGTTTACAGGATTTAAAAAAATATTTTTGCTTTACCTTTCCCAGTAAGCAATATTGGAAAACATTAAGAGTAAACTGCTTTTAAAATAATAAAGTAGTTATTTATTTTTGATAACAGATATGCAAAATTTCTGCGTAGAACATTATTAATACTATTTTTTGGTTTTCAAGTCATTTTCACCACAGTTTTAAGAAATTATTGGGCCAATGTCAAATAAAAGGCTACAATTAATTGGACCAAAAGTCTTAAGACGCAGTTTCAGTTAATTAACAGCCGTAAAATAATCACTGTTTCAATTTTCAAGGCTAATTCAAGTCAGTTGTAAAATTTTATAACATCGCTATTAAAATCTTCGCCCAAGGAACACAAATTTAGCGCTGAGTTTTGTTTACTTTTACTAAACGGTTTGACTTAATAGGTCAATCGAGGTTTTCTGTACCTATAAAAAGTAAAACTGTTTTTAGCTCAAAATTTTATCCAAATCATGATCGTACTATAAAAAATGATAATAAAACGTTGATTTAGTGTGCAACTACTACATTTTATAGTTATTTAAATTTTGAACGACTTTGAGTTACTGGATTTTGTTCATAAGTATATTTCGGTAGTTGTTTAATTGTTATTCCAAAAGTGTCGAACACCTAAAATTGCTTTCAAGGCCCTATTGAAGTACATCACTACTTAACATTTACTCTTGGATTTGGAAATGATAATTAGTTAATTATTCAGTGTCTGATAAATATTTTGAGTTATTAAGTAAAGCATTTTAATATAAATATGTATTTTAAAGGTTAATTTTAAGACAACTTGCCTTATATCTAATAACATTTGTTTTTTTTTAGTATATAATATATAACATACGCAAAAAAAACTTTACAGTACTTAGAAGGGTCTAAAGCATAAAAACAAGTATAATGAAGGACTATTTTCAGCACTAAATTAAGTAAGCTAAATATATAGCAAATTTTCTGATATATCAAGGTACAAATTACAATAAATTAGCTATTAAAGATAGTTTCTACAAATTACAAAGGTGGAATTATTTGAAATAATGAAGGGTAATTTACAACAGGTTTGGAGTCCAAGCTTTTTATTAAGTGCCTTTCGAATAAATAAGTAAAACACCCTAATATTATCACAAAATTCTTTGCATGCTGTCTTGGGCAGTAATTTTTTAACAAATATTATACTTTTCTGAAAGGTGTTCATTTATAATTAATCTCTCAATAAAATAATAATTACCAAACATTTATTGAATCAATTTTTAAAGTCTTCTTTAGTACTTTTTGCAGTATTTCCGCTTTTAAGAAACTTTGCATACAGTTTTTCTGGAACTTTAAAAATTAAGTAATGCATAACATAGAGTTTTTCATGACTATTATGATATTTGCTTGGAGTATATTATAAAAACTGGCTATCTTTATCTTGCCAAAACTAAGCTTAGAGAAATTTTATACCTAAAATAAAACAAAAGTATTAAAATAGAGCACAGTATTTTAAGAAATGATTTTTGGTGCTGTCGAACAAACAGTGCTAGCCAAAATGAGACGGTCAATTAAGTTGACAAGTCAATTAGGATTGATTTATTTTAGAAACAAATAGACTCATTGTTGCCAATTATGTAATAGTCATAAATCAAACTGATAAATACTTTAAGTGGAATAAATATAACGGTGAAAATCTTTTAACACTTTCTGCATAGTCTTTAATACACCTTTTGCTATAACACAACTAAAATCATCTTTCATCTATTAAAATACTAATATTATGTTTATTAGAATTATACAGTACGTAAAATACGGTATTAAAACCCTTACTTTAAATACTATAATCAATAGTAACAATTTTAATTGTTAACTACCACTGAATGACCTTACAAACTAATCTAAAAGACTTATTATCGTTAAAATTATTAGGTTTTAATTAACTGTAGTAAACAAATAGGCAGAAATGAACTAAAAACTATTTTAAATAGTTATTTGATAGTATTAAACTGACATCATATTTTTATTACTGGTATATTTAATACATTTACAAGAAATTAGCCAAGAATAATGTTACGATCATGTTTAAATAAACACAAAATTATTTTCTGAGCCTTTTAAAGCTAAGATATTAGTAATTTCATGTTGAATAGGTTTTATAACCTTAAAATTGCACTAATATAAGTAATTAAAGTTTCATTTGCACTACTAATTACATTATAACATTTAAATGTTATTTAAAGGAACAGAAAAAAGAGTATTAAACTGACTTTATTTAATTTAATATAAAAATGAATATGTTACTGATAATTTTAAAGCTTTATTAATCACACAAATTTTCAGTATTATAACAAATTTTTTTAATAATACCAAAATACACTTCTGCTACACTTTAATTTAAATCAGTGTGTAAAAGTCTTTGAATAACAACATCTTTTATTAATGTAATAGGATACGAGTCCTGGAATTACCCAGTGGTTAAATTGATTGTCGTTATTTGTCCTAAAACTTGAAAACAAAATTTGTTGTGAATGCAATTTTAAAGGTATGCTGATTTTTATCATCAAAGTCACGAGATAAGTTTTTTTGTTGTTGCAAATACATTTCTTTGCCTGGGTACATTAAAAGTAAATTAATTGTAAGTAATTGCAAACAATGATCGTTCAAAAAATTACTATTTATGTAACATGTGAGTTTTTAGAAGTAACAGTTCAATTAACTATAAACACATGTAATTAAAAATCAATTATCTTTTCTCTTCTTGGAGAAATTTTATGGCAGTTTTAAGACTGCCGTCTTTATATCCAATGATTTTGTATTTAATTGTCTATAATTTAGTTGTTTGCTTGCTTTTCATAAATCAAATTAATAAGAAAAGTTCCAAGAGGCGAATTTTCGTCATTGATTTCTTGACGATACGATTTTTGTTATCAAACTGACATGTATTTACAATTAAGACAAAATATCTACAATTCTTTTATTGTTCAATTAAATTTTTCATCAAAGCAATTTAGCCCAAGCTCGGTTTAAGCTGTTTTTAGCATTATTTATAATTGAGTTAAATTTTTTAACGATGAACTATTTGTTGATAATTGACTATAAATTTTAATGTGGTGGTAACATGCGAGTCTGGCTTGATTACCAACAGATTGACCAGTGATTGAGTTTCATAAATATATTATAAAGGTGTTAACATTATTCTCTAATGTTAAATTACCCTTAATGTAAATTTAATTTGTATGGAGATACATGAACAGGATAAATGGCATATATAATTATTAATGTCCTGTTACTAACATGTGTTTGGTGACCCTAGTTTCTAAAAAAAAATCATTGTAAGCATGCTATATTTGCAGCACTATATAAAAAATTAGTACATAGCTTTATCGTACATTTAAGTTTTTTTATGTTTCCTATGGTAGCTTAATTAAAAAAACTTTGGTATCCAATCGATAAAGATAACATTTGGTTACCAATTATCGTCGTTGAATTTTTTTAACATTCAAAAGTTAGTAATAGTTAAAACCTATCAAGGCAGCAGTATTTGTAGCATATATTGATTGTAAGAACACAATCAATAATTTAACAATATACTTCACGACAATGCATTAATACAATCTAAATGTAATCTTTTGTGTTGTTAATGCAACAAACAATGTTTGTTATTCTTTTAATGAAACATTAACGTACCCTTGTTGATCTTACGTTGAAGATAAACCAAAGAGTTTGATTGGTAGTCTAACTACAGGCTGTTTTTGTCCTGTTAAAATTTGTACAATGTCTGAAAATCAACACGGGCAGCATTTAATACTGTATATTAGATTGTGTGCCAATTAATAAAAGAAATTGAAGTTTTTAAAGAGCTCCCCAATGTTGTGACTTCCTTATTTTAAGATATAAAGCATTGGTGTTTGTATTAAAACAATTAGAGAAACACGAGCTCTTTTCAAATATGTTTGTAGTAAAGAACTATTGTATTTTGTTTAAGTGATATACCATTAAACAAAGTCCTCTTTCGAAACATTTAAGATACTAATATAATCTATTGGTTGTAAAAATATACACATAAGTCCTATACAACTTTACTGCACATTTTTTGTAATTTAATCGTTTCTCTATCTTGATTATTAAGCGAGATACCCATGTAAGCCCATTGAATTTGGACAACCCTGTACAGTTTGATATTAAGATTGGAGGATTGAATTGGAGGAACCCAAAAACCTTGTTGGTTTGTGTTTATAACATTTAAATTATTGTAAAGTATTTATTTTTGTACAAAATTCATCACATGTGCCATAGATTTTCTTATAACTTTTCCAAAGATTTTTTCAAAACAGCAACCGTAAAATCGGCATCTTCTTTTGTGATACACATTGGTGGTTTGATTCTCATTACCTGCAACAAAAATACTCAATACATTTACTTCAAATTCTTGATTAATCGTACATTTCCGTGATATCCTCCTTTTCCTATGAGCACACCCATGTCTCTACAAGATTCCCAGACTTTCATGAATTTCTCAGGGCTTAATGGGGTTGTTGTTCCATCACCAGCTACCAATTCAATACCGATCATTAAACCTTTTCCTCTCACATCACCAATGACTGGAAATTTTGATTGCAATTTAGCCAGTTCTATTAGCAAATGGGTTCCAACTCTTTTACTGTTATCCTGCAGTTTTTCTTCTTCGATGACCTGGAAACATGAATAGAAAATTTTTTGTCGAAAATTCTTCTGAAATCCTAAGTTTATACATCTAAGACGGCAATTCCAGCGGCGGAAGCTAATGGGTTACCACCATAGGTATTAAAATGCATGGCAAAAGTTAAAGCTTTTGCTATTTCCGGTGTCGTAACAACAGCACCCAACGGAAATCCATTGCCGATACCTTTAGCCATTGTTACAATATCTGGGAGTATTCCATGAGATTCAAAACCCCAGAAGTGGTCCCCTGTCCTTCCAAATCCTGTTTGCACCTTGAATAAAAACGGATCAGCAACAATTTTGTAACGGAATTAATATTACCTCATCAGCAATGAAGATCCCACCATTTTTCCTGACTTTTTTTGCAGCCGCTTTTAGGTAACCTTTAGGGAACTGGACGGTTCCTCCAACACCCTGGATCGATTCCGCTATAAAAGCAGCCACGCGATTTTTCGGAAGGTTGTATTTAAATACTTCGTCTAGCTGTTCTATGTAGTTGTCTTTAGCGACACATTCGATGGAGTTGCAGGAACAATGGCGATTTGTTTGGACTGGACTGTCGCGACAGTTTGCTCCTCCCCATATGCCACGATACACGTCAGGGTTCATAGCCTATGAAACTCGAAAAATTTTGCTCGGATACTTGCAAAGTGCAAAAAATTGTTTTGATTTTAAGTTTGTACAGCCACTTACATGGTGAAACCCTGGTGCTTGTGGCACAGGGAATCGATAATTTGAAGATGCGGTTAAAGCCATAGTCTGGGAACTCATTCCATGGTAAGAATTAGTTAAAGAAATGATGTCGAAATTGTTCGTGTACAATCTGGCTAATAAAATGGCCAAGTCGTTAGCTTCTGAGCCACTGTTAACGAAATACACAACCTGGAAGCATAAGAAATATAAATGTCTGTCTTAAAGTACATCAAATGATGTTTTTCCGTACCTTGAGATCACCAGGAAGTTTCTCTGCCAGTTTTTCCGCGTATTCATGGACCTTTGGATGCATGTAAATGTTTGTGACATGTCCTAACGTGTTCATTTGTTGAGTTATGGCATCACATACTTTACTATAATTGTATATTAAGTATTATTAAACCAACTTATTTTGAGTTAATTGAGACAATTGCCAATAACATTTTTCCAAAATGTTTGGTCACTATTTTTTAACTTAGTATTTACTTTTGAATATGATAGATTTTTGGTACATTAATTTAAAAAGCAAATTATAGTTTATTAACGATAAAGTAAGCATAAATATAACCATGTTTGAATGTAATGTAGAAAAACTTACGGATGGCAATGGCCTACAGAGACTGTAACAATTCCTCCAAACATATCCAAGTAACGTCTTCCATGAATGTCGAAGAGCCATTGTTTATGTCCTTGATGAAGGGCCAATGGAGTGCTGTAGAGGGTTGTTAACGCTGGATTCAGATTGGTTTTTCTGATTTTATGCAATTTTTCTATAGATGGTCCCTAATAACAAAATACACATTTCCCATGTTTAACATACTGCTCTTTATAGACTTCAAAAAGCCTTACGACTTGGCAAAAATAAAAAAAATTGATGGAAAGTATGAAAGAGTTTCAGGTACATCCAAAGTTAGTAGGATTAATGATTAGCCTAAAAACTACAAAAGGCAATGTAAGGGTGGAAGGTCAAACATCAGAAGACTTTATAGTAGGAAGTGGATTGCCAAGGGGATCCTCTTTCAACTTTACTATTCAACATAACACTAGAAAAGATAATAAGAAGGAGCAGTCTAAACCGGGGAGGAGATATAATGTACAAGAGCCATCAAATAGTGGGATAAGCAGACGAAATCGCCATTATAGCCAGAAATATAAAGGAATTAGAACACGCAACAAACAGATTGGTGGAGAAGGCTTTTAAAATGGGGTTACAATTAAACCAGAAGAAATGTAAAGTTATGTCCATTGGAGAAAGTCAGCAGAATGCAATCCTAGAAATAACTACGACATTGGGAAAAATGAGTCTGGAAGAATAACGGAAAACTCTGATGAAGAAAAAGAAATGGAGGCGAGATTAATAAAAGTGAATAAATATGCCAGAGTCTTGAACCAACTACTAAGGGCAAAACACCTATTTAGAGATGCTAAATTCCGCCTTTAAAAAACAGTATTACGACCAATTGCACTATATGCCTGCGAAACTTGGATACTGAATAAGAAAACACAGGAAAGATTGCAAAGATGGGAGAGGAAAATACTTAGAAGAGTTTTGGGAGGAAGGAAAACAGAAGAAGGGTATGAGAGAAGAAGAAACAGGGAAATTTATGAGATGTATAAGGGACCAGCAATTGACCTAGTAGTATACAAAAGATTACAGTGGCTGGGTCATATCGAAAGAATGGTAGATGGACGAACACCAAAAACGATAGCCTGGAAAACACCAAATTACAAGAAGGAGAAGAAAGGTCGACCGAGAAGACGGTGGAGAGAAGCAGTGCTATCAGACCTTAAAGAAAAGGGCATAAGAGACTGGAAGACCAAAGCCAAAAATAGAAAAGAGTGGAAGAGGATCGCGGAGCTGTGGACCTAAACGGCCTCTAGAAGAAGCTCTCTGTATATAAAATACTGATTTTCTTTTCATTAATTAAATAAAGAAATATTAAGGAACCTTATCAAAACCTTCAATTTTTTAAACAATGGTTATTACTTATAGTATTTGTTTATATTAAATAAAATTTAATTGTTTGAACACATGCTTATACGTTTTTGTTTATATATTTATCGGCAATTATTACATAAAGCCCAATGTCAAGTTCCATGTCACAGTGTGATTATGAAGTAATAAATGATAACCCGGCATTATATTTTTATATTACATAAAACTTTACCACAAAAATTTAGATAAATTTAAATAAACTTGAACCAACAAGTGATAATGCAATTTTAAAAAAAGTTCAAACTGTACATTATTACTTATTTTGATGGTTGATTAGACTCAATTAATAATTTTATCGTTGCAGACAAAATTGAGAAGAAGAAAGAGTTATACTATTAAAATGAATCATTTTACCTTGTATATTTGTGGTTTAAAATCACAGAGTGGTATTTGAGGTTGGGATGCATAAAACCTTTGTATTGCAGTCTTCAGAGAATTATCTAAAAATGAACTAATCACGCCAAATCAGGTAAAAATTGCGAACGAACTTACTTTGAAACAATTTTGCAGCCATTTTGCGTTAAAATATTGAATGTTTTATGTTAACTACATCACACGTCAACCTTCATTTAAATTTATAAACAAATTCCATGGTATTTAAATTTTTCAACTTCGCTCGCTTTAAACAAATTTACATAAGTTAGTAGTTCTTGTTGGTATGAAAGAGACAAACTCTAAACTTTGTAACCCAATTTAAAACAGCGATATCTAATTGCTTCACTAAAGATAAATTTGTTATCTACAGCGTCAGTTGTGTGTTAGTTTGTTATGTGAAATGGAGACGTCTTCACAGTACTAGAGCAAATAAAACTGGAACGAAATTATTGGCACGCAAGTGTAGGCTACTTCAAGAGAAAAAATTTAGCTTTATGCAGGTTTACATACTCATGAAGAAACCGTTTTTAATTTTTATCTACGAAACGTTTTTATCATGAAGAGCAGAGCTACCTCGCAGTACTGATGTTCATCTAACTATTTATTCATTTCATAACTCCAGATTCCTACAAGCTTCATTCCGCGAAACCCAAGTTTATTAAATACCACAACTCGGAAAGATGTGAGAAGATTTTAAAATTCTACTGCACGCCATCTCACCAATACCGTAAATGCTCTAACGTTTAATACGACAAAGTGAACATTAATTTCTTCTCCTTGCAGCATGAAAAGCATTGTATAAGATTACACAATGAAAAAGCAAATCTGGGAATATAAGACCACTGCGGCTAGCTGCGAAATGATTAATGATTGGTGACTGAATCGCAGAAACAACAATGATTGACTAGCAGTTATGTATATGTTGATGTCATTTATTATTAATTTGGAATAAACTGTAAATCACATGCACATAAAAGCAGTGTTTATTGTTTAATTACAAAACAAGACGCTATGTATTTATCAAGATAAAAATATGCAAAATTAAGCCAATCTTCAAGCTGAAAATGTTAAAAATGTAAGCATAATTTCACAGAAAAACGCTATTTATTTCTTCCAGTCTTCGACTTCCTTTGATTTCCCATTTTATTCTTGGTCTTTCTCTTCTTGTTCTTCCCTCGACATGGTCTTCGCGAAAACAGAAAAGAATCTGCAACATAATCTAGAAAGTCTACACCAGGAATTGGAAAAAATTAATGTGAAAATTGTGTAGGCCCTGTAACAGTGTTAGTCCAGAACCTTTAAAGTTTACAGTTCGCCTTTGCTGTATCACTGTATTATTTGTTTTTGCGTTAGTACCCAAGCTCCTAAACTTTAAATAAAAATTGGTACGTACTCTGCAACTAATACTCGCGTCTTAGTTTCATTTGAAATCTTCGTTTTACTTATCAAGCATTTATTAGTGGCGAATTAAAAAACAGCATAAAAATCGAACCGATCCAATTTCGTTGTCACCTGGAATTTCTAAGTTGCGGAATATTTAATCGGTCTTCGACTTTATCGACGGCCTACTATCTTAAAAATAGAAAACCTAACCTAACGCAAATATTATTTAGCAGATTTGCATTAAAAAAAACTGCACTTTTAAAACCGGTATGCGACACATATTCCACAAAACTGTGCTACAGCTCTGTGATTCGGTTTCTATAATTTCCTAGGTCACCATCCGATCAAAATTGTTAACTCTTCAATTATTACATATCACTTACAAATTGTAGGTTGCCAACAATATTATTATCATCACGGGATTATATGGAAGAGTTAAATACAAAAAATGATTTGTTTGGTGACAGTTATGGCTCGCTAATACGTGTAATTTTGTTAATCTACATAAGTAGCTGTATATCTAGGCGATAACTTGTTATTAAAATTGTGTTTAAAGTATGCGATTAAATTGATTTTTTTTTGTAATTGGACCACTTAACGAATTTTAATATTTAAAATTGATCCTTTTGACGTCATAAGTAGAAAAACTTGTTCAAGCTTTAAAACGCACTGAATTAATTTACAAAAACTATAGATCTGTCTCAAAAAGAAAACGTTAATGTAATATAAATAGTCTACATAAAAAAGTCGAAAAGGAAGACTGAGGAAAGCATGGAATCAAGTGGTGGCTGAATGTCTGAAGGATAGTGGAATGTCCTGAAGTGAGGGGATGAGAAAGACAAGGAACAGGAGAGAGTGGACAGTGTTTATTTATGCAATTGGTTAATGTTTTGTAACGTACCTTAACAGCTTCGGGTAAATAAGGATATGGATTAATAAAATAAATAATACTCCTAAGATTTATAAGGAATTTGTTGTAGAAATGCTCCACTCTCAATTGTTGTTCAATTGAAGCATTATTTATTTATTTATCAAACTTTACTATACAATAAAATAGAAAATATTATAACTTTCAGTGAAATTGTCATGGTCGGATTCATTTTGATTTTTTTTTTGTCATTATTTTTTAACATAATTTTCGAAAATATGTTTATTAATTAGTTGCACGTTTTAAAAGTTAGTTTACTGTTTTCAATTAATTAAAGGCCAAAGATCCGAAAAACGACAAGTAAAATGAAAACATTATTAAAATAAAATGTATTAATTCTAGATAGATAAACAAAAAACTTTAAAAAACAGTTTTAAAATATATAAATATTTTAAACATGTATTAAATTATTATAATCCTTGAAACTTGATCGTATTTGTTTAAATTATACATAAATCTACACAAATTCACTGTTTTAATTAGAACAGAATGTTAAAATTTAATATTTTTAAATCAAAATGCTTGAAATGAATGCATAAAAAATTCTAAGGCTTCTTCAAAGCTTGCGTAAGCAGAGGCGATGGAATGATCAGATAACGATTACTGCTAGAAAATATAAATGTTTGGACATTACAAAATTGTTATTATAATTGAGATTAAAGGTGATGGATTATTATTGGTACCTATATGTATACCTGTGTATCGAATGCAATTACAATTATTTTTAAAAGAATGTACTTACCCAAAAACACAAAGTTTAACAAATCTATTTAACTTTTGTGCCCCTTTTTGAGCACGACTTTTAATTTTATTTCTGTAGTATTGAGATGAGGGATAATGCTCAAATCAAAACAGTAATTTATTTCCTTGGTTTAGCTGTTCTTCTATTATTAAGCTGCCCTATAGTATCTTTTAGCATTTCGTCCTTTGTTTTTACTCGATTTTCCTTACCAGGAAAGGTCGCGATATGTTGTCGCTAGAATCTGATCAAGGCTGTGTTTATTGCTTCAAGAACATAAAAACTAAATGTTTTGCAGAGTTATACGCGCTACTGGCCATTTTCTTTGGAAAAATGGGAGAAAAACTGAAAAGTTGAATAATAAAAGCAATTTTTGCGAAGTCAATAATAGATTATGCAATAATAGGACAAAAAACAAAACTTAAAGTTCAAGACGTAAGGGTACAAAGGGGTGTATTATGCGGTAGTGACCATTACTTACTACGAACAAATATAATATTCCCAGGAAAAGGCAAAAAGGATATAAAAGACATAATACCACAAGAAGAAGGAAGCAGAACTGAGCAACTGGAAGAAAGAAAATATAATATAAAAAGTCTGGTAGACGAAAGCGTAACAAAACTGTATCAGAGTAGACTGAACGATAAGATAAAAACACAAGAGTTTAATGACATAAACCAGCACTACGAATACATAAAACAATGTATCCATGAAGCGGCTTTTGAAGCCCTAGGGGTATACCAAAGAAAGAAAAAACAAAATCCGTATTGGTGGGACGAAGAAATTGAAGTAGACATAGAACAAAAAAGCAAAAAGTACCACAAATATCTAAGCTCAAAAAAAATCGAAGATAAACTAGAATACAAAAAAGTACAAGCAGCAGTAAGGCGAAAGATAAGTAAGAAGAAAAATGAGGCGTGGGAAAGAAATTGTCAAAGAGTAAATACCTACTTGGGAAGAAGTAGAAGTTCAGAGAGCTGGAGAATAATAAAAAATTTAAGAAACAACAAGGGTAAAGATATAATATCAATAATAAAACCACAAGACTGGGAAGAATATTTTAAAGAATTACTAGAAGAGAGAAGAGAAGAATTCCAACAACATCAAAATTCGAACAGACAAAATATAACTGTAATAGGATCACCAATCAGACTGAGTCTGGAAGAAGTTACAAAATTATGCAAAACATTAAAGAACGGAAAGGCCACAGGACCAGGAGATATCCCAGGAGAACTGTTAAAATACGGAACAAACAAATTATACGAACACCTCAAAAAGTTATTCCAAAAATGTATTAATATAAAAGAAATTCCCGAAGAATGGAAAGTATCATATATGACAACTATACACAAAAAGGGTGACAAAAATAAATGCGAAAACTATCGCGGAATAGCAGTTACAAGCTCCATGAGTAGACTATACGGTAAAATTATAAAAAACAGAATAGAAAAAGAATATCAACACATGGAAGCTGAAGAACAGGCAGGCTTCCGAGCAGGAAGGTCAACAATTGATCATGTGTTTTCCCTAACTCAAGTTATTGAAAAAAAGACTTCGCGAAATCAGGAAATCCACCTACTGTTCGTGGATTTAAAAAAAGCATATGACAATGTTCCTCTAAGTAAGATCTGGCAAACTTTGGAAGGAACCAACATTAATGTCGAATTGATAAACGCTGTGAAAACGCTTTATGACCAACCTACAATAAAAATTAAAGTCGGAAAACAAATAACATCAGGTTTCATATCGTCAAAGGGATTAAAGCAAGGTTGTTGTACATCACCAACCCTCTTCAAAATATACCTCGAAGAGGTTTTAAAACACTGGAAGAAGAAGTGTGGGGCAATGGGTGTACCCCTCACCGATACAATACTTTATACACTATGCTTTGCAGATGATCAAGTGGTGGTGGCTCAGGAGTATGACGATTTGAACTATATGACGAGAAAACTTATCAAAGAATACAGAAAATGGGGTTTAGAAGTGAATTTTGAAAAGACCAAATATATGTGTATAGGTGGACAACAACAAGACCTAATACTAGAAGAGGGAGAACATATAAAAAATTGTAAAGAATACAAGTA
The DNA here is from genome assembly GCA_947652605.1 of Elmis aenea. NCBI lineage: Eukaryota > Metazoa > Arthropoda > Insecta > Coleoptera > Elmidae > Elmis > Elmis aenea. The sequence goes on from OX393577.1 coordinate 67,297,850, forward strand.
TCTGGGACTGACGATTTCACGAGAGGGCACGCTGGACGATGCAGTTAAAGAGAGAAATAGGCTGGGAAGAGCAGCAATCTCGATGCTGAACAGTGTTATATGGGATAAAAAAATTACAAAGGAAAATAAAAAACTAATTTATAATACAGTAATAAAAAGCATTATAACCTACAGCTCAGAAGTATGGCCGCTAAAAAACAGAACAGAGAATATATTGAAAGCAACAGAAATGGATTTTTGGAGAAGAGCGGCAGGAAGATCAAGGAGAGAAAAAATAACAAACCAGCGTATAAGGGAAATAATGCATATTACACATACGATTACGGATGACATCAAAAATAAACAACTAATATGGTACGGACACGTACAGCGAATGGAGGAATATAGAATCCCTAAACAAATTCTAAACTGGCAGCCCAAAGGCAGAAGAAAACCAGGCAGACCAAGAAGAAGTTGGAGAGAAGGCATAGATAAGGACATCAGGGAGAGAGAACTAGAAGACGATACATGGAATGACCGAGAAAAATGGAAGCTGGAAGTCGGAAAACGTCGGAGAACGTTCTAAACCGATATATATATATATAATTTTTGCGATCGCGTTGACCATGAAACCTTCAGAGATAAAATCAAAATTTTTCTGTTTATTAATTCGCGCATCCTTTACAAGTAAAATGGGGTAAATTTTTTGAAAAAAATCTCAAACGGTTCCTAAGGAAAACGTCAAAAACGAAACCCTTGCAAAAGCGCAATGATTGGAGAAGCTGTGGTATATCTGTTATAAGAAAATCTATGCAACTTGCATAGGCGTTTAACATAGGGAAAACCGTTTTTACAAGGGCCTCGTTTTTAACGTTTTTCTTCGGAACAGTTTGAGATATTTTTAAAAACTGCACCATTTTACTTGCAAAGGATGAGGGAATTGGTAAATAGAAGAATTTCGATTTTATCTCTGACGGTTTCATGGCCAGCACGATCGTAAACATTACTTTTATTATTCAACTGTTCAGTTTTTCTCCTAAGGAAATGGCCAGTGGCACGTATAACTCTGCAAAACATTTGGTTTTGATGTTCTTCATGCAATAAACACAGCCTTGATCAAGTTTCAACGACAACACATCGTGACCCTCCCTTGTTAGTATAACATGGTATTTTTGTGGGAGCATTTCTGTATTGTATTTTACTATTACTTTTAGTCTTAGTTTTGTGTTTCTTTGCCTTTTGAGGGCGTTAATACATTTCCAGGATTCAGTAGATCCTTTTCCTCTTATGTAGTTTTATGGTCCCTGACATCTCCTTTCTCGCTGGCTGTTTGTCTATTGTTATATTTTATACCTTTTATTATTCATCAAAGTGTGAGATATATCGTTTATCATTGCATCCACCTTTGGTAGCTACTTATTAATCCTTAAGGTTTGTTGGGGTTACTATTAAAACGTAGCAAGATTATTACGAAGGTTAGAATCCCCAGGACACTCTTAGTGGTAATTTTTATTTGAATTTATAAAATTTAGATTCCAATTTGAACGCTCTAAGATAAATACCAATTCTTGATTTATACAAAGTCGTTTTTTAAAACGGTTATTTAAAAGTTGTACTTCGCAACACAACAGCGCCTGTATAACTAAAATTTACAAATAAATCAAGCAATAAAGAAAAATCATCATAACTTAAAAATTTACAGTAAACCAATTGAATCAAAGTTATAGAAGTTACTGTACTTATTATTTTTTTTTTTTTTTTATAAAAAAGCAAATTTATCTTTAACTTTTAGTTTAAAACAGCCATCAATGAGCGATTAACGGACAAACAGGTTCTTAAACAGTTTTTTAAAAACCAATTTTGTTGAAGTCCGACCTGTGCTCCAAATTTTTCGTTAAATTCAAGAGATTTACTCATTTTTTCTGTTCAACTTATATTACACAAATCTAAAGAATCTAGCAAAGATTTTCATTACTCATTTGCATACCAGTTAAGCTTAAAAATTTCTGCAGAGCCAAAACATATTTTTTGTAAGTTTGCAGAAATATGCCAACATAATACTTCGCCTTTAAAAAGAATGAATTATAAATGTGTAAAGTATTATTTTAATAATATAGGAATACCATATCCTTTAAATACAGTTCAGGGAGCATGTTTTAAAATTGATTTCTACAGATTAATTTCCAGGATTATAAAGTAACACATCAAAACTATTTTATACAACATGAAATTGGTTTTAATAAAATTAAAATTCACATAATTTTCTTTTTAGTAGCATATCTTGTTTTGGTTTATTTATTGGCATTGCTTACTTTATTAAAATATTCTTTTGTAAGATTGTCAAGTACATTTTGCTGTAGTTATTTTATCATTAACGGTATTAAATCAAATAAATTTGTTAAAGTAGGTTATTAATTAGTTGATTATAAATTAATTCTTTTATTGCACAAACACATAATTAATTTATTTTTTACAATAACGGAATACATAACGCTAAGTTATGTAAAAATGTTTACAGAAATATTGCAGTTATGGCTGGACATTTAATTTTGTTGTTGGAACTGTCTTATTATATTAATAATTGTCACAGACAGCAATATATTAATATGACATTTTATTCACACTCAGTGTTATAAATTACATAACAGGTTTAGGACCGTTGAAATTTTGGAGGCGAGATAAATCTCCATTAATAAACGAACACTTTACACTTTTTGGAGTTTCCTATAAAATTATTATGTAGCTATAAAGAACATCAAAAAATTATCAAAATTTATGTAGTAGTTAATTTGCTCCACCATTTTCTGCTACATAGTTTTTTAAATCTCCAACCTCTATTCAGAGAATAGAGATTTAAAAGAACTCTGGCTTAAAAACCTTTTGTTTTACTATTTTTATTTCACTTAACTAATACTTCTTAAACAGGAATCTTAAATAAATTACTAAAGTTGTTTTTAAATAAAATTTCTGTATATTCAGTTGGAAATTCCGCACTTTATAACCCAACTACCGCACTCAACTTTAAATGATATTCAGTTGTTCTTATTTCGTAGTTTAGTGTTCTTCCGAACCGTGAAAAATTATGTTTTATAGCTTTCTTATCTAGTCAAATTAACTGGTCAATGAATGAGCACCTGGTGTGCATCATTCTGTGTGCCCTGTATAATTATTTAACTGTTTTCTTTCCTTGGAAGACTGAGGCTTATATAATTGATTCACAATTCCAGTCGTGTACTTGGCTAATGGAATGAGATAAGGTGTTTGTAGTTTAATGAACACAAACACAATTTTATATCAGACATTAGTTTTATTCTCCCACTAACTAAATTAAAGGAGATAAAATTGAGAGGCTCAAGTAACAACGTATTGTATATGGTGGTGCATTGTTACTGCAGTCATTTTCAATAAATACAAATCAGACTTTACCAGCTCAATTAGCAAATCAAATTAGACAAAACATAATTTTGCCAAAAACCAACCTTCTTAACATTCTCAAAATTTATTGCTCGCAGTTCAATGATTTATTTACAAGCTGTTGTCAACAGACAAATATAGTTTTTAAAACCACACGTTTTATATGCTTTCATGTCTGCTAAATATGAAAAAACATGCTTAATAATACTGTAAAATATATATATTATAAATTTTATAACATTTCATATCATAAATTAAACACTGAAAGTATAAAACCGCATGTTATAAGGCGTTTTAGCTAAATATGTGCTTAAAAGCGTTTAAGAATTGAAAAGATTAGCATGTGCATTGCACAATTGCACAAAAACAGCTGCATCAAGTATTTGTAAACGGTTTTTAAATAGCGATTCGTTGAATGTGGAATGATTGCAAATTGACAGAAATTATTTCAATTCCAAAGACACAAAATTTGAAGAATTCAAACCGGTAAACAAGTTATCTTGATAAAAGGAACGTTGAAGATCTAGAATAACTAGATGTTGACCAGTAGAAACATTTTAACACAAAATTTTGCAAACTTTGTTTAACCCCAGCAATAGAAATGTAATCTTGCGTTTTATGTACAAATTTAATTTTTGTGATCAGTTTAATATTCTTATGCAAATTATTATTATTATTATTTCTTCTTCTTCTTAATCGGTTCCTCTTGTACCTCTCGGTGTCGAGGTATGCTTTTTTATTTCTGTGTTATGTTTCTCCACTCCTTCCTATCGTTTGCTAATCGTGGCACATCTCTCCAGCTGACTCCTTTCTCTTCTAGTCTCTGCCTTACTTCTTTCCCCCATTTTATTTATTGTCTTCTTCTCTTTCTTTTTCCCTCCATCTGCATTTTCCATCCTATTTTTGCGTATCTTTTTTCTGGCATGCGTAGTAGATGTCCAAGCCATCTTAATTGATTCGTCTCCATCTTTTTCTTAATATCTGTTACTCCTAGGTTATTTCGAATTTTTTCGTTACTGATTTTATCGATCAGTCTACTCTATTCTTCTCAGAAATCTCATTTCGTGTACCTGTATTCTTTGTTTTTGAGTTAGTGTCCAAGTTGACTGAACTGTACGTGAGAATGGGTACGTACACTGCATTCAAAACTCGCGTCTTCGTTTCTTTTGGTATCCCCTTCTTACTTATCAAACATCTATTAGTGGCGTAGTAAAATTTCGTCGCTGCCGCTATTCTATTATTCAGATCTTCCTCCAATTTACCATTTTCTGCAATTATTGTTACTAAATATTTAAAATTTGCTACCTGCTCTATCTTTTTTTGGTCTAGCATAATTGTAACTGGTTCATGATTTTTCGCTATAACCATAACCTTTGTCTTTGTCAGGGCCGGCCCAAGGCATGATGCAAGTGATGCACAGCATCAGGGCGCCCCCTTAAGGGGGCGCCTTACAAGATTATTTCTTTAAATAAAATGTGTGCTGTTTTTAAAATTTCAAAATGTCAACCAAATTTAATGTCAAAATGAATTTTATTTTAAATAAGTTAGTATAAAAATAAATTTAAAACACGTGCCAATATGGATGAGGCTAAATTTGAACCGCGCGCCAACACAGAACTCGGCTAATCAGAGAGTGGGCAAAGCTCTGTGATTTCAATTTAAATATAGGTGATATGAGAGGACAAGGCTACTATAACGGCGCAAATATGACAGGTAAAAATAAAGGAGTTCAAAAGCATATTCAAAATTTAAATCCCAGGGCTTTCTTTATTCCGTGCCTGCGCATTCGTTGAATTTAGTTGTGAATGATGCCGCAAAAATGAATGTCGAAACAATTAGTTTTTTTTGGCTTTATTCAAAAACTTTAATTTTTTTTTTAGTAGTTCTACTAAAAGGTGGGACATTTTAAAAAAGAATTTATCAAAATTAACATTAAAACCTTCATCTGCAACTAGATTGGAATCTAGAGTTGAAGCACTGCGACCATTAAGATACGAAAATATACGACGCATTAATAGACATTTTTGATAATAATAATAACGACTACAAAGTCGACATGAGGCACACAGTTTAGATAAAAAAATTAAAAATTTTAAATTTATTTGTTCTACTATTTTATGGTATGAAGTATTTAACAGATTAAATGTGGTAAGTAAAATGTTACAAGGTGTTAAGCAGCATTTAAAAAGTGCATTAGTTGCATTAGACGAATTAATATGTTTCATAAAGGAATTAAGAACAGATAAAGGTTTTAATGAAATTTTAGAATCTACAAAAGAACTAGCTACAGAGTTAGAAATTGCACCAAAATTTATTCCGTCAAAAAATGTACGAAGATGTAATATAAAGAAACAATTTAGTTACGAATCTGCCGATGAAACACCGATTGGTCCTAAAGATAAATTTAAAATATCTTTTTTTCAATGTTATTTTAAATACTACAGTACTGAACTCTTTAGAAGAAAGATTTAGCCAACTTAAAAATCACAATGATAATTTTAATTTTTTTACGATATCAAAGAGATAAAAAATATGGACAAAGAAATTTTTAGAAAACATTGTAACGATATCGGAAGTATGCTTACGGATGGTACAGACAAGGATATAAGTGCATTAGAATTATTTGATGAATTAAAGGTTTTTTGGTGACTTTGTAGATCTTAATACTTATTCAGATACAATTGACATATTAAATTTTATTTGTGCCAACAATTTGGAGTGTGTATTTGAAAATGTAACCATTGTTCTACGAATTTTTTTATAAATGAATAAAGAAATTATTGATAAATTTGCTAGCATAAAAGCCAGAAAAGTAAAATTTTAATATTATGTTTGCTTATAAATTTTATTTTGTTAAGAATTTAAGAATTTATAATAAGAGTAAATCCGTTTTGTTTTAAGTATACTACTTAGTACCTACTTATGTAGTGTTTTATGTAATTAATTCCATTAGATACTCTATAAAGATTTATATTAAATTCAATTATTAATAACAATATTATATTTTTATTGTTTTTATTACCCGAAAATTAGCCACTTTTGTCTTTAAATATATATATAGGGGGGGGGGGCGCTATAAGAGTACTTCGCAGTAGGGCGCCGACTACCCTAGAGCCGTCCCTGGTCTTTGTTATATTAATATTCATATTATATCTACTTAATGTATCGGCCCATCCGTCTAGATTGAATTGCAAGTCCTTTTTGCTTTTAGATAATAGCACCACATAATATGCAAAGGCTAATTATTATTATTTTAGTTGTTAGAAGCCAAACATTTGAAAACAATGTACAAAACGGGTCATCTACTGAACAGCTTATTTAGAACTGCTGATGGACTCAATCTTGAAGTGTGTCCACGACACCGTTGGAGGTCCAGTCTTTACTTTTTAGCTATTTTATATTTTGTTAAATTCTTACCGGTCGTGTGACTGTTTTTTATAAATAGCTCTAGAATTTAATCGAAATTTGCAAAAGAACTTTTAATCATCTAACACTTAGTTGCTTGTAATACGTTAAAAATATCACTTCTTGTGCATTTTGCATAAATTTTAGGGATGAATAAGCAAATAGGAAGTATCAGGTACCAATAAAATTTAATCACAATCGTTATAACTGTTTTATGCAATTAACTGAACCGAGTTTTAAATAAATTGACACTGGTTATAACGTCTTTAGCGTTTGAAGCGATTGTGAGGTGGCCATCCATACAATAAATATTGCAAATACCATACTGATATGAATTTTTTAATAAGCGAACAACAGTTATTTGTTATCTTCGTGTGGCAAAATTTCAGTCACGCACTTATAACATAATAATTATTCGTTATAATGCACACAGAGTCGAAGATACCACAAGATGAGTTTACTTTACCCTCACGAGGTGTTTTAATAGAATTAAATTACCTGAGTAGCTGTACACGCCAACTCAGGCAAACACTATATCATACAGTTGATTATGAACATGTCATTATCATAAAATAACATAGTTAATATCTGGTGTTAATAAAAATCCAACGCGAAGCGTTTCATTTATGCAAGAATATAACAAGCGTAGAACGTTCATAACACCAGTTAAAATCGTAAAGGCTGCACAATTTGATATTTAAGATTTAATTAGAATTTATGACCAATTTGACTACAGTGTTTTAAAGTTAGAAATAAAAGTTTCAGCCGAACGTATAACAAGTGAACACTTTATTAATTTTAAATCAAACTTAATGCTAAACGCCAAACGCAAACATGCACTTCAAAATTTGATTCTTTCTCGACAGAAACTTGATAACACCAACTTTTTTTTCATGGAATTATTGATTGTCCTCACTAATACGCTACTGTGGTAGTGAAAGCTAGCCCATCCTGTATATTTCCATAGTTTTAAAGTGACCAAATGTTAACTGGTAGTTATATTTAACAGTTATCCTGATGTAAGTTTTTATTGGCCATCTCAGTGACGCCACAACTAACGACGCACAGAGCTGCAAAAAGTGTCGAATAAATAATAAAGCAAGAAATATTAAACACTGTTTTATTTTATATCAGGTGATTATGCTTCGGATTTTCTTGAACGGGATTGGTAATGAGTACTTCAGGAAAACACTTTAAAGTTTTAAGAGTTTTGTTTCCTGGATGTTATTAACAATTCTCGATATTAAAGAAGTAATACGAAGGAAAAAATAAGTTTAAAGTTTTAGAAACTGGTGAAAATTGTTTTGTTTTTTATTTTGCTATTTTTGAACAAGACTATTTCATTCAAAAATTGGACACAATGAGTTTGTCTCAAATGTTTGTGGTAAAATATCATTTTAGATAAAAAGTGTCATAATATATCATTGAAATCAGAAGACAAAATGCTGTCCGACTATGAGATTAAATTTTTTTTTGCTGTATTTAAAAAAATTAAGTTGATGGTTCTGAAGAGACGAAAAATTGTAAGCGTAAGAAATTGCCATGGAGAAGTGCTTCCACATTGTCGATATCTTAAAAAATGTAGGTTGTAGGGCAAAAAAAACAAAAACAATTTTTACAGTTTTTCCTGAACTTTTGAACTAAGACAGCTATGAAAATTTTCTTTGCAGATATTTGATAAGCAACCTATTTCTCAACTTTGCCCTAATTTAACCGACCTTGTAGCTCTTAAGATAAGCGAGATCCCCATGCATTTACTCGAATTTGGGACACCCTGTATATCATGTAAATTAAAACTAGAGGCATATTTTATTCTTCAAAGGGCATTCTTCTAGACAGGCATACTTTAAATAACAAATACAAGTTTACTATTTTCCACCGACCAGTATAACTTAAACATTTTGCCACACCTACTAATCTCTTATTTACATCGTAGGTCCTAAAGCAAAAAACTAACTGTACTTAATATGCAATAGCATACTTGACGTGTAAGATGTACTAGTTCATGTGCTGTAAACCAGTAGCAACAACTTTATCTGTATAGAGATAACCATAACGGAAAGTTCATGGAAATTTAAAAACTACTGTCAAACACCACATAACAGGAGAACCAAACAAGAATACGTTGAACCAGTTTCATTTGCAGGTTGTAATTTTTTTAGCTACTTTGAAAAATAATACCGGCAGTGCCTGATTTATTGTATTACTTACTGCATAGTTATCAATTAGTTGTCATTAGGTTTATTTACAAGCATAAAACTTGTCTTCCCAATATAATTTATCGTCGTTAACTAGATTAGTACAAGCTTGGATTACTTATTGACTGCAGCATACTTCGGAACAACTAAAAACACGGGAAAGTACGAAATATATTATGAACTGTGTAATATAAAGAAGTTTATATCGTAGTGTGCTAACTCAACTAGTTATGGAAGCTCATCAGGATACGCAAGATGGTAAAAGTAAGACCTTTTGTTGCAAACGATATTAAAATTACATTGTACTAAACCCACTAAAATGATTGGTAATTCAAGTACCTACTAAGGTACTATTTATTTAATTTTGTATTTATATCAACTAATCAAGGTTTTGATATGGTAGATGCAAGATGGAGCTAACCCACGTCACACTGCTGATGTATTCAAACACCTAGAACAAAATTTTGGCAAGAGAATCACAAGTCAGATGCAGAACGTTAGACAGACGACGAAATAATTTGATCTCCTTGTTTTCATGGTTTGAACCCTTGGGATTTTTCCCTTTGGATTTTTCTTGACAACATCAGCAAAGAATCATCACAAACAATTAATGAGCTGTAACCACTCATTCAATCAAAAATTAACGAATCTTTGAATCGCAACCTCTAACGATTTGTTGGCGGTTTAATCTGGTTAATGTGTGTGGAATTTTTTTGTTCTAAATTGCTTCCTTTTCTCTCAGAAATTAAATATTTTTCCCCACATATTTCGCACTTTTTAAATTTATTACTTACTTATGTAGTCACGAGTCCTTCTACTGTTAGGAGTAGGACTGTTGAGTTGTGTTGTGCTGACCTTTTTCTGTCTTCTGCTAGATTTTTTATGTCTTTCCATTTGATGTTTCTATACGCTGCTGTTTTTCTTCGTCTATCTCTTTTATTTTTTCCCTGTGGCCTTGCTTCATGAGTTTTTCTGATCAACATTTCTTCCTTCATTCAATTAATGAGACCCAACCATCCCAGCTGCCTTTCTTGTATTTATGTTTCAACTGATTTTACCTTTAATTGTTCTCTATAAGTTTCCTTTCAGATTCTCTTTTTTGGTTTATCCTTGGATTTTCCTTAGAAATCTCATTTCAGCTGCATTCACTCGGCTACTATTTTTATTTGTGAGTGTCCACGTTTCACTTCCGTATAAAAGTGCCGGGGTTACAACCTTTTTTACCACCTTATAATTAAAAAATTTTAACCCACCAAAAAGTTCTGATAAGAAAACCAACAGGGGTCGCACTTTTCAGCCCCCTGTGGAGGTGGGAGATGATTAAAAATATTACTATGGGAAACCTTTTAATAATTATAAAACATCTACCAAATATTAGTTTCCTAAATGTATCCAAATTTGAGAAATAAAATAAAAACCAATTTTACCTCACCCCTTTAGGGGGGGTGTAACTTCGAAAGGAGACGCCTAAGGAATTTTTTATGAAAGACCCCCCTTAATTTTCGATAAGAAATCACCTCCTTTTGCAATACTTAAAAAACACCCTGTATAACAAAATGTCACAATATTACAGGGCGAAAAAATTACACTGTACATTTGCAGATAAGTGGTTTATACCCAAAAATAACTTGTATTTAAGACGTTTTTAAAGATTATTATGAATTATTTATACACAAAAACAGAGTTATCAAAAATTCATTTCGACAGAAAAACACTGTATACCTTGACAACGTAAATATGTAATCTTATATCAAAACAAGCAGTGCTTGTAATAAATTAGTCAACATTGATACCCGATGAAACTTGGAAACTGATCCTCTATCAAGATCAACCGTTTTAATTGAGACGAATTAACTTAAAAATCGTTAATTAAAACATTTTTAAACCAACAACTTCGACATAAAATACACTAAATTTGTTGCAACAGAAAATAATTTGTTCGTTTCATAAGTTTCGTCAGCTCTGGAATAATTGTGGTGCCTCTAAACCACAAACATTTTTTAGACGTCTTGAGAGAATGCTCTGTTAATAGCAGGACTAATTCCTGAGCAGAAGCTTACGAAATAATTTATTAAAACAGTGCAGACTTTTGTATATTTAGTTAAAATCGAACGGTATCAAGACAAACTAGATTGATTTTTTACTTTAATTAATTTACAGCAACTAAATTTTGGATTCCTTTTCAGTCGTAAGTAATTTAATCTTTAACTATATTTATAAAATGATGTATAGCTTTTCTACCAAAGATATGATGGGTGATACTTGACTGAACTTCTTCATATTACATTTAGAATAAACCCCTTGAATGATTCATAAAGTTATCAAAAATCAACGATAAATTTCCTTTTTTATGCCAATACCCAAAGACGTTAAATTTGTGATGGAATTTAACAAACTTGTTTAGACGATTTAAGAACGAAATTATTATAATAAGTAGTTCCTAATAAAAAAAAATCCGTTTAATTCATATCGATCAGTTGGCTCCTAAACTTAATCCAGCTTTTAAATTTGCTTGTTCTGTTTTTTGCATTATTCTAGATTAGCCTGGTCGGTTATCACTCGCCAAAAAAATATTATCTGGAATAATATATGACAACGTATTTAATGAGTGGGTCTACGAAGCTGTTAGGTCGTTAAATTTCTTGCACACACAGAATCATATTCGGGTGTCATGCTGATGCAGTATTTGATATATTACAACAAACCATTTTACAGTTAGGCCACTGCGGTCAGATTTTTTTTCTCGCATTGTTTTATGTATTATTTATGGCCTAATTAGCGATTTTGACATGCAAGCCTGTGATTATTTTGAAGATTATCACACGTTTACAGTAACGATCAAGATGTTAATATTTAGTTCCATTAACAACACTTGCTTAACATGAGAGATAGGAAAGTTTATAAAACCAAAATGTTGTTTCATTAATTTTGAACATTGGACTTCGATTATGAAAAAATTGTTTAAGCTTTAAACATGGGGTGTTAAAAAACTGCATTTTTTTAATTAACTCACAGATGTGTAAATACGTCTTGCGTCTTGTACATATGTTTAATTAAAATATAGATGACATAAGTACAGGAAAATTTTACGCTGTAATAAAATAGTAAAATAATATGGTAAGCAGATAGTTTAACAAGATTATAGGTGTCTGGTTGGTTAATTTCTCTACCCTACCATAAACCCATAAAAGCATAAAAATAAATCTGCCAGATCATTACCGTTTCAGACATGATTATGAACGAAAAAAGAACAATAATAGCCAATTAATGAAGTTTGAAAGTCGGTTTTTGGTTTTAAAAGGCAATATTCACCCTAAATATTAAAATAATCTCAATTTGCTTTTAGCGATCTTTGCAAAAATATTAATGTTACGGGTAAATGAGGTGAAAAAATTATTGCATCGGCCGGGAATCGAACCCGGGCCGCCCGCGTGGCAGGCGAGCATTCTACCACTGAACCACCGATGCTTCTAGCTACTGAGAAGGTATTTGTAAACACAAATCTATATGAAAAAATATGTGGAGCATAAATTTTATTAACATAAATTTATTTAAACTAATACCATTACTTCTTACTTCTATGTAGTTCATCTAAATTTAATACAAAACTGAAGCTGCTCCTCCATTTATTTTTGTTTTAAAATGGTGAGCTTTGGTTTCAAAGGCGATTGCTCAAAAATGTTAATTAATAGATTTAATAATAATAACGATATAACAATAAATATTGTTAGCTGTAAAGAACATACATAAAATATCTATAGTATATGAAAAACAATCATGCAATATTTAAAATACTTCTGGGCAGTTATCAATTTCTTAATAAAATTTTGTAAAGCCCCCCTGACATCCCCAGTTTTTAAATTTATTTATTTTTTTTCATTAACCTTAGGCAACGTTATGAATAATACGTTTTCTCAACCAGAAAAAAACACACTTTAAAATCATTTCTAGGGATAAAAAAGCAGTTGCATAAAAGTATATATACAAAACTCAATTGTAATAGTACTGTAAATCTTGAACAGGATTTTTAATTACAGTGCAAATTAATTGCGCAAATTTAAATCAAACTCAGTTATACGAAATTTAACTGTCAAATCTTCGTGAAAAATAATTAAATCCGCAAATCTGCTGATAACTCACTTTGATAATTTAATTATGAATTTACTTCGTACAGAGAACGATAGACCAAAAACCTACAACTTGAAATATTAATTTAATAAGTCTATAATTAACCATATCTTGATGGTTATTAATTCAAAAACTTAACAACATAATAATTTTGGGCTATTACAAAGTAAAAGTCGAATTTATACATTTTTATTATACTTCTCTGAATGATAATTAGTACCAGATCCTTAAATAAAGTTATAAATTATATATTTTACAAGACAGTTTTGTTACATTAGATTTTAAACGTAATTTTATTTGATACGGCACTTAAACTTTGAAATAATCTTTGAATGAGTGTTGTTTAGTTAAGAATCTCAAAAACAGTCAATCAGGAGACATTTATCTCAAGACATGTGTATTTTTTGAATAAATTTGTCTTGATTCTATAGTTCTTCGCAAAGTTTTAAATATATCTAAGCAATACAACTTACCAGGATAAAATTATCGACACTTTTTATAGTGCAATGTGTTAAAAAGCTTAGGATTATGATAAATTTATTACAGGTTATAAAAAACTTCTTTTTTATGCTAAATTACTACACTTTAGTGTAATGCTCAATCTCACTGGAGCGAATAATTTTAACAAAACCAATTTGCATGTGCATGCATGGATACAATTCATATACAATTAATGCATTATGTGCATTGCTTTGACTATTAAATAGAATGCTTAGTAAAATTTATAGCCATGCTTTTGTATTATACAATGATCAGCAATGAAAAAGAAAAAGAAAAGTGCCTACTGTTTTTATTTAGGTACTTCATTTATGACATTGGTTACAATGTCCATGTTGAGGTCCCGATGTATGTCACTGTTTCTGCAATACCAAGGTGCATCAGCGATGCTCCTTACAGCCGTATTCATAGTCCTTCCTTATCTTATCATTTCTTAATTGCAACACACGATTTAAAACCTTTCCACGCTACAACCACCTCACTTTTCTGTATGAATAAGTAAACATTCGTAGTCTGCGTCTATGGATGAACAAAGTTGTTTGAAAAGTCGGCTTTTTAATAAAATTAACCATGGAAACTACTTGATCCAATACTTCGTTTAGTTTCTTAGGCATTGTCTTTATGACAAGCACTTCTCGGTGCAAGAATCAGTGATTTTTTATTATATTTGGATTGATTGTTTTCGCTTTTGCTGATTACAATACCAAACAAAAATTATTTTACATTGTATTGATTTTCATTTTGTAAACATTTTTAATTATTTGATTTTTTCGCGGAACACTTGAAGCGGCTTCACGGAGCACCAGTGTTCCGCGGACCACGGATTGAGAACCTCTGTCTTAAGGATTGAGGAAGCCTCAAGGAAGCTCGCAACCTCCCTTGAGATAAGGTAGCCAATAAGGTTCCTTGTTCGGTCAAGGTAGATTTATGAAACATGAAACGAGGAATAAGGAATCCTTATTCTTCAAGGAAGGATTATGAATACGGCTTTGTGTTTTGTTTTGGAATCCCTGGATGACTGGATGATCTAAAAATTACTTTGTTTTGTGCATCCCCATAGCTGTATCCCATATGTCCATACGGGCTTTAAAATTTGCTTGTATAGCAAAAGTTTATTACGTAGGGACAGAGGAATTGCTCTCGATTAGCCAGTACATTTTTTTATATTTGATACCTATTTCTTCCCTCTTTTTCTTGACATGAGCCTTTCAGCGCAGCTTAGTGTCCAAAGTATTTTGCTGTGTTGAAGTATGGAATTTGTTTATTATTTAAGTTGATTGGTACATGTTCAATTCTCTTGTTGGTAAAATTGTACTGACTTAGTTTCAATTAACTTTATACGCAATGTTTTTGTCCAGTTGTTGATCTGATTGGCAGCTACTTGCAATATCTTGGATGATTCTATATTGTTTCTTCTACTGTTGATGATAAGAAGTCATCAATGAAACTTAAAAGAGACTTTTTTTAAGTTTTTTCAGGATATTCTGAAACTGGGCACAATAGACATATTTTCATACTTTTTTTTTCTAATTTAACTATCCTTTCTGATATCTCTACGTTATGTTTAGTAACACTTCATACATTATCTGCTTTGGACTTTGCAACAGTAATTGTCACATGCAAATCTATAGCTTTTTAACTGGTTTGTACAATCTATCCTTCAAAATAAATTTTGCACAGCGAGTATATGCATAAACTTCACAATTATAGCAATAATTAACACAGGCTCAATTAATTATGCTAATTTTAGCGATTTTTGCGCGCATAATTTAATAATCTTGGTAATTATTTAAAATAAAGTGTTTTAAATATCGCATTACCAAGTTTCAATGTTTAAATGTTGAATAAATAATGAACAACAAGCCATATCTAATTATTAATTAGAACAAACATGTTTTGCATTTATTATTTATTCATTTTTAGGCATTTTACTTTAAAAAAAAAACTTGTAATATTGTTGTTTTGCCTTTATAAACAAGTACATCTTCTACATTCTGGAACAAGCACACTCTGCTCTTTAATTTAATTATTATTTTGGTTAAAAAAAATCTTGATTACACTACCTAACCTACCTACTGCTTTAACTGTATAGCAATTACGATTCAAACATCATGAACAGTTAATTTCAGCAGAACTTTAAATGTAATTAATTAATAAGGTGATCAATCTCTATATTACCTAATGTGTGTCCTGTTGGACTATATTGATTGATGAGGCTACTAGCAGACAAATTGGCTGCAGAACTAGTCCATTCGCATAGTTTTTTTTTTATAGTAAAAAGTTTAGTATGAATTAAGCAAATCTATACTGCTATATGCCATAAAAAAACAACGACTTTGATTTTTTTCGGGTGTAAATCAAAACAGTTTTCAACTCAAGTGGTTACTTTAATACTTCATTTACACGTTTCTTAAGCCTAAATAATGATTATGAGCCCCTAAATAATGTATTTAATTGTTTTAACATTCGCATGAAAGTTGTGATAAGGACAAAAATCATAGTCTTTGCATTTGTTCGCGAAAAAATGAAGAAGTGATTGCTTATCCAAACGGATTCGATTGATAAGCGATCTTTATAATTATCACCAAACGAACTATTGTAGGACCTATTGATATTTGCAACCAATAAGAAAGACCTACAGGATAGAATAGAAAAATGGAGTATAAGTATGAGAAATTTTGGGCTAAAAATAAACACAGAGAAGACAGAGATTACAGAAATTGCAAACAGGATAGAAGCGATAAAGATACAACTAAGGGAAGAAGAAATAAAAGAAACTAACAGACTAAAATACTTGGGAACATATACGCGACCAGATGGAAGACTTGAGGAGGAGACACTAGACAGGATACAAAAAAACCATGGCGCTCCATAGAACCTTGTATAAGCCTTTTTTTTAACAAAAAAGAAATAACAACAAAACAAAAATCCGAATATATGAACCAGTCTTGGTACCTATACTCATGTATGGAAGCGAGTCCTGGGTCATAACTAAAAAACTTAAACAAAAATTCGACGCATGTGGGATGAAAGTACTTGAAAAAATCGCAGGAGTGACAAGACTAGATAAAATTAGAAGTGATGTGATAAGGAAAGAATTAAAAGTCACAAGTGTAGTGCAAAAAATAGAACGACAATTACGATGGTTCGGACATTTGGTGAGAATGGACGAGAGAAGAGTGGTAAAGGAGATATGGGAGATGGAAATAGCCGACAAGAGAAGGAAAGGGAAATTCAGGAGAAAATGGAATAGAGGAGTGGCAGATGCATCGAAGAAACGAAAACTGACCTGGACTGAAGCGAGACGTAAAGCAATAAATAGAAGTAATTGGAAAAAGATAGTCACCTCTACACCTATGGTAGATGAGGGTGAGGATATGTAAGTAAGTAAAATTTTCATGAAAGTTGTGATAAGGACAAAAACTAGTCTTTGCATTTTTTCGCGAAAAAATAAAGAAGTGATTGCTTATCCAAACGGATTCGATTGATTTGCGATCTTGCGGAAATGTGATTTCCCTACATAATTATCACCAAACGATTTGATAGAGATATTGGTTGTGTATCAGCTTTTTTGCATTTTATTTCCATCAATAATGCTAATTTGCTCAATAATCAATGCACTGATGAAGTCTTAATATTCGTTGAATTTTTAAGCAGTAACGCCAGTCGTTTTATTGCTAAGATGTCTTAAGGTTTTTGGAGGTTTTGTCGAAACGAATTAATTTCGAATAACGCAAGCGACCAGTAGTGGCCAGACCGAGTTGAACAAGAAGATCCTGTTCTTCGTCCCAACCACTTTAGCGATTTTCATAGCTGTCAACATTATTTTGCGCAATCTTTGAGGAAAAAAAAAATTCCGTTAACAGTGCTACAGATTGTAAACATCATTGATAATAAAAAAAAGCCCACGTCGGGTCTTCTTGAGTAGGCGCCGAACGGTGGCTACTGAAAATTGACGTTGTATGGGCTCCAGCCACCGCGATACAATTAGCAGAGTGCAGTGGCCAGTGAATCACATCACCTCGGCATTGGCAAAGAGACTGGTATCAGAGGCCACGGCCGCTACCACTTCTTTGATTTAACAGTTCGCGCTTACGTTGGTCATCTTCAGTACGTCCTAGCGCAGCAGCTCGCGTGCACCAGGCGAATTCCGGATTACGACCTCGCGCGCGCGTCACCAAACGAGTTTAAATCACAACATGGGAAGAAATTAAGTGTATTCCAAAACTGTGCAAACAGACCAAGAAGAAACGCGGATGTCTCAGTGTTTTATTGCATTACCATGTTTGAAGCCGCTGCAAGAAATACGGTCAACCAAACACCACGTGCTTCCCTGTTATAGAAGAACTACAAACAATATTTGCGCCGCTAAAGAATTAAGTGCGAAAGATATCTTCAAACTTCGGTGCCTTTGATACAATTCCTCAAAAATAAAACCCGTTCCGTTTCGCGATGTTTAAGACAAAACGTAGTGACCCAGTTTTCAGGGATGTAGAGATCGAAACTAAGCTAAGCAAGCAATAAAATCCATCTTTAAATACCATATTTTACGTGACAAGTATTAATGAAGAAGTTATTAATAAAAAGAAGATAACACCAAGAATATATTGCAACTCCAGTGGACTTGCTGAATGTAGGTTTACGACCGGACTCAACTATTGAAAATTGACGCTAAATAAGGTTGCAAACTAGATTTACTGGAAGTAAAATCGAGTCATGTAGTGATCCATATAAAATCGTGCTATTGTCGACTCAAAAATTAGCGTGAAATATTCCCCCGAACGAGAAATATTAACAGGCAATTAAACTACTTAAGAATTATTATCGGAAATGTAAGTCAGTGAACTGTTAATCGTTTGGCAAATACTTATGAATAAATTTGAATTGGTTAAAGGCTCGCAGGAAAGCGCGGGCTACATTTTTACCTATATTTAAATTATACTACAAATATTATCTCACTACGCTAGAAGACCCCGTTTAATTTCTTTGCAACAATTCCAACTTTCTAAAGTCGTTTTGTTGATGGCGCGCAATAAAAATCTTCGAAAATTAAGTTAACAGTAAAGTGAATCATAAAAGGTAACAGTTATTAATTAGAAAACAATCTAAACATTCCGAACTAATTTTGCTCGCATGCGTGCACACTGCAACGACCAAAAAAAATCCAGTTTTACTGCCTGTCGCGGTGTTTTCACGAAGATGACATGTTCTGGTAAATTAATCGACGTAGATTTCACGAAGCTGATGTCCGAAGTCGTACCAGAAACTATATAACGGCCGTTATTGTTCGATCAATCATTTTATACTTGTGTACCTGAGATGAGAGCAATTAACTGAACCGTAAAATACCAATTTAAACAGCAATCTCTTCTGGGTTTATGGCTGGCTATAAAAATTATCATCTCCGCTGAAATAAGGAGGGTAAATGGTTCCTTCAACGTCCGCAGATTCATTCCAATATGTCGCATCTCCGACTTTTATTGATGGGAGTACATCCTTAAACCTAAACGACGCGAAGTTTGATAAAAATCATGCCAGGTCGCTACACGTTCCTCCAAAGAAGTGATTATATTCCTATGTCGCAAGACAGATCTTCAAACTGCAGTTCCCCAAGAGTTTCAAGCCCTGAAAGTCTTTACACGTTAACAACTCCTAGTCCGAGAACGACCACGTCAGAACCAGGAACCTCTTCACAACCCTACATACCAAATTACTACAAACCCGAAGCTTCGAGTTGGGGTAGGCAGGAATACTACGGAGAAAACAACAACATCTACAGTAAATACGATTATAAGTATAAGTCCACAAACGCGGAGACGTCTACGACGATGCACGGGTACGACCAGGAATCGTATTACAAAACAAGTTGTGACAATAGATATAAAAAGGACGTTAAAAAAAGTGCGGCTCCCCAAACAGGTATGGAAGTGGTGAAGAAGCGGCGCTTGGCGGCGAACGCAAGAGAGCGACGACGTATGAACAGTTTAAACGACGCTTTTGATAGGCTGCGTGATGTTGTACCATCCCTTGGTAACGACAGGAAGCTGTCGAAATTTGAAACCCTCCAGATGGCGCAGACCTACATTGCAGCCCTCCACGAACTGTTGCAAAGAGATTGAAACAATGGTAAGGAATTGGTACAGGTGTGAAAGATACAGTTTTACAACTTCAGTACATGACATGAAAACTTTTTCGCGGTTATTTTAACTTTACAAAGCTTGCCTTTAGCAAGGAGTCTGTGATAAAATTTATTTCATTTCTTGACAATTCTCAGCAGCCGACACAGCCATAACGAATGATCAATGATCATTGCTTGCAATCATTTAAGTTATTTTACAATAACTGGCTGTGCGTCATATTGTTGAGCGTACAGAATGAATTCTCTCAACATTACCTATTCGTAAATGGCATGAAAGTTGTATGCTGATTTTCATTTTTATTTAAGGCAGAAAAGATAACATTAGGATTGTAAATTTTTTGTGATACAGCACAAAAAAAATATCTTCAATGGAGTATATTTTGACATTCGACTTTTTACAAACCAGAACTAAGCTTAAACACAACTTAATTAAAATTTAATACAAATTAGTCAAATTGAAAAGCATTTATTATTTTTCCAAGGATCTCTTTACGAAATACTAGACTTTCAGCTCTTCATCAGATGCTAATACGATTGGTTTTAAAGAGGAGACGAGAGTCTTGAAAGTGTTGCAGCATTTTCACAGGAGGTGCTTCGAAATAAAGAAGGGATTTTTATCTTAACTTTTTTATATTAATAACTAAATAAAATAATTCAAAGTTTTATAGCATATTAATAAAAATTTCCTGTGCAAGATTGAAAATTAAATTAGCAATTTGAAAATTGAGTAAGCAATATTTAAAAAAAAGTGTAAAAAATATATTTTTGTAATCATTTTTATATTACTAAAAAACTGTTATGTTTTTTCAGTACCTGTTTTGGCTAATTAAGTTTGCTAAAACTTATCCTTCATTCATTATAAATTAACTTTAATAGTATATTTATTAGATAACAAGAGTTGTGAGAGGCATATTACGCGGCTTGTGCGTATTTCCACGAGTGCGTAATTGCTTTACAACTCGTGTTATATAGCTTACTTTTTCTACGATCACATAATACCTACGATTTTTGGCTAATATACACATGCAATTACGTTGTTTTGTCAATTTTGATGTAAGCCTACCTTAACATTTCTAGATTTCTAGACAAGCGTGCGTTTTGCTTACCTTGCGTTATAACTCACTTACTAGGCATGCAGGAAGCGTTTGACGTGAATCTATTTTGATCATTTCTTTAAAAAAAAACTGCGCTTTTTGCTTACCGTACGTAAGGACCCACTTACTATGCATGCAGGCTGTACGGTAAGAGTCATTTACATTAGTGGTCGAAGAAAAAATATTTAAAGAAACACATAGTCATTGAGTAATATTTGATTGCTATAGGTACAATCTTTACATTTTTATATTAAATCTTCTCAAAACACAAATAATTTATTTTACCATAAACATTTGATGTTAATATGAACTACTTGGAGTTGGTTTTACATCGCGTTCAAAGTATAATAACTAAAATGAGCTTTTTTGGCTGTGCACCTTATACAAAATCCTGTTATCTACAAAAAAAATTACGCCTATCATCTAAGTAAAGCGAAACCCAGTTATAAAACTGTATCTATTACACGATCTGTTGATTTCTCAACTATATTGTTAATTAAATTTTTAATCAATGCCTTTTGTGATATTCATCAAACTTAGAGTCAACCATTGCTAACTGTACATAAAAAAACTCGTTCATTAGCGGACATCATATCTAAAACATTATACAGGGATCAGTATGATAACGTCAAAGATTCACAACAACAAAGCATTACTTAATTAACGATTGGCTGGGCATTAACAACACTACAATTAACTATAAAAAATTACCCTCTAAATGGGTAATATATATGCAACTTATAAAATTGCTAATATTATGGTGATTTTTTTAACAATTTATTATTTTAATTATGTAAAAGTATTAAAAAGCAAGATGTTAAGAGTGATATAGAAGAAGAATAGCGCGTAAGCACTTCATTATTTGCAATGTGTAACCAGAATCGGGCAATTAAATGTAGCATTTGTTGATCGACTGCAGAGTACTTGTCATATCGTATTAAAGACTGAAAGAAAATAGTTGGAGGGACTTTTAGAATAAACTTATCTTAAAACAACAGTGACACAGTCAACACCAATAGACAAAAACCAAGCTTGACTTGATTTAAATCAGCTGATTTTTTTAATTAAAGTGCTCTTGTTTAAGAAGTTAAAAAAATCAAGGGAAAACCAAACAATAATTTATTTAATATTATTTTTAAATTGTAACAACTTTTTTTGCACTTTTTTAAAATTTTTAAAAAAGGGGCACTTTACTCTCTTCGAATATTTCTAAAATCGTTAAAATCTAGTGTTATGTGAATTTATATTGAACGGTTTTTAACTTAAAATTAGTTTTAGATCATGCACCAACTTTTCTCAAGAATAAAATTACTTGAGAAACCAATAATAAATAGTGTTTTCATTTTTGCAGACTTTTTGATGTTAAAATTACTATAAAAATAAAAATTTTAATTTTAACGACAAATTTCACCTTTGGTCGTATTTTTGAAATCTGAACAATCTTTCTATATGAAGTTTTTTTTTGTAACTCTTTAAATAAGGCTCTTGGAATATTTCTGAGATCGCTAAAATTTAGTACCGTATGAATTTTTATGAAATTTTTAATTTAAATCAATGATTTTTGATTTTTTCAATAAAAATCAAATTTTACCCAACCCCTTATAACGCGATTTCACCCTAGACGAAATTTTAATAGAACAACCTTTTATTCGAGGGTTATCTGTAATTATACTTTACATAAACTTCTGTATGTGCTGTAAGCATTTATATAGGAGCAAGCAATGTCTTGTCCATATATTTAAACAGCAAATTTTACAGTCGATAAATTACATCAAAAGATAAATCATACAATACGAATTTACATGTTAATTTTATCAAACGGAAATTTAAGCATGGAGAACTATGCATGATAAAATAGACGGATATGGCTAACGGATTAAATTGACTGAAAACTTTTGATGAATACCTGATTTTAATAATCAATTTCAGTATAATAATTTATATGAAAAACTTATTATGAATGTGTTACAAAAACATTTTCAGTACTACATTTATCATGCCTAAATCATACCTTACACCAAAGAGCAATTTTTATTGTATGCTTTTAGTGTTTTCAATGCATGTTATATTACTACTGAGTACTGATATATTCAGTTGGCTTGAAAATATAATTTCTTAAGTCAAAGACGGTCGTTTTAAATAACTGTTTTTGAAAAAATTGTGATTTAAAATGTTACAAAAGATTTAACATAAATCTGCCAAAAGCCTTAGTTTTGTAATTTTCACTTTTTAACTGGCCTCGGCCATTTTATAAAATCAATTTCTTAAACCTAATTAGCATGCAATAGTTACATACTGATCACTTTATAATTCCACATATTTCTTGCGTTAGAAAATCAAAAATGTTGTTTAAAAATCCCAATTTGTAAAAGGTAATACAACTGAATGCTGTGCGTTCTTTTAAAATAAAATCAAGCGTGCTTTCAGTCCAAGAAAACATTTCAATGCATTCCGCAATGAATGAGTACATCAAGTTAATTTACAATGGCAACTACCTAATATGGAATTATTCCTTAACGTGCAATATTTGTAAATCGTGCAATATTTTATTTGTTTTTACATAAGTCTAGCATTATTTAGTAGTTAACACAAACAAACACACATGTTTATATAGTTTTAAGAGATTATTACGTTTATTAAAATATTTTAAGGTAAAAACAGTTCGCTTTTTGCGCAGACGGTTATGGTAAAACTAGTTTCACGTCGTCAGACTAGTTCATAATTAGTTTGCGATCTCATCAGTAGATTTATTTGTTCCCTAACTGATGGAGAGATGCGCATTCAACGCGATGCGCTAATGGTTTTTATTTTAAAATGTTTTTTTAATGAAACGAACAAACTGTTGTGACTTTAACGCTTAATTTTTTTGTGTATGACACAGTTATAGAGTGTTCGGTATAGGGATGAAATAGTTTATTACATCTTTATGTTCAGTATTAATTTCTATCGTGCAATATTTATTTTATGTTATAAATTAAGTAGAATTAAGGAATTTATTTATTTTTTGTACAGGAAGAGCCAAAAACTTCGTGCATAAAATAGGTTGTGACTTATTTTTTAGGTGATTCAATTGTATGCAAATTTTGAAAAAAAAATAAGTAATTTTGAGAAATTTTAAATATTTTCGAATTTTTTTACGGATTTTAGGAAATTTTGAAAACTTCCATATTGTTTTAAAATATTTTGAGAGTTTTTTAAGCTACTTTTGTTGTGATTTTCGATTGTTTCATTTTTTGTTTAATTTAAGTTTGTTAATAAAAAAAATAGCCGTCAAAAATTAAGTCAAAATATATTTTTAATGTACAAACGTTTTTGATTCACCCTGTATACGTGTTATGTTGTTTTGTTCTTAATTTATTAATGTTTGTTCGTTCCTGTGTTGTTTAATATTATCTTCATCGTTTCAAAAACTATGGAAAGTTATATTTATTTTATAATTGGTTTTTGGAAAACGCGTGTGTGTGCAATATGCAATAATTGAGAGCGATACTAATGTTCCTTGACTTGTAATATACAGTACTCTGTACCAAATGTATCTCATATAATGTGCAATATTTTATTTAATATAGATTTTCTTCTTTGTGAGCTTTTTATTTATCACTTAGCTGTGAATGTTTATTCTTTTTTGATAGTTTGTTTTATATCCTAAAATGGTCCGTCACAGAAGTCTTGGAAACGACTAGCCTCGGAAATATGAATAAGTTGCAGCTTTAGGAAAGCTATACAGATATTTTAAAAAATATACGTGTGTGGTTATTTAAACGCAAGGGTTTAAAAATTTTCAAATAAAAATAAATCAATTAATATTAATATTTTAAGCCCCAGACACAGAGTTAAAAAAATTTCATGTACATAATATTTACAAAACGTGGTTCTGATGTGCCTGTTCAAAATTTTCAATTTTGGGTCTTTAAAAGTAAGTTATTTTCAAAATCATCGAGCAAGCCAAAATTTGTGGTAAATTGAGGGTTAAAAACAATAAAGCGTTTAAAAATTACCAACTTTACCAAGACATCGGCGTAAACCGTTTGTAAACTAGCAAAAATCAAATAAAAAACATATCTAAAAGCCCAGAGGGAGTGATCAAAAGACAAAAGTGAGAATTTTATGATTACAAAACAAATCCTAACATAATAAACAAAAATATTACGAGTTGTATTTTCTTGGTAACACTTACCAGCTGAAGATTTTGTTTGTTTAAATGTTTAAATGGATTTTAACTATTTATGTGAATTTGTTTATCTAATCAACAAAAGTAAATGACAGAATAAAAATTATGAAATCGAAAAAAAAGCTACCCAAGGGAATTGAGGTTATGATTGGTTTAGAATTCTAAAAATTACAGATTACAGATTTTTTTCGACTAATTTTTTGAACAGAGAAACTATTTCTACAAATTATAAATAAAATATAATAAAAAATAGTAATATTTAACTATTAACGTAATAATTTAAGTTATATTCTAAAGTCAGGCATAATATTATACCACCACTCAAAAATTTATTAGTCGCCCCGCTAGTATAACGATGGCCCCGGTACTACTCAAATTTTTGTACATTATAGTAGCTGCCAATTCTTCAAGATTGTCGACTTCATAATTAAAAAATGTACATCCCTTTTTTGTGTAATTAAAACCTTCTACTTCAAGTTTCCTTCTACGTATTCATAAATTAATTTGTTAATAAATACTTTAATTTTACAACTGACCAATCACACATTTTGCGGTGTGATTTGCAACTTATATAATGTTCTACAACTCGATTGCAGCAATAACTCGTGAACGGTGTGTGAAAATTAGCTTGTTAACGCGTTTTATTTATTAAATATCGTAAATGTTTCATGAATTACTGCTTATAAAATTTTTACGATGTTTTAGGGTTAAAATTGATACTTTCTTGACGGTAAGTTCCACAACTGATGTCATTTTTCTTGTAAAGATTTACATATTTTCGCTTAGCAAAAAATGGCAGTGCAGCCAAAACTAATGTTAATATTGATCGTATGATGTTATTGCGGAAAAATGTGGAGAGAAAAAATTACAACCAAGTTTTGCGTACAGCACTTCAGATTTGTTGGTGTAGAAACCTGATGTATTAATGAAACAGTCGTATCACTTCTGTTTCTGAAGCGGAATGCCTACTTTAATTTGTTTAATTTACGATTTTGGCACTAACATTAAGTATTAATTAATTGCATGATATTTAATTAAAACAACCTATTGATTAGTATTCGCTAATTTTCTAAACCGTGATTTATTTACGTAAAACTGTTAATTTAATTAATGTCAAATGCACTTATAATTTCATATATCATAAACATTATTACCGAAATAAACGAATAAATTAGAAAGAACGGCGTTTGGCTGAAAAAATGGTTGTCCAAATAACATGGTGATACATGGTTAAATTTATTAACAGAAATTAAAAGTGATAGTGACCAAAAAATGCTGGTTTTCGTTTAAAAAACGTTATTTATGGACGGGCAAATTTGCTATTTCTGCAATTTATTTAATAGACTTGTTGTCATTCATCATATTTTGGGATATATGTTTGGATGTACATGATTTTGGCAGTACCGTATAGCAACATGAAAATTGCTGTACCGATTGCTGTTTCGTATTAATAACTATTATGACTTTCTAGAATTAAAAATTTATGAAGAAGAAGCAATGGTAGGATAAAAAAATTTAAAAGTTTTCTCTGTTAGACAAAATTGTAAATTTGTAAAGCTTGTTAAATGTTAATTTACACAAGCAATATTAAAAAAATTATTTGTTCTTTGGAGCTAAATTATTTTATTGGACATGAAACAAAAGTTAGAGCAATAAAAAAAAGTTTAAAACAATTTAAAACAGGTACAGTTGGGGTAATGATCCAACTTTCTTTCGCTAAACAAATATTATAATGATTACCCTACTATACATTAAACTTTCTTAAGTAAGTTGAAATTTAAAATAAATAGAAATGCGTAAAAAATATTTACCTTGTTTAAACAATGGTAATTAAGGTTATTAGATTTTACAACAGATAAAAATTTGTTTAATTTGTAACTTAAGTTGTACTAGCTTTTCCAATAAAATAATTGAAAATAAGTTCTTTTAAGGATGTTCAGTTTTTTTTTTAATATTGCAGGCATCTCTCATTTTCAAAAACAAGGACGTTTTGCGTTGAAAATGATGGAATATTTAGAGAATTCTTTTCACTCCAAATACTCCAGATTAGAACCTCGACACTCGTCAAGCATTTCTACAAAACTTGGTTTAATAAAAAACTTTTTTAATATCTTTTAATATATTGTAGGTCTGTTCCAACATGCAGTTTAAAACCGATTCATGTATCAGGATTCTGCGCAGTATCGATATCGCGTGCGATTATAGGCTTTATTGGTATGCGATATTGATACTGCGCAGAATCCTGATATAAGAATCGGTTTTAAACTGCTGTTGGAACAGACCTTATATTATCAAGTACAACTTAGAAAGAGATTATTCTTATTAATAGAAAAAATTGATTTGTACACGTACCTATAACACAACTTTTGTTAATTTTTGCTGTCGTGTAGAATTTATTTATTTATTTAGTCATGAGTCCTTCTACTGTTAGGTGTAGGACTGTTGAGTTGTGTTGTGCTGACTTTTTTTTGTCTGTCTTAATATAAAGACTGAGTCTTGTGTACTCCTTCCTCCTCTGAAACCGTATTGGGATTCTTCTAGTGTGTTTTCTATTTTTTCTTTTAATCTGCCTTCCATTACTCTTACCAGTATTTTCCCTAGCACACTCATTAATGTTATTCCTCTATAGTTACAACAATCCTCTTAGTCCCCTTTCTTGTATAAAGGTAGGATTAACATTTAAAAATTAATACAATCTTGGTTTCCGGGTTTGGAACCGCGTCTTCTATATTTAGAAGTAGTTGACGTTTCGACCATTGTGTCTTGGTCTTTTTCAAAACGACTAATTTGTGAGGGATGTTGCTGGGTTTATATATCCAGCTTGTGGAGGCGTGGCGTTCCGCTTGATGGATTTGTTCTGCCTCAGTGATTTTGTGATGACTGGTTTCCAGATGTTTGGGAGTTGTATGCCTGTGTCTCTGTTGTAGTTGTTTGGGTTCTTGATGATTTCCAATGATTCTCGATATAATCTTGGCCAGAAATGGTTTGGATATATAAACCCAGCAACATCCCTCACAAATTAGTCGTTTTGAAAAAGACCAAGACACAATGGTCGAAACGTCAACTACTTCTAAATATAGAAGACGCGGTTCCAAACCCGGAAACCAAGATTGTATTATGGATAATGGCCGCGAAAGCCTCAAGAATAAAATTAAAAAATTAGTTAACAAGTTATTAAAAACTTTAATTAATCTCTACATAGTATTGGTATCTTGTAGCTTTATTTGATCTGCGCAATTTATGATAAAACACTTAATTACAACTAATGTTAGTAGCATTGTAATGTAAATAAATAGCAATTACTGTGCAGTAGTACAAATCAAATAATTATTGATGCCTAACAATTAATTTTACTTGTGTTAACTGTAAATTACTAGAAGTTAAGAACCTTTGGAAGTCATGAACCATAATCTCAGCTTAAATCTAGGAATCTTTAAAAAAAAAGAAAATCAATACAAAAATAAATTTTAAAAGTTAAAAGCACAAAGTCAAAGTATTCCATTTTTTTTAAACAATTTTAAATACATTCAGTTTTTCTTCAAAGAAAAATTCCTGCACTATTTTCCATTCTAGTCCGTAGAGATTTGAATGGCTTTTATTGATATATAAACTCATTAGCAACGGTAATTAATTGTGGTCAAGAACTAATTTTCTAAAGTGTGAAACACATCGATTTATTGACATAAATATAATTCAGTTTTGTAGGATTTCTATTAACGGTCAAGAGAAAGTTTGGAAAACAGTTTTGTTAAAAAATACAAAATAACTCTGAATGACCGATCTTAATTTTTTTTCTCGGAAATGTAGTTTTTTTCCTATAAATTAAGACAGAAACCTCCACTATTTTTAGATTTATAATTCGTCTTGTTGAACCTGGCGTCTACTGAATATTCAATCACAGTTATATTTACAAAACCTGTTGCTTAAGTCGTTATATTTTTACTGAATGTTTCTACTGGCACTTCAGTAGCTTTCGTCAAGTCGACTTTTATAAAAATGAGAAATGTATGGAAATTTCGTCTCCTAAATGGAGCGTAGAGTTTATTTTTTAACTCGCGAACGACAGAATTGACACAAATTCGGTTATTATGCCATAGATTCAACGCTAATAATTGTATACACTTGCACTAAGCAGCATTAACTTTTAAATAAGTCTATTGGAGTTGCCAGTAACCTGACCTGACTTACGGTCTGTTGCTGTGAGCATAAAATCTATTTAGCGCTTAATAAAGACTGACAGCATTGGTCTGCTTCTGAATTTATTGCTTATGCCTTATTCAGCCAACCAATATTCTGTTAAGGAAAGAATATTTACAAGGAATGAAGAAATGTAGCGGACATCCAACACATTATTGTGTGTAAAAAGGTATTCTATTTATTAGGTTGGTAGACACTTAAGTTGCATTACTGCAAGGACCTGCCATGGAAGTCTACTTCATTTCACGTTTTATCGACAAGGCTGGGCCTACACACACAGATATTTTTCAGTATTGAATTTGATGAAATAAATCAAGACCTTACTTATACAGTACAAGATGGTTTACCCGGCGTTGCACGGGCGATTACAATTTTAATTACTGTTTTAACTTGAATAAGCCCAATAATTCCAAATCATACACAAATGGCATACTCTGATCAATCATCTTTTCATTTTCTTATAATTCCTTAAAAAATAACTATTTATTGCTTAAAAATTGAATAATAACTCAAATTTATTTTCTTTCGTCTTGTTTTAATTAAAAATGTACTAATAAAAATAATACTTCATCTACATTTATTACTAATTGTATACAAAACCATCTTTACTTGTGAAATACACCGCGCCGTATCGTGTTATCACCAGGTATTTGCCGACGTAAGATCGAATCCCGTCCAAGTAATTTTTTTTTTTTTTAATTGGTAATATGTGCTTGTACTTAAAGTTTGGCGTTAGATCTGCAAGGTCCTAAATAGTAACTGTGCAAAATTTGGTCCCGATCGGTCAACGGACCTAGGATTGTATAGCGAACAAACAAACAAACAAACAAACACACAAACAAGCTCTTTTATATATATATAGATTAGACAACAGATATAAGTATACTAAAGTACAGAGAACTTCAGAAGGAGAACGTGAGGCAGAATGGGCTATTTAACGTTCCAGGATCACAAATTTGTATTGCTCATGGGGAGAGGGCTACACTTTAAACGCAGTTTATAACTTAATTTTAATAGTTGCAGTAGTGAAAAATCATAAATTATTATGAAATGTAAAAAATACATTAAATTATTTATGTTTTTAATTTTTTCATGTGTTTAATTAAATACAGCTAGTTTATTTATGTAATGTTTTGTTTTTCTTTTCAACGGCCACTTTGATTATGCTTAACAAAAACAATAATATTGTAATAACTTGCTTATTTTTGAAGATAAACCAAACAACCCATACATCAATGAAACGAGAAAAAAAAATCTTCTTAATGAAATCGTAGCCAACTACGGTTGCCATTTAAAAAAAGTCAAGTTTGGCTCATATCTCAAAAATCAAGTGTGCCATGACTTTTTAGATATGTTTTTCCACTTCCTCGTAAAAATATCTACAGCAATCATTGGACATTTCGATTTTAACGTAGGAGGCTATAGAATTTTTTGCCGTTGAAAAATATTTTTAAAAAAGTTGAAGGTGTAGGCATGGGCGTCTGCAGGGGGTGGGCAAACGGGGCACTAGCCTTCTCCTGGGATCGAGTAATAAATTTTCCAAATTATAATCGTAAAAGTACAACCTTTGGTAATCTTTAGAAAGAGCAAGTGTTAAAAAATAAACTTATCGAAAATGTAATTAATAGGTTTGCAAGCGATGGACAAAGAATTCAATTTTTATATATGTGAAAGTACTTGTAAAAACAAATCATAAAAATAGAAAAATTAAATTAAAATTTATATACACTAAGGTAGATATTACTATTTGTCTCTATGCTTTGCTCCCCTGGAAAATTTTCTGCGGACGCCCATGGGTGTAGGGTGTAGGTCAAATGTCAAAATAGCATTACATTTGTCTTAAAATTCTGCCCAACTTTGCCAATTCTACTGACCATGTAACTCATAAACAAAAAGTTACCCATACGACACGACATGTAGATTATTGTCACCCTGTATACAATAATTAAAAGTAGGCCTTATAATTTGCAATAAAATAAAATTGGACTGCCTTTTTCGCCTTGTATTGGAGCCTTAATGTTATCTTTGCATTCAAAAAATAGAAGAAATAATTCTAAATTTTTGTGAGCAACTAGAATGGGTTTGTTTCTTAATGTTGCATTAAAGTCTCCAAACGTGTTCAAACAATTTAATTTCTAAATGATTATTAAAAGACTTGGAACAGTTTTCCTGGCAATTTTTCAACGAAAACAGATTCAATTTGTGTGCATATATATTTTTCTGGGAGAAATTCCTTTATTTGACTTGGAAAATTTGTTAGATTGATAGAATGCACAAATACAATACAATATTAATTTCTATATCGCTGGATACTCTATGCTGGTTTAACAATTTGTAAAGAAGTTGAAGAGCAGTTTAGAGGGCTTTTGTACCGTTGTCCAATGCAGATGCGCTGAAGATATCCCTACAGGAACAAAACTGTGGAAAAATTAACCCAAAAAGATACGCTTTTTAACCAAAAACCTTTAGCATAAGAGCAACCATTATAATCAAGCAAACAAACTTTTAAAACTCTACTCAAATCTTTCTTCAAATTTTTCTAGTGGCCTAATGAAGACAATTTTCATTTCTCTATAACTACTTGATCGTAGATATTAGCACAACGACAAATTAACCGTTACCCAGTACAAAATTATGATTATTACTCCACAAAAATTTATATGAAAGCTAGCACACATTTAATACTTGTTATTAAGCCACAAATAATAACGGACATCGGTACAAAACACCTTTTAACAATCGTAAATTTCACATTGTGTCTCAGAATAATGTTTATCGGTGACTTACTGGCGTTGTATAATACATAACACACATTAAAATCATAAACCTCAATGCAGGATGGCAAATCCCATAATAACATGTAAATCTGTGTTCGCTTTAAGCTGCATCACGTTATCTCATAATACGACAAAAATTAAACTTGTTTTGTAGCAGGTCTTAAAGTGTAGGTGTGAAACTAATTCTGGTGAATACTTTTATTTTGTCAAGTTGTCATCAACAGTGTGGTCCACTTTTTAGTAGCAGTCGATAGAAAAACTCATTTTAAAGCGAATATTCCATATCAACATGGATCCAAAAACGCTTCATTTTAAAGATACAGGGTGTTGAAATTTTCGAAAAAATATCGATAATGTTTAACCGTTTCTCAACCAGTAGATATATTTAAACCAAATCTGGTATACAGCACCACCTTACAGGTTACCACAATCGGTGAAAATTTCAAGTCCTACAAGCAACCAGTGGCGGAGTTGAGGGTGTTCAGTTTCAATAAATTTTATAAAAAAACTAGTATGAACCTGTTTAAAATCAAATTCGAACTTGTTTTTGAGTAGAATATTTTATCCTAAACAAAAAGTGTCTCTTAAGTTTTCTTCATATCCGCCATCGTTTGGCGAGGAATTTGATTTATTTTACTATTTTCGCGAAAAATTTGCTCCTAAGTTCGATCTAAAAATATTGCGAAAAGCAGAAAATTGCAACTTGCAGAGTAAATGCTCATTAATCGTTAATTTAGCGGAACTCTTCCCTCATTATTAGTATGTTTTGTTATTAAAAACTGCAAAATTCGGCAATTATTTCTTTATTAAGAATATTAGCGATATTTTTAGATCGCACTTGGGAGCAAATTTTTCGCGAAAATGGTAAAATAAATCAAATTTTGCGCCAAACGGTGGCAGATACGAAGAAAACTCAAGAGACACTTTTTGTTTAGAATAAAATGCTCTACCCAAAAACCAGCTCGAGTTTAATTTTAAACAGGGCCGTACCAGTTTTTTATAAAATTTATTGAAACTAAACCCCCACAACTCCGCCACTGGTTGCTTGTAGGACTTGAATTTTTCACCGATTGTGGTAACCTGTTAGGTGGTGCTGTATACCAAATTTGGTGTAAATATATCTACTGGTTGAGAAACGATTAAACATTATCGATATTTTTTCGAAAATTTCAACACCCTGTATCTTTAAAGTGTTAACGGACCAATGTTGATATGGAATATTCGCTTTAAAATAAGTTTTTCTATCGACTGTTAGTCCTGCTACTAAAAGGTGAACCACCCTGTATATCTCCAATTACTTATTGTATAACACTGTTAGCTCAACATGCTCTGGTTTTTAACAGTTCTCAAGACCACAATAATTATGCTGTCAATATTACCTTCAGATCTTATACGATAAACGGATAGGTGTAATCCTTGCCACTTTTTCTTGGCACTTTTTTTTGCACGGCTTCAGAAATGCCGATGTCAGATAAAAGACTTCTTTTACAGTTAAGCATATCAACTCTTGTGTTGATCTCTACAATCAAGCACTATTAGTACTATTTGTAGAAGATCAAGTGACTGTGTCACGACCTTGACAACCACAAACTGTCAGTGTTGATGTTCTTGCACAAAGCAAACATTCAGCAGTACCGTTCAGAATGATTTTTGAATTGTATTTTTAAGTCACACGACGACACTCAGCTAAATTTATCACATGTGTCAATACTTTAATAAATTGCAGCGTTTTGTAATGTTATAAATGATGAGAGTATCACTAACTGGTTTCTCTATCGACAGATTTTTTCCTGTTTAATAAAATTTATAATTGCTTGCTGGCTTACAACCGATCGTTTAATTTATTTCTGTATCTTATTTAGCCAACCTGAGTTTTATTTCATGCTTGTGTCAATATATTATGGCGGTAGCAAAACTAATGGATAAGAAGCGTTGTAAAGGCTGCATTAAAAATTATAGTTGTTAATTAATGCACGGTAAACAGAAATACATCGACTGTAAAGTAGTTTCAATTAAAAATGGGTTAAATTCTTACAGCACTTTAAAAACTAGCAGCAATATTTACAATAGCACAGATACCATAAAGAATATTGACGAAATGAGATGCTTTGCACTCAAATTCATCGCATTTTGTCTGACATGTTATACAGAGTTAGCCAATAGGTATGACGGTATTTAAGTAGGCTATAGAAAAAAACATAGGCAACACTGAAACTTCATAAACGTCAAAAGATCTTTGGGAATCTTTGCATTTTATGAAGCTATGGCGCATTTTCCTTTAAACCAACGAATTTTCGCAATTCAGACGTTTTTCGAAACTCCTAGCATTGTAGAAACGCAAAGAATGTTTCGGCGTTAATTCCAAGTTCCAAGGCACGGAAGAATACCCACAGACAAAACTCTTTCAAGATGGATACGTGACTTTAGTGCTCGTGGAAGTGTTGTTTCAAACTTTTCGGGTATTACTCGTTCAGTTCGTTCTCCTGAGAACATTGAACGTGCGAGAATTGCTGTCGAACAGAGTCCGACCCGTTCAGCTAAAAGACATTCTCAAGCTTTGAACATATCGAATACATCGTTCTGGCGAATCTAGAAACACGATCTTCACTTTCACCCTCATAAGATTCAAATTGTTCAGAAACTAAAAGCCCAGGATAAGAGAGTCCGTGTACAATTTTGTAAAAATTTTCTAGAAATTTTCAATGCCAATGAAAATCTACTGAACGAACTTATGATGACATGAAGCCCATTAGATGGATACGTAAGTAAGCAAAGATACTGGGCTCGGTAAAATCCAGCAAGTTTGCATGAAAAACCTCTACACAGTCCCAAAGTTACCGTTTGGTGTGGAGTCACCACCTCAGGAATTATCGGTCTTTATTTTTTTTTAACTGGATAATCAGACTGTAACGGTTACCTCTGATCGGTACGTGGATATGCTGCAAAACTTCCTCGTGCTGAAGTAAGAAGACTCGGACAATGTAATGTTCCAACAGGACGGTGCTACGGTCCATACAGCTCTTCAGTTGATGAACACCGTGCGAGAATTTTCCGGGAAGAGTTATCTCACGATTCGGTGACATTCAATGGCCTGCAAGATCACCCGACCTGAGTGCCCTTGACTTTTATTTATGGGGCTATCTCAAGTCTAGAGTGTACAGGGATAAACCACGCACACTTCAAGAACTGAAACTTGCAATTGAACGTGAAGTAAGGGACATCAATCGCGATGTATTGCAGCGTGTGATGTTGAATTTTGTTACTAGATTACGTCTATGTATTAATTCTCATACAAGCATACAAAAAGAGGCCATATACCTAAGAGGAAACAAAAGCCTTACACCTAAAGGTAGAAAGGCCTAGTACTAAGAACAAGAACATCTTTTTGTATTGTACCCTAATAGTAAATAATCATGTTGACTAATTAAAATGACTGTTCACAAACAACATTTAACTTCATCGATTTGTATAAATAACCCAGCCAATAGAAGCTTTAACCTCGATTGACTAATAGTTATCAAAGAAATGTAGAATTTAAATTGCATTTTAAAAGAAGATACAACATTTTTATTACAGCAAAAACCAGCGATAAAAATTAGCCATAACATACCACTACCAACTCGAAGAATCTCAAAGTAATTTTATGGTTGGCATTTCAGATGTGTCCTGTAAACTTTGCATATAAATTATGATCATGGATGGTTTAAAGAATAATAAATTTGTGTTTAAAGTTTATTTTAGACCATTCGTATCCATTGATTAAGAGATTATCTAACGAGTTACTTAAGTCGTCTTAAAGAAAAAGAAGATGGGTCAGTTATTTTTAATACTTTTTGGCTTTTTTATTACATTGCATCTTTCGAATATCCAGTGTGTTACGAATGTAATTACCTAAAATTGTTTTTGGACATAGTCAGTCTTCAGTTGTTGATCTACTGTCGTGGCGATTGTTTTTAAAGCATGTGAGTGTTCAAATTTTAATTTTATTACTTAAGTTAGTACCTTTTTGGAAATTTGTGTCTAGTACATACATTTTGCATAAAAGTAATAGGAGTAATAAAATTTCACTTAATCAGTTCTAGAACAGTGTTTTATTTATGTTCGCCAATGTTTGCAAAAATATTTAAATTGTTAGCCTAAAAGGCAAGAGCTGTTTTTTCTCGTTAAATCAAAAATTCAAACCCACTGCTTATAAATATAAGATTATTATTACTTACAATAATTTTATTGCCTGATATAAAATAATTATCGCTTATAAATGAAAATTATAGTTTTGTTAATGAACTTTAATGGTCCCAGCTATGAAATTTTTATCGCTTGTAATGTGAATGCATGATAAAACGGTAAATTACTAAATTATTAAGATTCACTCGCAACCAATAAGGGGGGAGTTTTTTTAAACAATAAGAAAACTCCTGCTGCTCATTTGCTATTCAAGCGAAATGATTTTTAAAGCGAGCCAATAATTTTAAAATTAAGTCTTCGTTGCAAAATATGCCAATAATCGTACTAATGCTTGCAGCTTTGTCATTATTCCGTGTATTGTACGTCCGTGTGTGATGATGCGCTGCCTAATAGAATTATTATAATGTTAAGAAATAATCTTCCCAGAGCTACATTATCGGATATATCTCTATTATATTGTGGGGACAGGATTATCATGGAAGAAATTTCCTGGAATTATTGCATATTAAAGTTACATGTCCTTAGTTACCGCAATTGTCCAAGGTTTTTGCCCTTGAAGCAATTTATGTAAAGCTAATTCCGGAATTTAATTTAATAATGCCTTAGTTAGTTAAAGAATCAAGGCGCAAGTTTTGTTTAAAAATTTCTGAGAGCATAATTTAGCGCATGATTTTATAAACGAAATTAGTAAATTCTTCACATTTTCAATTTTAATTCCCAACTTTGTGATAAACGAAACCAATTTTTCTGACAAAGTAGTACGAAGCTATTATAAAATACAAACGTTCAATAACAAATGTTTAAGAAAGATTCTGAAAATGTACTGACAAACATAATAAAAAATGGCATATTTCCTAACAAACTAAAATCTGCAAAAATCAAAATAATCCACAAAAATGGGATGTAAGTGATATAGGGAACTATAGGCCCATAGCCATACTCACAAACATTAGCAAGATATTTAAAAAAAGAATCTACAACAGAATTAAAAGTTACGTAGAACACTTTGGCATAATAAACAACGCTCAACATGGATTGAGGAAAGCCAAAACAACTACCCGCGCTATTTACATGGCAATCCGAAATGTACTTCAATCTCTCAATAAAACGAATACACCATGGTCATGTGTGTTGATCTCTCAAAAGCTTTCGATAGTGTTGACCACGAGATACTGCTAACGAAATTAGAACACTATGGTATACGAGGGACCGCCCATAACCTTATAAATTCTTATCTCTCGGAAAGAATCAATATGTTGCCGAAAAAGACCCGTGAGGTACAATTCTAAATTCCAACAAAAAGAAAATCAAAAAAGGAGTATCGCATGGATCAATCTTAAGCCCCTCTTATACATACTGTACACTTCTGATCTTCCAGATTTTGCCAAAACATCCCTTATACAATTTGCCGATCGATGCTTCCTTTAAAAACTCTTTTAAGTAAATACTATATAATTTTGTGTGTATATATGTGTATTATTATTATCGTGACATGTTCTACGCCTTTTTGGATATTAAGAACAAATAAAGATTTTTAATATTGTTATTAATACCAAATACAGAGGTCTGGGCTCGAACCAAACAAGCCCAAATAAAAATTTACATTAGCAAACGAAAATGGGGATGGATAGGACTTATGTTAAGAAATGGGGATGGAGATATTACCAAGGAGATTCTGAGAGGGACAGCAATAGGAAAAAGACGTAGAGGAACGCCAGCCAATACGTAGCGAAGAATAACTGAAGAATAACTAAGAACAGCAGGGAACACGTGGAGGGAATTAAATAAACTGGCCAAAACCAAACAAAACTGGAAGAGCTTCAAAGGGAGCGAAAGGAACTTTTTTTTCTGCAGAAGTGAGAGTATTATTGGGTATTATGATGGCGTTGAGAATGTAAAACTGCTGTTTCATCGACACAAGCATTTCACAAGAGTTTCATTTACATTTCACGAACCTTCGTTATTGCTGAATAACTACAATTAAATTCACGGTGCCACTTAAAACAGTACAGAGCCCGATCAAATTAAATGCGCACCATAAAAAGAATTGGTTTCCGATAAAATTAAAACGTAGCCATCGTCCGATATAATTGAAAATACCCATCGCATACCGAGAATGGCACGGAGAGCTCTAGATGTCCGCACTTAGACGAGCCATTCAAAGAATACGAACCTAAGATCACGGTTTCATGATGATCACAACATAATAATGATAGAATCAAAATTAAATTAACTGCCTACAAAGCTCACTAAGATCAGTCACCTCTCAACAAGAACGGTATACTCTACTATAAGTTATTTATCACCTGTATTTTTCATCGACTTCTCAATAGCTGTCCTTCTTTATTGCATGGAATAATAATCAATGTGAGGACGCAAGCTATAAAATGGCGAACTGCTAAGTACATGAGATTGGATTATGGACGCATAACATTTTTATAACCTCGGGAATAAAGGAGTCTTCGTAAAAGTAACGTTTAT
Organism: Elmis aenea; assembly: GCA_947652605.1. Taxonomy (NCBI): domain Eukaryota; kingdom Metazoa; phylum Arthropoda; class Insecta; order Coleoptera; family Elmidae; genus Elmis; species Elmis aenea. Next base: position 67,336,516 of record OX393577.1, read on the forward strand.
TTTTTTAACCACTTTCGCAAGGAATCATAAAGGGTACAAACAAAAATTTAATAAAAGTTAAAGATTGTTAACAATAACCTTAGAAATAAATAAACAAAAATGTTCAAATACTTTCCCTGGAATTTAAACCAAACAACTAATTTAGTAACAATTGTAAATTTATAACGAATCCACACAACTTGAAGGAATTTTTGCAATAAATCTGTATTGATGAAAGAAATAAACATTTAAATTAATTCAAATGCATTGTCTAATCAAGAGGACATCATTAATAACTTTTTAAAGTGTTTGCATCGAAGGAAATAACAACAACAGTATCATTATTTTTTTTAAACTAAAATTTCAAAGGAAATTAGGGAAGTGTTTTGCAAAACAATTGCACAAAAGTTAAACTTAATTAACAGCTATTCTTTAAATAAAATATAGCTACATTTTAATTGTTTTGTTCGCCTTATTTTACAATAAATTAAACTTCTTCTTCTCCTTCATCTTCCTCTTCTTAACCGGTTCCTCTTGTACCTTTCGGTGTCGAGGTATGCTTTTCTATTTCTGTGTTATGTTTCTCCACTCCTGCTCATCGTTAGCTAATTGTGGCACATCTCTCCAGTTGACTCCTTTTTCTTCTAGTCTTTGCCTCACTTCTTTTTCCCATTTTATTCTTGGTCTTCCTCTATTTCTTTTTCCCTCCATCTGCATTTTATCAGTCTATTTTCGCGTATCTACTTTCTGGCATGTGTAGTACCTGTCCAAGCCATCTTAACTGATTCGTCTCCATCCTTTTCTTGTTATCTGTTACTCCTAGGTTATTTCGAATTTTTTCGTTACTGATTTTATCGATCAGTCTACCTGCATACCTCTATTCTTCTCAGAAATCTGTAACTGTACTATATTTTAATTTCTCTCGAGCTGGCAGACCTGATTTTGTAAACAATAACATCCATCCAACAGCTGAGTATATATGAATGCTTTTCTCGAAGAGAAATTAAAATTTAGTATTAGGATCACATGAATGCAAGGAGTAATACCCCAGATTGAGTTCCAGTGTTTTTTCGATTCATAAGTTGGCAAACTTGATTGAATTTGTAAACATTAACAACTGTCAGCTGATCATGAAATATTTTTCTACTTTTACAGTCATCTATCTACATGATACAACAAAATTATTTATGTCTATTGGGGGTGTAAATAACACGTGCATGAAGTTTTGAACCATTTACTGTGGTTTAAAAGTAGTTTTGCACTTCTTTTTTTTTACAAGTAACCCTAAATTGAATTTGTAAACAATAACAACTGTCAGCTGACCATGAAATATCTTTCTACTTTTACAGTCATCTATCTACATGATACAACAAAATTATTTATGCCCATTGAGGGTGTAAATAACACGTGCATGAAGTTTTGAACCATTTACTGTGGTTTAAAAGTAGTTTTGCACTTTTTTTTTTTACAAGTAACCCTAAATTGAATTTGTAAACAATAACAACAGTCAGCTGATCATGAAATGTTTTTCTACTTTTACAGTCATCTACATGATACAACAAAATTATTTATGTCCATTGAGGGTGTAAATAACACGTGCATGAAGTTTTTAACCATTTACTGTGGTTTAAAAGTAGTTTTGCACTTTTTTTTTTTACAAGTAACCTAAATTGAATTTGTAAACAATAACAACTGTCAGCTGATCCTGAAATATTTTTCTACTTTTACAGTCATCTATCTACATGATACAACAAAATTATTTATGTCCATTGAGGGTGTAAATAACACGTGCATGAAGTTTTGAACCATTTACTGTGGTTTAAAAGTAGTTTTGCACTTTTTTTTTTTTTTACAAGTAACCCTAAATTGAATTTGTAAACAATAACAACAGTCAGCTGATCATGAAATATTTTTCTACTTTTACAGTCATCTACATGATATAACAAAATTATTCATGTCTCAATTTTTAACTTGATTCGTTAAAAAAAATACATAATATTTATTTACCTAAAACAACATAATCTATCATAGAACGACCATTAACATTATATTTTTCCCTCATAGTTTTTAAGTTTAAAGGTCCTTAAAACCATTGCTTGCCCCGAGCCTCGCATTTACTCTGAAAGCCCTAGGTGTAGATATAAAATCCGTTCAACAACAACAATCGTAATAAATCTACCACTATTTCTTTTATTTGTAACAAATCTGTTTGTTTCAATTGATAAAAGCAATACTATTCTGGTTTTATATTAAGTTATTTCTTAAACTGTTAACAAAACACAAAGGCAAAGCAGGTAAAAGAAATAGTTTTACATTCAACACCCTTTGAATGAAATTGTAGTACAAAAAATGTAAATATTTGTTTCAAATCATTAAAGATAAAAATTCGAGAATTATGTTTTTAACTTTTCTAAAGTCAATAGAATTTTTGGTATTATTAACAGTTACAGTCATCACATTATGTGCTTAAACTAAAAGACACCGAAAGGTACAAGAAGAACCGATTAAGAAGAAACTAAAACAATCACTTGGCTTTCATTGCGGTTTCTATAAAACTGTTTTCGCGCTGCTTCGTAAGCAAAATTATTTGATACTCTAAAACATATAATTGAAATTAAAGTATAAGTTCAATGCTTTTTTAATTTTTGAAATAAGCTTAAATGAAGTAGAATTCGATTAAATCACATAAAGTTAGTTTTCGGTTAAGATTAGACTTTCTTACATCCCTATCCCGGAACCAAGCCCAATTAAATTTAATTTTTTTAGTTAAATTTATCTATAACTACTGAAAAACGGTAGCTGCAATTATTGTTGATTTTAATTTCGTCTGATCAATCAAATATCCGGCCCCAATAAAAAAAATCATGTCTTCCTTTCTCTTTGCTTCAAGAACTCTAACAATATTTGGCTTTGTTGAATTATCGGCAACTTTGCGTAACACAATCGTATTTTTATTGGTCGTATAGCAAAAACCTTTAATTATTGTAGCTTACAGGATGTTTGTTGTTATAAATAATTCGCTGGAGTTTTTGAGTGTATCAGACGACAAAAAATGCGGTAAATATTTTAGTTACCGGTTTCACAGGCGACTCAGTTAAGTTGTTTGAATACTTTCCGAAATTTTTACTAGATTTTAAAATGTAATTTTTCTGGTTTTCGGTTTCGTCTCAGGAATTTTATTAACTTTATGATATCGTAAAGTGGTTTAAAAACATGTGTACGCATCTGTCTATGACAAATTTAACTTACGTTGAAAATACCAAAGTATCGTAAGCAGGTAAACAACACCATGCATAGCTTTGCTAATAAGACGATAGGCTAATCCAGTCAAAAGGTTTTAAAATATTTCAAAAATCCATTTTTTAATACGTAATTCGTGTATGAGCATCATTTTTCAATTACATATTAATTAAATAATGTACAGTTTAGAACATTTTGGTTACTTTGATTATATCATACTAATGGAGAATAAAATATACAGACATTTTGGATCATCTTAGTGTTAAAATCGTTAGTAAGAGCATAAAAAATAATGTGTGTATAAAGTTTGAAAATTGTTTTATATTTTAGTTCAATAGACTATTGTAATTTAAACAATTTAAAGATACAAAATTGTTACTTATTGTGTACACAACACATCCACAAAGTTTTAATTCGATTTCCTTTGATTCAAATTTCCAAAACAATAACATTTTGAAAGGAATCTGTGCATAACATAACTTATAAAAATGTCCCTAGGCTCATCTTGGTCGCCCACAGCTGATTACGAGATATTTTCCAGGCCAATACTTTGCTTATGGGATTCAGAATTCTGGTATTAGGATCACAGAAACGAGAGGAGGCTCATCGTTGATTTTTAGTACTAGTAAAATTGGGTTTCTTTAAGTTGGCCATACTGACATCAAAACGTAAACATCTCCCAGCTGATTGCATTTTTGAATTTTTCACAATAATTTTTTGATAATTATTTGATCGATCTGGGTGTAGATAACTGTTTTTTAGCTTGAAAATTTTATTTCTATGATGTTTCAAAGCAATTGCTTTAGTTTTAAAGTATTTTTTGCTCATGAAAGTTTTTTAATCATATTTTCTACCATCTTAGGGTTCATAATTATTATTTAGGGTGTGTTTTACTTGTGTATACAGTTTTGCATCAATTGCTATAAAACAAATCCATTTTTCCTTGTATAAAATCAAGATTGCACCTACTACATTTTTTAAAAAAGCTTATCGTAGCAACGTTATAATCTTCAAAATCGATTACATTTTGACAGTTAATTTAAGGTATCTTGTTTTTGCATCTAAGCTTCAGAACACTATTATCAAAGCTTCGGATGTAATGAACTTAATTAAAAATATAACAATATATTACTCGTACATTTTTGGTTGGATGAAGTGAATCGTACAATTTTTAAGTTTGTATACAGAGTGTTCAAAACTAATGGTATTTCTAGGACATTTCGGTAATTACAATTAATAGCTACAAACTGTTTTATTCTCCATGGCTTCTGTTTTCAGCTAGATTCATTAGTTTTATTTTGCGAGTTCATAAAAAAACTAAAATTGACGATTCTAAAATTAAACCATAACTTCTTTATTTAAAAAAAAAAACATAAAGGTTTCAGATTTTCACTTAAACGAAGAATCTTCCTGCAAATTCTTAATCCTTAAATCACATCAAGTAAGTCTAAACTGGATCTTCTACAATTCAATTAAACTTATCTTTTCGTAATTTAACGACTTTGTGGACACTTTAACTCGACTTCTTACACATAATTAATAAAATTACTGGATGTAGGTTATTATCAGTTGACAAAATCACGTTGCTAAGCACTGTAACAGGTTTGTAAATGTTATATAAACAGGAAGAGAGCAGACGCAGTTCTTTTCCTGGATAACTAATGTAGCTGAAGTTAACAATGAGAAGACAACTATGTTTATCGTACTGCAGTGGCAATTGTTTGCTTACTACAATTCCTTTTGACATGCAAGCAAGTGCTTACTGATCTTGCCGCGTGTTTTACATCAACAATGTCGTTACATCATCAGTACAGCGCATAAATTGATCCTGTTGTAAAAATTGAAGGTAATTGTTTGTAAGGGAATTCCCAAATTACTTGTCTCTTAACAGCAGATACAGGGTCGTTTGAATTTGAGGAACTTTGGGTAATTTCTGTTAATTTTAGTCTTGAAAGAAATTTTCCAAGCATTATTAATTTAACAATTGTTTTAAAAAACTTTAAAAAAATATTTGTTTTCTATGTCTCAATCTCAATCTATAAGCTATGGCAGTTTCTCAGTTGTTAGCTACCATATTACTTTGTATGTCCATTCATCATCATTCAATTTCTTGTAGATATTGCATCTGCACTTCATGCTCCTAATTCCTTCTTGTTCAACTCTTTGCCACCCAATTTCATATACTTTTGGGCTCTTTTACACCCAATATTTTGCTGTTTTCGGCCGGAAACTATTACCCCATCCAAGTATAACAAAATACATCAAATTATGACTTTGATTCCATGCGTCAGTGATTCGCTAAGTGTGGTCTTTGGACCACCAGTCTTCTCACAGACCCTCCAGGGTGCTTGAAAGAGATTAACATCACAAACGCTAATTCTTTGACACCGAATTTCAGCTAAGTTTTTCCTAACATTTTTTGCGTGCTAAAATCAAGCCAAAGGAAATTAGAAACGCGTGTTGGATTATTTAACTAACTTAAAGGTATTTATAATCCGCAAGAACGGAGCCATCGAAATTACAGAAGCCCATTACATTTTTTGCCTTACAGAAGCGGCGCTATTGGATTAAATATCCTTTTCCTGTAACCAACAGGATGTTTATGTAGCTATAATAAGTGTAACATGTAAAAGATGGGCATTAATTAAAGTTGTTTGGATTGAAAAAACCGGATCTGATTGAAACCGGCAGTAATTATGATAGAAATACAGTAGATTATTTTATTTTTCTCGACATAATTCTTGCTTTCTATTTTTATAAACCTAATTTATATTTATCACTGTAATGTGACAATTGTAGCTCAGGGTACAAACAAATAAATTATAAAACATTTATTTAGCTAGTATCAGAAGATTAACAATAAATTATTAGAGGAGTCAGTCATACATTACTAAAACAATACTTTTTATAGGAGTTGTTTGTTTATGATTCGTTCACGTTCAACGTAAATTGTCAAAATTGTATCGATAGCTTGAGAATCTACTTCATAAGCAGCTAATGTCGGAGAAAACATTTTAATTAATTTAATCCTCACTAAAGAATCATATTTTCATTAGCAATAATAAGAATATCATACACCAACACAGCCAAATACCTCGGCTTAACACTTGACACAAAACTTCGTTGAAAAACTCATGTCAGAAAGAAAAAAGAGGAGTTAGGTATTGGATATCCAAAAATGTATTTGTACACCTAAGTTAACCATGAGCTGTAATCAGTATCTACTATTACAAATACCTTACACCTTAGAGTAGAAACGTAAAAAATTATATACATATAATCTTTTTTTTTAAATACCATTCCTTACAACATTTTTATAATTATAAATTTGTAATAAAAACATAATCTTCAACTTAAGACCTTATTTTGTTGTTTCGGCGTTGTTTTTTCAGCAAATTATCTCAGCTATTTTTCCTTTCTATACGTCCAGTTTATTGAAAGAGCATTAAAACAAATGTTAAATATTTATGGATAAGAAATTGCAGTTTATCTTAGCACAACAAAGTTTATTAATGCTCATTTCTAATTAATGATTTTGTTCAGTTAGTTTCATTAAGTGTCGCAGTTTATATAACAAAAGCAACAGTTTAATTAATGGCAGACATTATTTGTTATACACACGCGTAATGAGCTCCATTATTTACCATCACAAGACGCTCGTCTGCAAATTTATTTTATTCTATGATTAATGGTCGCAATTTGATATGAATTTGTAACAAAAACAGCGCTAATTTTATAGTTTCGTGTTTGTAATTACCGTGTCTAACGCTTTGTCCGTTATTCGTTTTGCGAACGCTATTCCAAACCGATAATAACTTCATAGAAGATCGTCCAGAATTAGCTGTTTGTGTATTACATGTTCCGTCAGACTATTATACAGGGTGATGCAAATTCAAGATCCATCATGAATGTGTCACGAATCTTAAAAGCTACAAAGATGCTATATTTGGGGCAAAGATATGTCTCTTAGTGCTGAATTATAATCTGAGATGAAAAATTGCTATGGCTCTCTAAGTTGAGAAGTTATTAACGAAAAACTTTTCGTTTAATTTTTGTCTTTAATAGTTTTTTGGTGAATAACTTTTGATGTAAAAGAGTTATGACAATTTAATTTTTAAATGTAACCTTAGCAACAAATTATGTAGCTTAAAATGATTGGACGTAGCCAGTTAACTATTAAAATGGAACTAAAAGACAGCAAAAGCGTCTAGTGTTGTCTTTCCACATTCCTGTTAGACGGAAGCGGTCGTGGAGACTTGTTACATGAATTCAGTTAAATTTATTTCGCCAATATATCGCAAAGTGCAGACATAAAGGTATTACTTCTTGACACGAACGGGATCATAAAAAATTCAAACTATAATAATGCGACCGCTTTTTGCGGCACGTAGTCAAACCTGTTGTGACCATTACAGACATTGACAAGTACCCTAGACTCGCTGTAATAAATTTGTCGGAAAAACCTCTTTTCTAGGGTCTATTGATTACTGCAATATTAAATACAGGGTGTACCAAATCCAAGGCTCAACATGGAGATCTCGCTTGCGTTAGGAGCTGCACCGCTGCAGCCGTGAACAGCTCAAAACTTTTCCCTTAATTGTAAAATTCTTCCATTCTCGGACCTAGATTGCCTAAAATCTTTTGTTACTACCCCCGACCACCTACTCCGCGGTTGGCCTCCTTTTCTCTTCGTGCCTTTCATTTTTCAGTGGATCTATCATCTTGTCTTCTGTTAATAAGTCCTCGCCATCCTTATCTTTGTATTCTTGCAATTGTTATTTTTTTGTTTACAATACATTTTTGTAACTTCTTAATTTGTTCTTCTTTTCCACCAACTCCCTTTTTTTATTACTTAGTATATTCTTCCATGCTCTTTTTCCATTCTTCCAGGTTCGTCCAAGTTCCGCATGCACATAAGATTTTTGAGAAGAATAAAAGAATGCAGACTAATTGATAAGATTAACAATGATAAAATAAGAAAAAGTGTATGAGTCAAAGACATAAAGAAAAAGATGAATACATCTACAAAACATGCCAGGAAGCAGGTACGCAAAACTGACATGGAAACGAAGTTTGATGAAAAAGGAAGTAGAGGAAGACCAAAAAAAAAAGGAAAAACGAAATAAGACAAAGACTAGAAGAAAAAGGAGTCAGCTGGAGAGATGTGCCCCAGTTAGCCAATCATAGATAGAGATGGAGACGATATTAATAGCTGGGTAACACACAAAAGAAAAGAATGGAATGAACATATTAATAGGATGGACGGCGGGAGAATAGTAAACATCGCCCGCGATAAGGAGCGTTGGACGTCCTAGGAAAAGATGGAGCGACAACCTCAACGTAGAGCAATAGGCAAGTGGATGAAGAATAAACAGGCAAATCGCCTATAGTCAAAAAGGAAGAGGAAGATGAACTCCAAGATAAAAAATGTACAAGTGCAACCAAGAAAAAAATTGCTCTATTTTCCATTAATCTTCACCATTTAGAATACCATAAAAAAATGAAGTTTTTTTTAGAATCCTCAAAAGTCAAAAATTTTGACCCACAAACTTACCATTTTAAAGATCTCTCTTATGGACCACAAACAATAGACATACTGTATACTAATCAAGACGACTTTTTAAAATTAAAACACCGAGTGAACTATATAATTGCATTAGAATCTAATTCCTATAATTATAGGTTTAAAACTGCAGATAAAATAAATACAAAAATAAATTTTTATCTAAGCTACGCCCGTTTCTTATTCCTTTAATGAACGCTCCAATTAGAAAAAAAAAAGGTATAAAAAGCAGTTTAGTCACGATCTTCAGTCAAAAACCAGCTTTAACTGTTTATCACCTCCGTCTTACGTGTGTGCAACTGCAAGCTTATAATAACGTTAATGTTAATCTAATTTAATGTTGGATCCAGATTGCTAATCACCAAATTCACTCAACTAGCCGAATAAAATTGGGTCCTGAGGCTAAATGTCCATTAGCTGTTATCTTGTATTGATCAAAAAGATCCCAGCTTCACATTAGATAAACACAGATCAAGTTAATTAGATACATTCCAGATATTAAGAAGTAGGTAATACGAAATGGGACATTTTTTTATTGTTTGTGAAGATATTTTTTTAAAAAAGGTAAAAAAATAGTTGAGATAGGAACTTGTAATATGAAATAGAAATAAATTTCTATTGAGTTAAGAGTAAGTTTTGTTGAGTTTCCATCGTTTTAAAAATAATAACTAATTTTAAGATTCATTTATACTCTGCAACAGTATTCAAAACCTTGCATTGATATTTATAAACAATTATATTGATCCATGTTTAAGTTACTGCAGTTTTAATTTAAATATAAATACTTAAACAGTTTAGCTAAGAAATCACTAAACTTCTGTTTAGGAAGAATACCTTGTTGAAGAAAACCTTTATCAGTTTCAAAACTCTCCTCTCTTCGTCATTGAACAACTTTTGTGTCAAAAAATTATATTATCTACCGAAAAACAACGCGGTAGTCTTAATATTATTATACATTTTCCTTAAAAAGCGATTGTGCGAAAAACTAAAATCTAAAATATAAGTTTTCCTGGATCTCCGTATTTCATCAAGTCAATTTTTGCTATCAACATAATCTTACTGTATTTTTTACAAAGTAGGTATGATCCAAATCAAAACTAAATAAAAGCTCAAGATACATCATACGAATTTACAATAATTTATGCGCCAAGCAGATAAGCTGACACTTCCCATGTTCGATATTTCGTATGATAAGCAAAATATTTGATGCCTAAAATGATTAACTTTTTTTTAAATAGACGAATTAATTACCTTCAGTGATAATTTAAGCATTTTTGAATAATTTAATTCTTAAAAACGATGTAGAAAGATTAGCTTTCCGGTTTCTTTATTTCCGTTCGCAAAATGATTTCGAATTATTTTTGCATAGTTCGGTTGTGTTGAAGAAACAAATAGTTTTTTGTTCATCCTGTTTGTAGAAAAAAAAAAACAATATGTAAATATTAAAAATAAAGTTGTAAGTATGCAATATAAAACAGTTTGACATAAACGCTAGAGCACCTGATCAATGTTTATTGTTGAAGAAGGTTTACATGAATATAAAAATATGTCTGATAAATGTTTGAATCGTTTAAAATTTTGTTATAAAGCCCTATTTGTTGAAAAGAGAATTTTCTAAAATAGTTTCAGTGCCCCTGTTTCTTCATCGAGAAATGACATACTCGTATCAATTTGCTTATTCATTCGCAGCTAGTATAAACGTTCTTCAAAAAAAGAACAATTTTACCCATAAGTTTAAAGTTTAAAGAACTACGCCTGCATGATCGTTGGGTGGATTGAGTAGCTCAGCGGTTATGTTGCCGGTCCTAAGCCCGGATAAAGGAGGAAGGTTCTTAGGTCAGGTTAGCTCCCTACCTGAGGTAAAAAGGTTAAATATGCTCACAGAACCGGAAACTTGCCTCGGACCAGGACTGATATACCTATGACGACCCACGCGAGAAAACGGATAGCGAGATGGAAAAAGAGAAATCTATTGCGCTTTGCTACTTGGAACGTAAAATCATTTAACAATAAAGACCAAGAAATAATAAAAGAACTAACGGAGAACAAAATCGATGTCTGCGCACTACAAGAAACCAAAAAGAAAGGGAGAGGCCAAAGAATGTATGCAGAATACATAGTAATCTATAGCGGAGTAGAGAAGCATGAAAGGGCAAAAGAAGGAGTTGCCTTGGCAATCCATAAGAAATACCAAAACTGCATACAGGAATGTAAATACATATCCTCACGAATACTAGTTGTTAGAATGAAATCAGAAGATCGAAGAATAAACATATTGTCAATCTATGCACCTGAAGATAATAAACCGCAACATCAAAGAGAATTTTTTTTTGACCAACTTCAATCCGCAATGGACTCATTACCAAACGATCAACCGATCATCATTCTTGGAGACTTTAACGCCCGTATCGAAACTGAAATAGTGCCAGGAGTTAAACAAAGATTTAACGAAAATGTGCTTAACGATAATGGAGAAATGATGATAAATCTGTGTGCCTATAACGAATTGCGTATCAACAACACCTTTTTTGACCTCAAAAATCAATATAAGTACACATTCGCAAACACCAGGGGCCATAAATCAACAATTGATTATATTGTCACTAATAGACACTTTCACCCGCTTCAAATACTGGAGGTTAGAACGCTAAATTCAGCAGACATAGGGAGCGACCATAGTCTTCTACTTGGAAGAATAAGAATGAACTTTAAGCCACCAAAAAAATCAAGATCTACGATACAAGAACATAAAATCAATGTAGAGTCATTATGGGACTCAACAATAAAAGAACTCTATGATAGAAGACTACAAGAAAAAATCAAGGTAAACTCAATCACAGACAGGGACGACGTCAATCTAGCGTGGGAAAAAATAAAAAACAACATTAAAACTGCTGCACATGAGGCACTGGGAACTAGAACCGTAAAAAAGAACCACATAAACACAAATAAAACACCATGGTTTTGTCCAGAAGTCAAGGAGAAATGCAAGGAGAAGAAACAAGCTTACCTCACATATCGAACGCTAGGTACGCCACAATCATACAACAAGTATCGACGGATCAGGAATGAAACCAATGAATTAGTAAGACAGACCAAAAATCAATACTGGGAAATCTTCTCAAAACGCTTGGAAAAGGACTTTTATGGACTTCAAAAGCAGATTTGGCGGCTCATCAGATCACAGAGGAGAGAGGTTAACGAGTTGATTGAAATAAACCACATAAAAAAAGAGGATTGGGTCAACTATCTAACGGATCTATACAGAGCACAAAACGAAGAAGAGGAACTAAACACACCAGAAATAGCTATTAATGAAAACGCCCAAATTTGTAAATCCGACGTACAACTAGCTCTGCAGAAGTTAAAAAACAGGAAGAGCGCTGGACAAGACGGAATACCAAACGAACTACTTAAATACGGCGGACGAGAACTAACACAAGAATTAACAACTCTAATTCAGAAGATACTATATCGACACAGAATCCCAGATGAATGGCGAACCAGCACCACCATTCTTATGTTTAAAAAAGGAGATAAGAAAGTACCCTCGAACTACAGAGGTATAAATCTGCTGAGCACAACATTAAAGCTAACAACAAAAGTGTTAACGAACAAAATTAACAGTTTCACTTCGCTGGCAGATGAACAACAAGGATTTAGATCAGGAAGATCCTGCACGGATGCCGTCTTTGTCATAAGACAAATAACAGAAAAGTCAATTGAATACAACAAGCCAGCCTATATGTGCTTTATTGACTTGACCAAAGCGTTTGACCGAGTCCAACTAAAAGATGTTCTACACATACTTTATAATAGACAAATCCCATACAATATAATTAAGACTATAGAGAACATGTATGCAGCAAACCAAATACAGGCAAAATTAGATGAAGGACTTACTGAACCAATACCAGTTGGTAGCGGTATCCGCCAGGGGGAGTCATTAAGCCCACTTCTCTTCAACATCATAATGGACGAAATTATACAGAAGGTCCGATCATTGAGAGGATACAAAATGGGAGATAGAGAGGTAAAAATTGTATGCTATGCCGACGATGCTGCACTCGTTGCAGAGAGTGAAGACGACTTACAAAGACTCTTACACTCGTTCAACTGTACAGCTAAATCACTTAACATGACAATATCTTCCACAAAAACAAAATGTATGACAACTTCAAAAACACCCTTGAGGTGCAAACTAGAAGTCGATGGAGAGGTTATCCAACAGCAAATGAAATTCAAATATCTCGGGATAGAACTTTCGGGCTTTGGCGATGTGGAAGCAGAGGTAAGGGAACAAACAACTAAAGCAACAAGGATAGCAGGATGTCTAAATAATACAATATGGTGCAACAAAAACTTGGGAATTGAGGCCAAGTCTAGAATCTACAAAGCAACAATTAGACCTATCATGACATATACAGCGGAGACCAGGCCAGAAACGTCAAAAACTAAAAGACAACTAGAAACAACAGAAATGAAAGTATTGCGCAGAATTACGGGTAAAACACTTCTACACAGGGAGAGAAATGAAGAAATAAGAAAAACGTGCAAAGTAGACGATATTAATAACTGGGTAACAGACAGAAGAAAAGAATGGAATGAACATATTAATAGAATGGACGACGGGAGAATAGTAAAAATCGCCCGCGATAAGTCTCCACTGGGACGCAGGAGCGTTGGACGCCCTAGGAAAAGATGGAGCGACAACCTCAACGTAGAGCAATAGGCAAGTGGACGAAGAATAAACAGGCGAATCGCCTATAGTCAAGAAGGAAGAAGAAGAAGAAGAAGTTTAAAGTTACAGTTTATTTAAAACGTTATAAGTGCATAAAGTGATAAGTTTTTTTAACCTTATCATGTACAACCATTGTAGAACTTTTTATAAATTTACTTGTCATCGCAAGGAAGTGAAATAATTCCATTGATTTTAAAATATAAATTTATATTTATGATTATAATATTCGTAGTTGTGTTCCTCCTTCGCAATTTCATCTGTTAACTGCATCCACCAGGTGAGATATTTTTACAATCTAATTTTTTATGACGACATGTGTGTTGATAATTTCCTTTTATAAATCACAAGGAATTGAACGGATGCAGCAGTAATTCATAAATCAAAAAATATTTGACCAGTGTACACCTTCCATTTTAATATTAATTTGGGTATAATAAATAGCTTCCTAATTAATTTAATTTATACTTATTTTTTATGTTTTAAAGCAAATTGTAAACCATTAAATTATTAATAGTTTTACAACTTTTCCTGCCGTTTGAAATTTTAAGACAAAATTAATCTGCATGAAAAAATCTGTGAAAGAAAATGCTTTGATTTTTCTAATTATTTTTTAGGAAGGTAATTTTGTTTTATTATTTGCTGTTTTTATTAAGTTTAAGTACAGAAAAGTGTAACTTAATTTATGCAGGACGAAGAAGGACAATGGAAGGCTTGTAATTTGCAGAATAAAAATTTAAAAAACTATTTGTGATAAAAAAAAATATATAAACTTCCTCAGCAAATGCTGTTAAGCATATTTCCTTTTATAATTTTTTTTTCATTTGTATTGCCTTTTTAAAATAACTTAAATACAAGTTTACAAGTCGCTACTGTTCTGTAAAATCGTGAATATAGACCAAATGCAAATGTATGTATTAATGCAGGCAATTTAAAAGCAAAATATCCTTTTCTAACCCGACTATCTTAAGATGTTAGTTTGCCAACTTGTTAATCGATAAATTTGATTTAATACCTTAATCTGTTCTATCAGAGCATCGTTCAACGGCACCCACTCCATGCACTACATTATAAACTTGTTCCTCCCACATTTTCTGGTTCACAGACAACCGTAGGTTCTATAAAAAGCCTCATATCAAATTCAGGAATTTAAGTAATTAAACAATTAGCTGTGCTGATCAAGTACTGAGCAGGTTTTATGGTGTTCCTGCCATGCACATTTGCAACAAACTTAACGTTCCTTACTTTTCAACGCAAGCTACAAACACAAGTAATTTTTAGTTCTGTAACCCTCTGAGTTTTGCAATTTTTTGGATAAGCTCTCGTTAAAAATTGTAATATATTTTCGTAGATTTGTTCTCTCTATTCGTTAATTCGGCATCTATTTTCCCATCCTCTGTTATTATGCTTCCCAAGTATTCGTCTGTTGTTACTCTTTCCAGCATATTGTTTTGACATTTAATTTTGTTGTTGTTCTGATTGTTTTCTTTTTGTCGAAAATTAAAAAATAATAATTTTCATAAAGTTGAATTAACCCCACCTGTCCAGTTACGGGTTAAAACTTTAAAGTTGGCCAAAAACTAAACAGCTGGTAAATTACAACTGTCCCACGTTCTGTTTTTTACAGAATTTTTCGTCAATTTGCATTCTCGCAACGAACTTGTTTCAAATTTTTTGTTCCAACACATAATATTTTGTTTTTTGCTATCAAAAACGCAATTCTCTCTTCCTTGCCTGCTCTAGAATTCAAGTTATTCGTCTCGAAAACGCCGGCTATGTAGATTATTTAAAATAGCTGCCCGCTTGATAAATAGTTATGGTTTCCTAGTGGGTTTGTTGTTGATTAACCCCGGTATTGATTAATTCGAAAACGACTACGGCAATTTCTAACGGCATATATACAGGAAATGGTCAGGTATGATCGGGAGTTATGCCAAAGGGGGTTGAATGGCTACCCATTGCGGTTGTCGGAGCACATGCGAGATGAGAGGTGTTTTGCACGCGCCGTCAGGCATCGCTGGACAGGAGCAAGTAGGCGTGTGCCGACTACCCAGATGACGACTACCTGCATGCTTCGGTGCTTTCCTAATATCCGTATCGATAACGATATAGGGGTGTGGTTTCATCGTTGACTGATGAAATAAACGAGTGACTAATTATGAAATTATGGGGCACTTCAAAAATAATTATAAATTAGTCAAAAAAGTCTCTATCAAACACAACATTTCCCTGTAAAGAAGATTTTTAGCTGGAAATTTTAGGGAATGTTAAGAAGACTGCTTATAAATTTAATTTGGTTTAGGGGGTCCTATAAGGGTTGGAATGAATAAGCGATTCGTTTATTAATATAAATTATCCTGATTAAAAATCACTTACCTTCTCTCACGAAGGGTTTCTTGTGGAAATGCAATACCGCCTGTAAGAATCTTATTCCTTCATCCGTTGGAATCTCGTTTAATCGATTTTTCTTTTTTAAATTTAAATTTTTACTATAACTAATCAGGGTCGACTAACCTATAGTTTCTTTGGACACGTTACACTGAAGTCCCATATCTCGTGTAGATGCATTTGGCTTAAAAGTATTGTATGCCAAAACACGAACTTCTGTATCTTCATTAATCTCTATTTTGGCTTCTTTTGGTTTACAAAAAGATCCATACTGTTTTAAATTAGCTTTAAGTTTTGCAGATGTGTCTTGAAAGTTGATTTTTAGTAATTTACAAGAAATTGTTGATAAAGTTCGAAGCAGATCTTTTGTTCAGAACATAAAGCACCTTTAATTTGATTTTTAATAGACATGTGTAATATTACACATTTTTCTAAAATGATTTTGAGATGTACAAGTAATTAACAGCATAATCTAATAAACAATTAAGGTAATTCCGGAAGATATGCCCCACTGGGAGAGATGCCTTGGTTGTTCTATTTTCGCATGCTAATGACAGATGCCAAAATTTGTACTGTATTATTGTTCCGTAACAGTTGCTATCTGTAAGGCATACTACCGTTGGCAAAAATTTCGGGTGGTGTGCGGTTTCCAACAAAATAAAGATGGGATCAACGATTTTAACATGGCGCTATAATGTAGTAATAACTTAAAGATACCGGCAATTCGAAATTTATTATTTTTCATGGAATACTTTTAGCCAGCTTCTCAAATACATTGTTAGGATTATTATTGCAATAGAATACACCGGTATCTTTTAAGTTCCATTTTTTTTTCCCTGGGGCATCTAACCCGTACTAAAAGGAGAGTTGCCCCATTTTATCGAGGTACAGATGCCCCGGTGGAACATCTATTCCTTATACACAATACAGCAACAGCTAATCAATTTATTAATTAATACTGTAACACAAGCATCCTAGAAAGACTATATTGACATTATTTTTGAAAAATAAACTGTTCAGAGATGTCTACGACGTATAAGAGGAAAACATCTGGTAAAAACAGAAGGCAATGGTCTTCAGAACAATTCAGAGAAGAATTAAGAAAAACAAAATCTTTTTAACATGTGTTCAGGGACAAATCCCTTAGCTCGGATGACCAACGGTAGCAAAGGGATAACATTTTTGTAATAGTTAGGTAGTAAGTCAAGTTGCAAAATACATTCTGATTCAAGTTCTCATTCGAATACATGCATTAATTCGATACAAGTTCTCATTCAATACCAGTCAAGTTGTAATCTTAAACAAACTTCTTAGTTCTGTAAATAAATTACATTAAAAAATTTTAAAGCCGACGTCGGGCTCAATAATCTAAGAAGACGAACAAGCAGACTAAGCGTCGAAACGTTCGCCTTTTTTTACCGTCGTTATCGTCGTACATAACGACGGCGACGTCGTAAGTGTGTTAAGTTGATATGATCAATCGAGTGTACGATTTGTAACATATCAATAAAAATACATTTTGGTTTAAATATTTTTGGTTTCATTGATCGTTTAAGGCCGGTACATCACTCCCATTTATTTGGGGCATCTCACCCGCACTGTCGGGAGAGATGGCCAAAAACATGGTTTTGCTTAATTTTTTTTTTTTTGTAAACTACCGCTCGTAATATTCAAATTTTGAATATCGTGCGTTATTCTCAATTGAATTGGCTATGCATTTCCATTTTTTCGGAGACTACAAAGTCAAAAATTATTAAAAGGTGATTTTTTAGCCTTAGGGGGACAACTGTCCCGGAATTACCTTAGTTCGTTGTATGGTCTTTTTCATTACTCTCCGTTTTTTTAAATATTGTTTATTGTCCGTTATACAGAAATATTGGTTGTTAAAAAATTAAAGACAAAAACGTTAAAACAATTTAACCAAATAAATTCGTAACTAAAAGTTATTATATATTTAGTCAACTATGGAATTCAATGTTAAAATAATCACTTGCAGTTTATAAAAGGGTAATTTTGCTGATAGCTTATAAATTTATAAATTAATAATATAATCAAATGAATTTGTAAATCACAAGTTACCGTACATTAAAGTGTTATTAGAGCTATTTAGGAGATAATTTTAGTTCATGAGTTTATTACAAAAAAATATGCAAAATAATTTTATGAGCCTGATTGCCAATGGTTCATTTGTCATGTTCGTGCAGAATTTAATTAATCTTTCATCTAATAAATTTATTATCAGGCACAAAGATGTAACGGTGAAATTGGCTATCGATACATTAATTTTTTGTAAGTGATCTATATTTATAGGTGATGTATTTCAGCTGCTGGTACTAATCAACAGCCCCAGGTAGCAATCTCCCACGCCAGCTAATCTGAATATTAAAATGGCTTTTACGTGTTGTGCATACCTAAACTAAATCAAATTAATCGACAATAACTATACGTATAACGTATATAGCAGTTAATTGGTTCTTTGTGTAGAATTACAATTATTGCGATACTATCTGGGCAGTAAAACGTGTAAATCAGTTTATTTTTTTGCTGATCTTACTATCATCTCTGGCAAAAGTTCCTTTCTGAAGTGGAGCTATGTGTATTTGCTTTGTAGTTGCTAATCTATTTGTTACATAATATTTCTTGGAACTATTTATGATGCATTTGTAGCTCTTACCGTTTACGAGATCCCAATGGTGGCCCTTTTATGTGGACCACCCTGTATATCACCAACAAAACCCATAGTTATGAAATAAAGCTTTTTGAGCTATGCTCTACTGAGGGACTTGCTTGGTCAAACAAAATAAAAAAAAGGGTTGAATGTGTATTTTATGTTATTTTAAAATAAAAGAACTTGAAGGAAGAACTGTAAAAAAAAGGATAAAAAGTCTGCACATATTACCCAGATTGCAATCACACGCCACTTATGTGTTAAGAGTGCATTGGAAACCATCACAAATCTGTTTAATT